>CM065379.1:40763317-41130817 GCA_033060915.1 Euryodendron excelsum
AACACACAGCAACTTAGCATCCGACTCTCTGAGGAGTTTCACGAGTCCAATTAATACCAGCCAAAAATGGACCGTATTTCTGGTCTTAATGTTGAATTGCAAAATGTTCTTATCAAATGCAATGTTAGGGAAAATAGAACCTGCTGAAGACGATCCATGGTTCTCAACGGCCTAGAAAATTCAAAATAGTATGTGCCCTTCTGACCAGATGATGCATAAGGACTGTCTTCTTCTACAAAACCTGAGTTGACGATGCCAAAAATAAGCATATTATCATGCAAATAGCAACGAGTACTGGTAATTTTCAGCTAAAAAAACAAAGATTACCAATAATAGGAAAAACAAGATAAGAATAATTATTATAAAAATAAACACATGAG
Organism: Euryodendron excelsum; assembly: GCA_033060915.1. Classification (NCBI taxonomy): domain Eukaryota; kingdom Viridiplantae; phylum Streptophyta; class Magnoliopsida; order Ericales; family Pentaphylacaceae; genus Euryodendron; species Euryodendron excelsum. Next base: position 40,763,698 of record CM065379.1, read on the forward strand.
CATGTCTATGCATGATCAAGTATGCCTGTTTCGCGGGAGGGGGGTTTGTGGGGGCTTGACAAGGTATTGTCAGTTCACTAAAAGAGCACAAAACCAGGTCTCTCCCTTGTATACAAAACAAAACCATTATTTCATTGCTTCAAAAAATATAAGAAATAATCTATCAGAACTGCAGATCTCTCTATAATCAAACCACCCCCCACCCAACAAAACAGGTCTCCCAGTAATCAAGCGCCCACTCACTCCCACTAGAAAAAAAAGGAGCTCAACAACACATGTTTACACTTCAAAATACGCAATTTTACCCCTTTCAAACAGTGGTTCCTCCTCAATCACACACAAAACCACAAGCACAAGGGAGCTACACCGAAACATCTCTACACCTCCAGCTCACTTTATATCCCCTCCAACCATCCAACACCACCATCAAGGAAAAAGGCATAATACACTGAATCACAAAAAGGGAGGGGAGCCAATCGTAACACCCATGCCGTAAGACAATGAACAAGCAAATGGTCCACCATCTCAGAAGGGCACTCCAGTCTCCCCCGAATTAAGGGCAACTATAAGCAAAAAAGTATACCAGTCCCTCTAAAGCAGTAGGAGTATCCCATTTTACGAAAAGAAGCCGCATGCAAAAACAATGGCCTATGTACACACTGTAAATTGGTCAATTGGCCTATCAAGTAAAAACTAAAAAATATATACGTATGATGAGTAAACATGGACATCCAGCCTATCTTCAAGGAGCAGCAAACAAGAACAAAAAGAAAAAGCTACTCGTTTTCATTACAAAGGAATACAAAAACTTTTCCTGAATCAATTTTTTCATAGCTGAACAGAGGTTCAAGTGAAACATAATCTAGGAAGTGAGGAACATTACCCGAATGTGTTGAGAAACTGTTATGCCACCATGCACCCTTCCAATCATTCTGCCCACTAGAATCATTTCCTGCAAAATAAAATCAGTTAGCAACACATTATTTATTAACAAATAATAATAAAACCAACTATAACAAATGGAAGAGGAGACCAGGAAGCTACTAACAACCTTCAACACAATTTTAATTTAGAAATGACATGGAATGTCAAATGACAGCATCCAGAATAACAATGTATCACTTAGGGTCCAAATGAGATTTTGTACTGGCTTTTTACAGATCCCACCCCACCTTTTCCCCAGGTTGAGAACTATGTAAATAGGTAAAGCTATCAACACAAAAAATGTAAAGTTGTGTGCTTATGCAACTAGATTGCAAGTCTTGAGGGGGATCTTAGGATACCCTTTTGTCCTTTCACTTCCAGAAGCCGATTTTATCTGTCATTTGTTCCGTATAATGGCTTTGGAAACAACGGATAATTCACGTTTAGAGCTCATATTCAATTACACAACTTCATTGCTTCTGTCAACCCATTTTTATGTTTCCAACATTGCGAAGGGACGAGTTGATCAAGACGAATTGGTTTAAAGACTCAATGCAGTTAACTCCATTTAAGGGTACTTGAACTTCCACACCACAGGGTATAAGAAGTTTTCAATGCTTTACATGTGTTTCAATTCCAGACTGAACTCTATGATGTCCAATGCACATGTGCAGTAATACAATATATAGTCATATGAAGCATCCCTAACTTGAGTTATGAATGATTGACCGTTGAGTCATAAATAGCTTTTGTCTCATATATGTGTGTACCATGGCTTGGCTAAAATCTCTTATCAGATGTAATGTTGAAAAGGTAACCCACAAACATATATATGAAATTATGCATACTTGAGAGAATAGATACATTTCTTACTATAAAGGTCACTAGTGGGTAAATAACAACATAAGTAGAATAGAAGATGCTATTTCTAGAAAATATGGCATGACACATAGATAAGAAAGCTTAATTCAAGTACTGAAGGTTCTAAATGTCGAATGTCATCAATGAATGCCTCAACGTCAGCATCAACAATCATATGAAGTTTTTAACTCTTTATTACCTGAAGGACTGATTCCATCGAGATTCCAACAACGTGGATTCCAACTATACAAGTCAACCAAATGATCAAACCTGTTCAGGATGAGCCAAAGTACACATAATCAAGAACTAGTTAGCCAAACTAAGGCTATCCAGGACATAAGTTAACAAGAAAGCCACAGATTACACCTACCTGTCACCGCCATTCCCATCTCTGCTATCTATTGGATTGCCACCATATAGCCGACCTGGAACGGCATTTCCAATGGAGAAATGCATAATGTCAACTTCATAGCCACGGCAACTCTTGCTGGTGCACGAATCTGGGGATTCTTTACAACCACCCATCTTGTGCAACAAAGCCATTCTTAGTTTACTTGTTTCCAAAACACATCCAAAAAATTGGGGATAGAAAGGCCAAAGAAGACAAATAGGTTCTCTTAAATATATTGACAATAAAAACTATTAGAAGCTTCAATCAATCAATGAAGATTACATTATGGTACGAGGCACTCTCGCCAACTTGAAACATTAGAGCTACAGATGGGCAATTGTTGTTGTTCCTGCATTACTCAAAAACAAACCCATCATATATTAACTAGACCTCTTTAAGAATTTAAGCATGAATGCAATATGAGCCAATTAAAGACAGTTAGATAATAAAAAAAATGTTTTGCCACTTGGTAAAAAAAAACCTATCTTAGAAAATACCATCTTGAAACCAATAGAAGATTTCTGGAAGGCATATCTGCGTATTATTCTCAAGCCAAATGCCCAAAAATTTTTTTTTCAGCAAGAAAAGGAACATATGCTTGTTGAAGATTCATGTGCATCTCTACCATAAGAACCACATTTGAATAGCTATCTAATCCTGAAGAAAGGATTTGAACTGCACTTCCAGAGAAAGACATCGCAATCGTCCAACCAGCATCCAAATATTAGATTTACCAAATTGTTTGAACCACTACTTGCTCAAGCATCTATATTATAAATCAAAGCAGAATTTTTTGAAATGTCTTAGAGAGACAATTTCATCCAATGACTAAGAATAATTATTTTTCTTCTATTGACGGCTTAGATCAATTCTCAGTTTCTCTTACCATTTTAATCTCCCGCCCAAACACCACAGCTTTTCGCAGCTCCCAATATAGACCGAACGTCTCTCTGCTACTCTAACCTACCACCAAGACCCACCAGACCTCAATAGTCAGTACACTCAAAATTCATGAAGGAGCTCTGCTTCTCTCACATCGACCACCACCACTCCTCCCTCCAAAGCTTCCCATACTTGCTCCTGCCCTTGAGCCCAGGCTCGATTTCAATTCAGCGTCTCGACAGATGACGGTGTTGCCGACGGTGGAGGCCCCCCGACAACTACAACATAGATGAGGAGGAAGTCGACTTGCAAATGGATTTTATGTACCCTTACGTCACCGCAGACACCGCTATCCCACATCGATCCGTCTCACCAATCTCCTCACGCATTTGGGGGTGAGCATTTGAAGCTCAGAGACGGAGAGAAAGAGGCATTCATGTATTTACACGGACCTGATGCTCTGTAATTTATATGCCTAATTTTCACGGAATTTTGAAATTAAATTGGAAATATTTTTACTTTCCTGATGCTTGATGCTTTTAATTATGATTTGAATAATCTTACGAGTCTTGAATGATCATTTTCATTGAAACTCATGTTGGGTTTTGTTCTTACGGTAAAAAAGAATAGGTTCTTTTAATCTTTGTATTTTCATGAAATCCTATTATTGTAGCTCTACTGAGTCTCTCTCTCTCTCTCTCTCTCTCTCTTTTTTGGTTGGCTAGTTATTCAATATTGATGGTAAACTTGGATTTCTAATGTTATTTTAAAATTTTTGTAGGTTGATGCTCTCTCTCCCCCTCCCTCTGGTTCTCTTTCACAAATCTGCAAAACAGAGCAAAGAGAGATTTTAGGACTCTTCAAATCTGGTTAGCTAATATTCATTAATTTATTGCATGTTCAAATTTCATATGTGTATATATACTTATGTGTTTGTATATGTGCTATAAGCTGTACAAGTGTTTATAATTGTTGGATAGTTTCCAACGTAAGACCCAAAGTATAGTGTACACCAATAGTTTGAAGAAAGTCTTCTAAGAAACACTATATATTAATTTTTATTTTTTTTATTTTATTAGTTCTAGTGGAAATGATGTTTACAAGTTACCATGTTTATCTATTTTTTGTTTTTGTTTAATAATGTCTATGTTGTTGTTGTGACGATGGATTTCATTCAAAAATTTTGGTACCTGCTTTTAATTTGAATTCATGTGGTCGATTGTAGAGAGTACTCGTGAAGAGCTAGCTAGCTAGCTAACTATCAAATAGAGTACCTTTTTATTTATTCTTTCTATTTGCTTGCATCTAAGGTTTATGGGCATGAGAAGAGTTTGAGTCCACTGCTATCAACATGGCGTTCATGACAAAAATTGGGTGGGTCTGCAAGGTTGGGTGAGGAGATCTGGTCGAAGCAACGTAGGTGTTGGTAGTATTATTACTTGGAGCCATTGTTCTATTTTGGAGAGGCTATTTGCTTGGGAGAACATATTGTATTTGGAAGTCAAAGTATTCCTAATTACTTTTCCACAATTTTTTTTTTCTTTCTAAAGAACTTTATATGTGTAGTTTGCTTTGTATGCTCAATGTCTTTCTCAGTCTTTTCATGGGTCTGTAGCCATTAAGGTCTTCTCTTTAAATACACATGCTATGTTATAATTAGGCTCAAATTGACTGTCTTTTTTGTTTTTCTTTTAAGCTTTCAATATTATTTTTTTTAATTTTCTTCATTGGGGGGGGGGGGGGGGGGGGGGGGGGGGGGGGGGGGGTGTTGTTTGGGTCAAATGATTCTCTATTTAACTTGGTAATGTAAATGACTTATGGCTTAGGAGGAAACTGAAGTTATATATGACATTTTATTTGTTGAAACTTGCGATTTCAACGGATGGAAAATCGTTGTGTTACAAGGTAAACGATTTTAATTAAGACATTACCCTATGTTTCGAGAAGGGATGTCCTCTTAATGGTACACACATTAAGTCCATTGTCAAAGAAAGTGTGAAGTTTTATTGATAAAAGATAGAATTTTTATTTTGTCATGATTTCTGCTACTTTTTACTTAATAGAATTGTCTTTGTCAATCTCCTACTTGTTTTTTTTTTTTTTCTTTTTTGGAGTTAATAGGATGTTTTTGTTCTTCAAGCTAAAGATCAACCCAAATTTTCCAGTTTGCCTAAGTATTTTGTTTCTTAAATTCACTGTAATAAAATTTGTAATCTAGAATTTATTGTTTGTGAACAAATGAGATCCACTCTCAAATGATACATATTTAAATTTTTATCAGGGAGTGCCTTAGGTATGAGTTATCTCTAGTTAGCATAAACTAGCTGGCAAAAGCTTAGTAACAAATTCCAACCCCCAACACCCCTCTCCCCCGAAGAAGAAGAAAAAAGAAAAAGAAAACCAACAACAAAAAAAGCAGAAGTAAAACTTAAATTGATGTTCTACCGAGAATAAATATTCCTAGCACAGCCTTCCAAATCAAAATTTGACAGAAAAAAACATTGAAAAACAATAGATGGAAAATGCAAATTTAAATCTTTACTGACCCTTTTGAGTATTCATAGTCCCCATCAACTTGCAACATGAAGTACATATCCTTCCCGTCGTGCAATGCCTACAAATCCACAATCATAGATAACTAGCTATACATACCTAAACTCTTGCACATATATATATGGACATGAGAAATGCTAGGGATCACTTTGCAACTGATGTGCTCCACATCAGTTGAGTTCACTCATTGTTAATGAATCTCAATTAATGTAAAACACATCTGAACAGCAGGGACAATTGCGACTGTTCCTAACAAATTCTTATCAAATATATTAGTATCTATATTTTATTTCACATCAGTTTTTAAAAAAATATGATACCTGTCATTTATCCAGTGGTTGTTATTCATTTAACTTCCAACTCCCGTTTGTGATTGCTTTTCAACTCATCTTTCATCCTTCAATTCCTCTCATATCTGTCAACATCAATGATCCCACCTCTGCCTCTCCCTTGCTAAACCCATTAAATGCTCCCAAGAGTCCTAACAACCAAATCTGACTGTGTCTCAATCTTTGTCTAAAATAAATTTTATATATTTTTTTAAATCAGTACAATCAATGGTTTGAATTCATTTTATTTTCAATTCTACTGTTGTGATTGTTTTTAGTTGAAGCATAAATTTGGGTTGAAGAGAAAGAGAACAGAAAAGAGAGAGAGAAACTGAAAATAGAGAGTAGGTTTAAGATTACGTAAAGTTATAATGAGCAAGCTGGCAATCTGTTCTCGTCCATTCAAATAAAAATTTCAGGTCCAAAAATTCACGGGTTATCTAGTACTAGTATATATATATATGATATATCTATATATGAGGTCAAAAGTACCTTGACGGTCATCTTTCCACCTTTGTAATCGTGGTCTGCATGTGGATCGAGAGCAGGAAGAAGAGAGAACTCGAACCCATCAACGTCCTTCCAATCATCGGCGTGCCCGTAGAGCGTGACGACTCCGGCCCTGTACTTGGCCGGGACTCGGGCCTCCGAGTCCGAGTCGCAGCTCCACTCGCCGGACTCATTCTCCGAATTGACCAACCCAATCAGCATTGACCCGAAAACCAGAAACGCCACCAGCAAAATCCGAAGACGAGCCATTCTTGGAGGGCGCGACGATGGCGTTTTTCAGTGAAGTCAATGAAACCCTTGTCGTTTTTTAGTTTGGTCCTATGTAAAGGTGAATTTTGCGAGCTGAAATTCCAAATGGGTGGCGGGACGGAGTCGCCGCCCGACTGGTAAAACCATACTATTCTCTGTTTTTTTTATGTGCTCTGTTCTGTATTTCGTTATGTACAAGTGCAGGCACTTTTTATTACAATTTGAACACACATGTATTTATTTTGTGATTGTAGCCACTGCATTGTATAGTTTATTTGTTATGATGCCCCTATCAATTTTCTTCTGTAACCCTTTTTGTGACATTGCGAGTGCTTGATAAAAGGATCAAATATTGGATATCCAATTTCTTCTTTTCTTTTCCTTTTGGACGGCAAAACAACATTGAATCTTGGTGATGATACGAAAAATCAAGGGTTGACAAGTCCTAGTTTTACTTTGATTTTTGTGTGCAACACTTACACCTCACGGGTTATAAGACTAACGTGAAACCATTAGTTGTTTAGTGAAAGACGTATACACCTCACGTGGCTAGAAATTGAATTTTTGGGTTACGCTATACACATAAACACCCAAAAAAACTCATAGAGATTGAATTTTTTTTTAATAAAACAATTGTATCGCCAAAATAAACTATGAAAATAAAAGAAATTAGAAGGACATAAATATCATTTTAATATTTTAATTTTGTGAGAAAATATCTTTAGTTTGAAATATATTCGCCAAAAAACATATGCTTAAAAGAAAAAATTATAATTTCTCACCAAATTAATAGTGTCCAAATGAAAGATAAATTAAAAGCAAGAGACAACGTAATTTATGGAAAGGAAATTAACCAATAATAGCTTATTTCGGTTGCTTGTGCAATAACAAGAAGTAAGAACCTAAACCAAAATTGAATCTCTTGGCGGGAAACCTAAGCACACAACTCGCCAATCCAAATAAAGCAATGTTGTTCAATGACAAACCTTCCTCATCCTTCATGGGTACTCTTCAGCCTCCACATGATGTAGGTACAGTTATAAAGGAGTCGTTACTAGCCAAGTAGCGAGTAAAATATGTTTAAATTTGACTTTGGATATCTTTCAAGTTTATCTCAAACCTCTTTAATTGAGCTAATCCCAATTCGAACTTGAACAGTGTGATTTTTTTTTAATACATATAAACTTATCAAGCTAAATTTAAAAAAAGTTATCATGTCTCCTCAATCATATTATATCATTCTTTCAGCTTATTTTAAGTCCCCGGTGTAGACCCCCTAGAGTATCACATACTAGCTTCAAATACATATTCCAATTTACCTTCATATAATTCAATTCATAGGTTTGCATAATATAATAAATACAAGACTTAGCATCAAAACATGATAATTATATATATTTGAAATGTACCATAAAGAAAGGTTTTGTGTCGAAAGCATATCAATTGTGCAAGTTTCTAGCTAAGGAAGCATTTGTATAGAAAATTCAATAAGGTTACTCCAATCACTCTATTACTCACTGCTTTAAATTTCTCATTATGATAATTCTACATAATCAAGACATATGATATTCAAATAACAATCCTTAGGTTCCTTTTCATAGGTCTTAAAATAGTGCAAAAGTATTTAGAGCGAAGAGCTTTTGATGTTATAATAAAAGTGTGGGCTCCTAAGTCAAGAGTCAACTCTTGAGAAAATGTGTCAACACCTAAACAAAAGGTATCGACTTTTGAAATCAATGTGACAACTCTTTTTCACAAAATGCAAATTTGGGCACTTAAGAGTGTTAAGATGTCAACCCCTGAAATAAAGGTGTTAACCCTTTTTCACGGAGAATAACATCAGTGCTCAAGAAGGTTGAAGGTGTCGACTCCTAAAACACAGGTATCAACCTTCTTCGACTCCTAAAACACAAGGGTTGACCCCTACACATAGAAAGTAGTTTAAGACAAAAACAGAGTATTAACTCCAAACGGCCATTACTCATTCATTTAAACTTATATTTTGGTCCATAAACTATCATTAGAAAAGTATGGAAGTCTATTTTCTAATGGTTTTGGTTTCATAGAAAAATTTCAAGTATTGATAGACTTATAGCCAAAAAAATAGAGACTGCCCTAACATGTGTGCTTAATTCTAGTCACAATTCTCATGCATAGTGTTCTTATGAAGACTTAGCCTTGACAGTAATGAATTAATGGAGTCTAAAGGTCTCAAATTCATTCTCAAGTCACAGCTAAGTGAGAAAGATGGTTGGGTATGGTCAATTTTTACAAGAACTCTTCGAGAACACTTCAAGAAATTGGTTTTTAAGACTATAAACTGAGTTTATCCAAAATGAGTTCTATCTCATGATTTTATTCATCAATCTACAACACAGAGATAGTATAAAGACGAGTCTAACTAACTAATTGAAATCATGAGAGCACAATGTCAGATTTCATATCTAAATCCCAGCTTCTCCATCAATTGTTCTAGATTTTCTTCCTAGCCAAACACCAACAGTTGAAACTCCCCATTTAAGCTCCGTTTGGTTTGGCTTATAAGCAAAAAGGTCAAGATTTTAAAGTTTTTTTGCTTTTTTTTTTTTTACTTTTCGACTTATCTTATCCTGTTAAAAGTAAAAAAGCTAAAAAAATTTAATTTTTTTGCTTATAAGCCAAAAAAGTTGCAAAAAAGTCAAACCAATTGTGCACTAAGTCTCTCTCTTGCTCTCCCTCTATATCTCTATCTTTCTCTGTCTGTCGGTGGAGTGCTGAAGGCTATACAATCAATACAAACTCTTGCTACATGCAAGACTAGAGCCTTAAGTGAGGCACATGTCTCATTATAACAGCTTTTGGGGTCTCTCTCTTCGTGAGGTGACACCCCTCCCGCATGCTACCTAGGTGTACGTCACCCACTCACTAATTAAGTGTAATTAAAACTAATTAATCAAGGTTAGCCTACTTAATTGATTCCATAACTAATCACATTTACCTACAATTTACATAATTAATTACAATTAAGAATAATTAAGCACATATATAACACATAATTAAATGCTAATATGATAATTAAGATCTAGGATGTTACAGCTCCACCTTCAGTTTTTTTCTCTTCTTTGTCCTTTTTTTTTTTTTTTAAAAAATCGTTCCTTTCTCTGCAACTTCCTTAAAGGGAAATAAAATTACAGATTCATTTATTTGTTTAACAAAAAAAAAAAATTGTACCCTATTTATTTTCTTCCCAGTTGATCCCCTACGATTGAAGTTGGATGCTAGCCAGTCTTTCGTATGAAAATTTATCAAATGAACTTGGTAACTGAGAAATGTAAGAGTTCATTATATCATCACCTTCTTAACCGATTCGCAAAGCTGGTGCTTGAGCGGCTGGAGAGCGGGTGTATCTAGATCATATTTATATAACTTTAAAAGACATTTATTCAAATAATTTTTATTTTCCCTATCCACAAGCTTTTTTTTGAAAAAAAAAACCTAGTACTTGAAATAAATAAAAGAACAAAATAGTTACAGCAGTCATTTCCTTACTTAATCACAAAAAAGGTAATATACATAGGTTATTTTTTAACTTACCAAATTTTAATTTTTTTTTTAATACAAAGATTACAAGTGTCTTATTACATAAACTAACAGCATTTGGGTCAGCCATTGCCAAAAAGAATATCTAACTTTAGACTTACTAACTTGCCTATCTCAAATCCTGAACTTCAAGAAAATTAATTCACTCTAGCCAAGATCTTACCAAAAAGAAAACCATACAAGGACCCGGTTTTCAGTCTTCAAATGCCTGTTCCTATTTCGTCTATGATCAACAATGGCTTCCAGGACCTCCCAGTGTCAGAACCACACCTTGGAGATCACTACTTCTGAGCTTTGACTCTCCTATAGGTGGAGTGGCTCTAATCACTGGAGATGATCGAGTCATATGAGCTTGCTGGAGGCTCTGGCCTGATTCTAGCCCAAAATGTGTGGTTTGCTGCTGTGAATGCCTTATAAAAGTGGGACTTCCCTGGTTGACGAAACTTAATAAGTTTCAGAAGCATGCTAAAAGAATATGAAAGAGATGAATTATTCCGCGAATTTTTAGAGCTTACTGGAGCGAATAAGACCCCTCTAAAAATCTTTCCGTTGACAGTTGCAGTCATTAGGTAACCAGAGTCGAAAGCTCCATCAATTTTCCCTCGAATCTCAGCTCCAACCTAATGCAAGAACTAGGTTGCAATGATAAGCATGAATAATAGTATGTGTACATGTTAAATAAATCCAAGTAAAAGTTGATAATTTACCAAGTTTTGGAAGGGTAAATCCTGAGGAGTCCTTTGAGGAAAATCTTTGGGGTTCACTTGCTCAGATGGGACATTGTTAGAGTGGCCATTGCTTGAGATCTAGTTTTGCTGTTTAAACACGGGAAGTATTTTAGAAGTCGCGACAGAGTTAGTGGCTTTCTCAACTGGGATCAGTTCTTGATCAGATTGTGAGGGAGATGAGTGATGGGAGAGCGATAGAGAATGTTCTTCTGGTTCTGATTCTGTCTCCGATGTCTTCAAATTGCTAATTCTTTTCCTCTTTGGATGCAAAGCATCTTAAGAACAATGAAACATTCAAGTTAGAATTGCATCTCTATGCATAGTTTTCATATATAGATGTTACTACTACTTTTTAGATCCAACCTGAATTAATATGAAAAGACTGCTGCGACTCCAATTCCTGTTCCTGAGCTTCCTTTCTGATCACCTCTCCATTATTCCCCAAAACCATAGTCCTCTGCTACAAAGCAGATATGCAAACTTTTCTTATCCTAAATATGAAAGCATAACTTAAAAGGAGTTAATTTTCATACCGAATTATTCTGTGCTTCTCTTGAAAGCCTTCTCATTTCTTGTTTAGGATGGTTTCCAAAAATTTTGCACAGAGAAATGTTGTGACGCCCATTGAGAAGTTCGGCTCCAAGCTGCAAGACAACTAACTCGTTGACAGGATGCTCATCCTCCCCACACCTGTAAGTTCGAATTAAGAAGAAAATAAAGAACTAAAGTTAAGAAGCATAATCCATTGTTAAAGAAGATCAAAGCAACTATGATAGTGAGTTTTTCTGAGAAAGGTTTTCAAAACTCACCCTCCATAGATGGCAATGTCCGTCTCAGTAACAACGGCTGTATGAGAAAACCGCCCTTGTGGTTGCTGGTCATGTATCTCAAGCTGAGTCCAGGAACAGGTACTTACATCAAGGGACCAGACATCATTGTAGTATTGCTTGTCTCCAACCCCTCCAATTACGTATACCTGAATAGGGCATAAAACATCCTTTTGAGATAGTTATCTGCAAGTCTTAACATCAACCTCCAACATGGGAATTTACCAGTATTGAAGGTGTACAATAATCCTGCTAATAACCTTAAATTACGAGAATTGTCAAAACATGCAAATGATCCAATGAATGGCACAAAATTGACCCATTTCAAATGTTATAAACCTCGAAAATTTTGGACTTAATTTAAAAAACTGCAGTGGTCTAGGTGCATACTAGTAACATTACTTGCCTTTGGTCCAATATTCACAGAAGCATGACTGGCTCGAACACCAGGTGAAGATCCTTGAACAACTAACTGCAAAGTGAAAACAAGAAGGAAAAAAAAACAGAAACAATGAGCTGCTTACTCTTCCAAACATCCTAATGATATTAATTAGTACAAAACACATATTTCCAGTATTAAAGGTGTACAATAAAATGTGCTAATAACCTTAAATTACGAGAATTGTCAAAACATATAATGATCCAATGAATGGCACAAAATTCACCCATTTCAAATGTTATAAACATCAAAATTTTGGACTTAATTTAAAAAACTCTAGTGGTCTAGGTGCATACTAGCTAGTAACATTACTTGCCTTTGGTCCAATATTCACAGCAGCATGACTGGCCCGAACACCAGGTGAAGATCCTTTAACAACCAACTGCAAAGTGAAAACAAGAAAAACAGAAATAAAAAAACAGAACCAATTAGCTGCTTACTCTTCCGAACATTCTAATGATATTAATTAGTACAAAACACATATTTCCGATGCTGAAACTGAGATAGAGCTAAGCGAAGGTAATTCATACCCTTGACCAAGTGAGCGTGTCCATATCAACCATATCAATATCACCTTCATACCGATCCCCACAGTCTCCACCATAGACGAAAAGTTTGCTCCCCACAGCCACAGCACTGTGACTGTCCCTAGGGGCAGGAACATTGCCCTTCACCTTGGGGGAAGTCCACCTCATGGTCTTAAGGTCTAGAACATGTAAGTCATTCAAATAATTTGCCTCGCCTTCACCACTGCCCCCGAATATTACTAACTTCACATCACCAACAAGTGTTGCAGTGTGACTTTCGCGAGGAGAGGTGGAACCCCTTTACAATCGGGTTTGGTCCACTCTCTCAACCTAATATCCAATATGTGAAGGTCATTGACCTTCTTAGAACCATTTGTGCCCCCAAATACTACCATCCGGTGCCCAACAAGTACAGTGCTGTGGCTGTCTCTTGGGCCCGGCCCCTGGCCCTTGGTCACCAGTGTGTTCCAAGCCATTGTATCAAGGTCTAGCACAATGACCTCACTGAAGTGCAAACCTCCACAACATCCCTGAAATTGGTGGACAGGGAAGAAATTATGGAGTGGAAATAGAGATCATGCTTCCTTGAAATTCTGAAGCTTTCCCTTTTCATATTCAAGGTAGAGAGAGTCTATTCATCACCCTATTTGTTCTAGGTTGTTTTGCCATTTTCCTTCTGATAATTTGGTAGGACGTAACAGTTCAAGTGGGTAAAATCAACTGATCAAATCAAATTTTGTAAATGAGATCTTCCACTTAGTAATGTTTAAATGGGGACTCGCTTAGTTGGTATGAAGCTATGATCTCTGATAAGATCAAGCAGTATTCTACTAGTTCTACATTATGCATTTTGTAAATGGGACAAACGAAAGAACTTTTTTCTTACAGAAGTACATCAAAATATACAAATTACTGTAATGAAAAGGAGAAGTACGTACTATAGTAGTATCATTGTTCCACCATCCCATGGCAAACTGAGAAATGGATGATGCTCAGTTCCTAGAAGTAGAATTCAAAGTCTCTTATCAGAAATATTTCTCTGTTTGTTGGTCTCCCATGAGCTATTTTCTCTGGTAAAATAAAATTTTCCTTCTATTCTACCCTCAAATTTAGGAGGATGAATGAAGCTCAATCCATTGGTCGTTGATTTTGAAAAAGGTGAACTCATGGGAGAGAAGAAAAAGGAGAAAGCTTTTGAAGAAGACAGAGATTTCAAATGATCGACATGCTCTAATCAGAACACTTATAGTGAAGAGTAACAATGTTTTTTCTTGGTTGTAGAAAAGATGTAGAAGATAATAATTTCCTTTCTTTCTGTCCACTTGGAAATCTAAAAGATCAAAGTGGAAAAAATAAAAACAAAGTTTTACTACTTAACCATTCTGAATTCCTTCATCCTCCTATAGATATTCTTCCCTGTTAGTGTTTTTGGGCAGATCAATAAAAATATTAGAGCATAAACATTTTGCAGAAATTTTTTTTGTTTAACACCAAAGCATAATCTCTCCTATAGAAGTCATGGAAAAATCCATTTAATATGTCTCCATGGAAATAAATTGCAGGGTAACTAAAAGTAGGAAAAAAATAGAGAATGGAAAAAAAAAAACATTACTTTTATCAAGAAAGCAAGATGATTATTTTGATGCTATCACACAACAATCTTACTCAATAGAGCAAATGAAACAAAGACAAACTTAAGACAGCATGACAACAAGATGAAGAGAAGAGAAAAAGGAAAAAACTAAAACCATTGAAAAAAGTGCACATATAATTAGCCAAACATAACCATTACCACATAATGGAAGAAAAAATAGCACAAATTTTACCCAGAAAATGTAGCTAAAAACAAAGCAACACAGAGCATTCAGAAACAATCACTTATAACAGCAGAGACAGTATTCTGGGGAAACCATCTCTCTCTACAGTCAATTCCAAGAACAAGAAGATAAACAAAGAGAATTTAACATTACAATAAAAGAAAACCCATTTCAACAGCATTCTAATAATGAATTATTCAGAATATCATACAGAAATAAGAAGAAAGATTTCAGAAATTTTTTCCACACCCCAAAGACATAGATAAATCCATCAGAATAGCTAGCAGAGTGCCCCCATCTCTCAGTAGGATTAAAACCCATGACCTTTGGATAGAGCCACATTGACTTCTTTGCATCTTCACTTCCTAGAGACCCCATTCTCTCTCTCTCTCTCTCTCTCTCTCTCTCTCTCTCTCTCTCTCCAAGTTTAAGTTTAAATTAAAATCCAGTGCACACTGCTTGACAAAGGTGAAGAAAACAGGAGAGAATAGAAATATAGGGTCAAAAGAGGACATGAACAAAGCCAAGTGACATTTCAACCATCAGTGTCCATAGGCATGAAAAGATGGGCGCTTTCAAGTCCCAATCACTGTGACAACCAACAACATTGCTGGTGGAAAGAACATATTGATCTGTCCTCTTGTATTTTAAATATACAAAAAGCCTCCTTGGATATTAAACAAAGCAGACATAATCCATGGATGGAGAACATAAGTAATGTAAAATCAATGAAGTATGGCTGTTGAGAGAGAGAGAGGTAGAGAGAGATCTTTCTTTATTCTTCTGTAAGTTCATTGTTTATTTGTTTCCTCCACTTTTCTTACTCAAAATGATAAGAGTGGGAGAAATGGTTGTGGGAAATTATGGGGTAAGGGCGGACTGTGGAGAGAGAGAGAGAGAGGCTTTACTTTCTATTTTAATTACACATTTTGGTATTTTTTTCAACGTTGAGATGTGATATTAGGATTGATGGAAGGGAAGTTTTTCAGTGTCATCCAATTTTCAAGGTGGGTGCTGATGTGGATCTATAAATGTCTTTTCTCAAGGGTCCTTGGGGGAAGTGTGGGACGTGGCCTTTTCTCCAATGCAAGTGTTGGGCAAATTCTTTTTAAGTTTTGGGAAATGGGGTTTCTCGAAAAAAGTTGGAGGTTTTCTTGAAATGCGATCTCACTCGAGTCTTTGCAAAAGAGATGATAAGTTGGAATGATAAATTAAAGTTGGCCTAATCTCTGTACAAATTTTATGTGAACTAATATTATATTATTATAATTTAAAAAATTCATACAAAATTTATCACAAAAATAATATAATAGAGTAAGAATTATTTATTTTAAAATAAAATATCCCTCATGATAACGTTTAATTATAATAATACTACCAACACTGTTCAAATTTTTTAGAAGAGTAGCATTTTCCTTGACAAAAATGTCCCCTATTAAATCAAAGTGATCTCAATCAAGAGGCATTTTTGTTAGTTTACAAAAATTTAGCCTTAAAATCGCCAGAGCTGCCTCGACAACAGGCTACTAAGGTAGCATTGCTAAGTGGGCAATCCTGTACCAAATCTATCTAAAACTTCAAGGGTTTTAGGCTTTGCATAAACAAAACCCACACGAGAATCGACTCAATGAATGTTTATGTTCTCTACTCAGCTCTTAATAAGGGTGGGATGGAAGAAAGTTGGGTTATTCACACACTCATTCAAGCTGTTGGATAATGATATTTGATGCTTCAACTACTGCTTTCAAAGTCTTAAAAATCATGCCATGAGGTTTTGAAAAATAAGGATGCATGCATGCATGTAGTTCAGTGCGCCTTGGATTCTTGTCATTTGTTTCAAGAAAGAAAAGACCATTGCCTTCCATGTCGAATGCTCGTTAAAATGACTTGCAATGTCAGTAAACAATTTACAAAATTTGTTTATTAGTAATTAGATTCAATTTACAAAAATTTTCTTCATTTTCATGTTTAGTGTCTAGTTTAGAAGAGAAATAAAATCCAAAGAAAAAGAACATAAAGTTACTCTCCTTCTCGCTTTTCTTTCATTTTCTTCCTTATTTTCTTTTTAATAGTTACTTTATTATTTTCTTTTCTTGTTTTCTTGAATTTCAAATAAAAAAATAATTTTTCTTTATTTTCTTTACAAAATTTAATTAAAAAAAATCACTTTTTCAATAAATTTCAATTTTTATCAAATGAATGTGAAAAATGCATTTTTGAATAGTTTTATTTATGAAGAGATTTAGGTGAAACAACCTCTTGGTTTTGAAAATTCAAAAATTTCAAATAATGTTTTTAAACTTACAAAAGCATTTTATGGTTTAAAACAGATCCCAAGGGCATGGTATGAAAGATTGAGCAAATTTTTTTTATTGAAAATGATTTTTCAAAAGGAAAAGTTGATACAACATTTTTTATAAAGATTAAAGATTATGATATGCTTAATGTGCAAATCTATGTTGATAACATTATATTTGGTTCTACTAAAGAGAAACTTTGCAAGAAATTTGCTAAGTATATGCAGGGTGAGTTTAAAATGAGTATGATAGGAGAACTTAATTACTTCCTTGATCTTCAAATCAAACAATCAAAGGAAGGAATCTTTATTAACTAAACTAAGTACATCAAAGATCTAATCAAAAAGTATAGAATAGAAGATGCAAAGCCATTGTACACTCTCATAAATACTTTAATAAAGCTAGACAATAATGAAAAAGGTATTTTTGTAGATACCAAATTATATAAAAGTATGATTAGCTCATTGCTTCATCTAATTGCAAGTATGTCTGATATTATATTTAGTGTTTACTTATATTCTAGATTTCAATCTAATCCTAAGTAATTATATGTTATTACTGTTAAGAGGATTTTTAGATATCTTAAACACACTCTTAACCTAGGGTTGTGATGCCCTAAAGGCACTTCATTTAATCTTATTGGTTATTCAGATGTTGACTATGTAGGTAGCAAAGTAAACAAAAATAACACTAGTGGCTCTTATCAATTTCTTGGTAATATACTTGTCTCATTATTTATCAAGAAGCAAAACTCAGTTGCACTCTTTACTGCAGAGGCTGAGTATATAGTACATGGAAGTTGTTGTGCTTAAGTCGTTTCAATCAAACACCAACTAGAGGACTTTGGACTTTTGATTACATTCTTATTACATGTGATAATACAAGTGCCATCAATTTGACTAAGAATCCTATTCAATACTCTCGCACAAAGCACATTAAAATTAGACATCATTTTATTTGTGATCATGTACAAAAAGGTGATATTGAACTTTATTTTGTGAGTATTGAATATCAATTAGCAGATATTTTCACAAAACCATTGAGTGAAAATAGATTTTATATTATTAGGAGATAATTGGGGATGAGCAATCCATTATTTTGATTAATTTTCATGTTTATTTGTGTATTTGAATTATTATTATATGATTTATTATGTGGCATTTGAAAGTCATTTATGCATTTTATAAGAAAAAGAGTCGACCCCTGGCTTGAGAGAGCCGACCCCTGATTTCTGAAAATGGCTTCTAATGACTTCTATTGAAAAGAGTCGACTCCTAAAAGGTTAAAAGTATACCCATTTTAACAGAAAGCATAGAGTAGCTCTTGGTAAAAAAAGAGTCGACCCCCTGAAGATAGGAGTCGACCCATTTGCATGTGCCTATATAAACCCCTATTTTACCCTAAATCTTTCTCTCTCGATCAACCGCTACCCCAACTGCCAAATCCACCAAAAATCAATCCACCAATCTCTATAAATCCCAAATTCGAACCACTAGATCCTCTTACAATCGTTTGTTACCTCCATCTCAACCTCTAATGGTACCCAAAACCGTTAAACCAAGGAAGTAGAAGCAAACCCTAGTGGAGTCGACCCCCAAATCAAAGGGAAGCAAGAAGAGAAAGGACAAATGGGAGTCTTCCAAGGCTTTAACGAAGCGGACAAGGAAGCAAGTTGTGGAAGAAAAAGAAGATTTCCTTGAGGACAATGTCTACTTCGAGAAACAGTCCAACTGAAATAAGTATGATCAAGATTTCTCCTCTAGAGTTATTTTGAATGGTAGATGGATTGATTATACTTTCTTTGCAAAAGAGAAGTTTACTTTTGAGCCAAAACTTGAAAAACTTGAATGGAAATCCATGAAATTGTTGGTTGGGCAATTTTATGCCCAAGCCAATAAGGAGAGGCCTAGTGTAAATGTTTCTAGCTATGCTAAGGGTGTTTCTCTTGATCTTACTAAGGGAGTAATTTGCCAAATTTTGGGTATAAATACTGGTGGATAGATAGGAAAAAAGAATATGGATAGATGTGCAGCCCTAACCACTCTCCTAGGGAAGGAAGTCACCGATGACAATCTCTAACCCATTGCCAATGAACTTCTAATGGAATTAAGACTGATACACCATTTTGTGTCACATCCACTTCTAATCAAGCATCATTAGCACTATCTTAGGGTGAGTGTGATTGCACAGGTTACCTACCTATGAACGATATCTGTCGCGCGTTGTTTTCAGACACCGGGTCCTCTTGGCTCGAGGGAAAAAGGTATGGTACTCTCTCGTTAGAACTCGTCCTCTTAGAAAGACGAATGTGACGGGGTTAGAATAGAATTGATTAAGGCTTTTTAAAAAGGTATTTGGAGTCGCCACCTAACATATTTAAAGATGTACTAGGTTATCTACACCAAGTAAAACCCATGGGTTAAACATAGGCTTTGAAAAGTATTTTTGAAAAACATCCTCATGAGAGGGTTTTAAAAGGTAGGGTTGTTTGATAATCCTAAAAATGTTAGAAAGTCCTTTTGAAAATTGACTTCGGTTTTGGTCTTTGACACAGAAATTCTTAAGTCTAGGGGTTAGTTACGTGTAAGGAAGGTGTCTCAAGACTATCACCCTACCCCGGCCTTGCATTTCCTATATGTTTATTTACCTTTTCCTCACCTAACTATGACACACCGGTTACCTATGTATAATGCTATCTACCTAAAAAAATTTGAAGAAGAGTTTGAAAGAGGGAATTGAGTTTGAAAAATGGTTATGGAATTGAAATTTGAAAAGGATTATGACCGTACCCTATGAAGGGTTGCCTACCTATCTATTTAAAGAGGATCAAATCAACCGTAGTTCGGACAAGAGTCTGAAAGAGTTGAAATTTTGAAAATGGGTTTCTACTTCTAAAAAGTTTTCAATTTTAAAAAGTTTCCTTTTCAGAAAAGTTTGAGTTTGAAAGTGTTTCCTTTTTAGGAAATGATGGATTTGAAAATATTTTCTTTTCATAAAGATTTGATTTTTGAAATATTTCCTTTTCAAGAAGATTGGATTTGATTTGAAGATATTGACTTGATTTGAAAAGATTTGGAAAGGTTTTGTTTTCTTTTTGAAAAAAGTTTGATTAGCTTGAAAAAGGTAAGTTTGGATTGTTTCCAAAATGGAAGGAGTTAATTTAGGGTTTAAATTTGGAAGGTTTGAAAAAGAAGTGATTTGAAGGATTTGAAATAGAAGGTTTTGATTTGATTGATTTTAAAAAGGAAAGTTTGGAAAAGAGAAGTTTTGATTGATTTGAAAATTGAGGATTTTGATGGTTTAAAAAAGGTATGATTTTGGCTTGAAAAAGGAAAGTTTTCGAGTTAGCAAAAACATAATATTTTCTAGGATTGGACTTTTAGGGTTTAACAAATGCGAGTTTTATAAATGGTTCGAAAACCAAGTCTTTTGAAAACATATTTTAGGGCCCGAAACCCTAACTTGGATTTTAGACATCTAAATGAATATTGTACTTTGCCTAAAGCCATTCTAGCCAATGAAAGGCTAGAATTGCTTTAGGCTTGTGGCTTTGAAAAACAATAAAGGCCCGAGGCCAAAAATTTAGACCTTTTCGAGTCGTTTTGAATGTCACACCTTTATCAAAATAACCATAATCATGAAAAAACTAGGATCATTTCGATACTGTGTTTTTAAAAAGAAGCAAATGTAGGCTAACGGGAGCCATTTAAAAATGTCACACTTTAATAGGAGAACCCTAACCATAAAAGGTTAGAATCCATCTAGAATTTTGGTTTTGAGAAAGCTACTTTGAAAATGGTTTTAAGGGGTAGAGAAATGACATGAATGTAAATATATGACGACGATAATAACGGCATGAAACATACAAGGTTGGGTATCACCATATTGCAAGAGGGCCCTAAGGTCATGCCGTGAAGCAAGTGAAGGCTAAGAAGAGAGTCTCGATTAGTAATCTCCTCTTGCTCATTCTCGACATGGACTTAACGTCCTCTTGTTCCAAGCATATAAGAAAGGGGGTTTTAGCAATAGGGGTTTAAAAAAGATAGGAACCCAAGTGGGTTCGGAGGGAGAAGATAGAGTGGGGGAGTACGGAAGGTAAACAAAGGGTTTACCTTGTCTCGTTCTTCTTTCTTTGACGGAGGCTTGGGCCTTAGACTTGGGATGACTTCTAGAGCTTCCAAGCAGCGGGGTGGACTTTCGGTGGAGCTCAGAGGCTAAGGTTTTGAAGCCTCGGGCTAGGGCTCGGTTAGCAGGACTTCGAGAGAAAGGGAGAGGGCTCCGAGAGCTATTTGGAACAGAGAGGGAGATTTTATGGATAGAATTTTTGACCTCAAATAGATAGGGGGAAGGTTTGTATTTATAGTGCAAAAACAGGGGGGGGGGGGGTGTGCCACTCTTAGTGGTGCATGCATTGAACTTGGTCGTGCACCACTAAGAGTGGCGCAAGGAGGCTTAATGATGGCTTGAAAAAAAGTTAGACACGGGGCTGGTTGATTTGTAACTGATTCTGGGGGCTATGCGCCACTATTAGTGGCACACGACTAAAGTTAAAGCATGCGCTACTAATAGTGGTGTAGGCTCTTTAATGGGAGCTGAAAAAGGGGGTTGATCAAAAGGCTGGTTGATTTGTAACCGTCTTTAACAGCTGGTATGCACCTCTAGAAGTGGTCAAGGCTAAAAGTTGATCATGCTTAACTTGAAGTGGAGCAGGGAGGTCCTGGTTTGAAAAAGGAAAGTGCCGGATGGCGGGACGTGGCCAAAAATGGAAGGGGACACTCTAGACAGTGTCTCAGAGGTTGCCGGTTTGATTCCCAAAGCCGGTATGGTTGAAGAGAGTGACCGGATCACGGTTACCTCATCCTTGGAGTTCTAAGGTTGACCAAGATTGACCGGGGTTGATCGGGTTGACCAGAGTTGATTGGGGTTGATTGAGCTGACCACAGTTGACTAGGGTGTTGTTGGTTTGATACCCAGAGTCGTGTGATTTCTTAGGACATTTGGATGCCTAGGGGCAAAACAGTCATTTTGACCGAGGAGCCTCCGGAAAAGGATCGGGGTTGACTAGATGGCACTGGACATGCCAGATCGTCTAGGGACGGCTTTAGAAGGTGGTCTTACAGTTCTGAGAACTTAGTACTTTCTCAAAGAACGTGCCGAGCCCCCTGGGGACAAAATGATCATTTTTTACCGGGACGAACTAGCAGGCGTCGGTGTTAACTGGTCTAGAACTGGTTTGGACTTCTATATGAGGAATTCGTACTTTCTTGGTGGACTAGCTTGATAGGGTCTTACTGCATTGAGAGATAAACTTTCTTGAAGGTCGTGCCGGACTGGGACGATTTTTCGTTCTTAAGGGGTTTGTGATTTCTCAAAGAATGTGCCGAAATTAGATGGTCTTTCGCTCTTAAGGGATTTGTGCTTTCTCAAAGAACGTGCCAGATTAGCAGATATTCTATGTTGGTAAGCTAACAGGCACCATAAGTGAACCATTCTTCAATCTCAGGGACTTAAGTACTTTCCGGAGATAAGTGTGAAATGGGCTTTACCGATCTGGGAAATAAACTTTCTTGGTAATTGTGCCGTGCTGGATTGAATGGTCCTACTGTTAATGAGGGATAAACTTTCTCGAATGATGGGACAAATGGATTTGACTTTGGATTTGAATGGACTTATCGTCTTATGGAAGACATATCGGTCTGGATTGGACTGACTAATGCAATAGGATCATTTCGGTCATTTTTTCTCTAATGGGCCCAAAGGGCCCGCAAAGCGATTGTTTGATTGGACTGGATCTGGGCAGCCGGTTTAAGCTTGAGTATGCTTGTGTTAATTTGGAGGTGCTTCCGGTAAGGCTAGAGATCGCCAAGTGGCCAAAATGTGGTGCTAACAACTGCCTTTCTTTTTCTGTTTTTACCTATTGAAGGTAGAAAACGATAAAGTAAGTACCCAATAAAGGTCACGAGGCGGTCGGAGGGACCGAAGGTTTAAAATTTTGAAAACGGGAGGTTGAAGCTTGAAAAATAGGGTTAAGAGGCCATTCAAAATTGGTTTTGGTGGGTAAAAGGTTGAGGCAGGCCTGGCCTGGGTTGTGCGCCACTATTAGTGGCGCTAGGTTCAGGCTTGCTTGTGCGCAAGTTGGCAGAGGCTTTGTGCAACGAGGGTGGTCTCAGTGTTTCTTGTGGAAGAAAGCGGTTGCATACGGCTCATACGATTGTCCTTCGGTCTGTTAAGGGGGCAGAGCCATCACACGTCGAAGCCACTAGTGGTGGATGGATCTTGTCTTTTCATTTGATTTTTCTTCTGATGATGACGGGGATCATATTGTTCTCGCTTCCTGCTATCCATCCAGGATTATGTCCCTGAGTTCTTGTAATTTTGAGAGAGCAGTTTCTTTAGTTTGTTTTGTCAATAAATGATTTTTACCATTCGTAGGTTTTTTGGCTTTTGAATAAGCTTTTCCTTATAGAGTTAGTATATCATTATGATTCACTATTTTTTATGGTGACTTGACAGGTCTTGTTTAGAATGTTTTTTATAAGGCTTCCCTTATTCTTTTGCTATGCCTGGCCGATCTCAAGAATGCCTTTCCATGATCCCCTAATTTTTTTATCTGATTTCAACTATCAACACTTTGGAATATCTATGCTGAGAACCAAGATCCGGAGCTGGAGGAGTTTTTTTTTAATTTTTAAATAGCTTGTTTTGCTACTAGTGCCCTTATGGGTTTTTACCAGCACCAGCCCTACCATTGTTGCACTAAGGCGCCCTTTGCGGGTTTTCACCTAGTCGGCAGTTTTGTATCTTGTCATGCCCCTACTTTTTTACCCATGACGCCCTTTTGGGTTTTCATCATGTCCTAAAAGTTATGTTTTTTTTTTTTGTTTTTTTTGAAAAATAGGAGTTCAAAAGCCATAAGACATGTTCCTACCATCTCCTTCACTCTTTTTAAGCATCGTCCTCCTTTCTCACGAGGAGCTCTTTCGAATTGAGCATTCTATTCTAATCAGAGAGGGCTTTATTGGGGTTATATTGTGGGTTTGGTTTCATGGGTTTTTTTGGAAGGAAAAGGGTAGAGGCTCCAACCTATCGCTTTACTTTGGGTTTCAAGCCTAAGACCGCTTTCTTTGAGTTAGCTTTTTGCCTTGGACTCTTTAGGGGAAATTTCTATACTTTTGCTTGCAGTATCTGGCCACCTTTTTTTTTTTTCTCCAATGAGGGTAACAGTCTAAAGGCCGGGTGGATACTTTTTGAATGAAAATGAAATGACTCAAATGGGTTTTGCAATGGTTATTTTTTAAACTATATGGGGACAAGAATGATGGCCTCTCATCATTTTGGATTGCACTGCTTAGTCTGTAGAACTTCCATTATGTAAATTCATACTCTGTCTTAAAAGGTAAAAGAAGATGATAGGAGCTGTGAAAGATACTCTCTTCATCACTTGCGAAGGTCGCCTTTACTACATGAAATAACACTTGACTGTATCAAAGATCAACGGGTTTGGGAATTCCAGATCGTCCATTTCTTCTAGAATGAGGGCTCCTCTGGTTAAAACCTTCTTCACTATAAATGGCCCTTCGTAGTTGGAGGCAAACTTTCCCCGGGCTCCCTTCTGGTTTGGGAGAATTTTCTTTAATACAGGATCCCCTGGTTGGAAGGATCGGGGTCGAACCTTTTTGTGGAAGGTTTGGATCCTCCGCTTTTTGTAGTACTGGGCATGGTGGATAGCTGCCAACCGTTTCTCATCCAGTAAGCATATTTGAGCAAAATGATCTTGAACCCACTTTGCTTCTTCTAGCATTGTTTTCATTATGATCCTCAGGGATGGGATTTCCACTTCAATTGGAAGAGCGGCTTCTGTCCCATAGACCACCTCATATGGGGTTCCTCCGGTTAATACTCTCATGGTTGTTCAGTAAGCTATTAGTGTAAAAGGGAGCTTCTCCTGCTAGTCTCGGTGGTTGTCAATCATTTTTTGGAGAATCCTTTTAATATTATTATTAGCTGCTTCTACTACTCCGTTCATCTGCAAACGATAAGTAATAGAATTTCGGTGAGTGATATAAAACTTGGAGCAGAGTCGAGACATCATCTCATTATTTAGATTGGAGGCATTATCTGATATGAGAGACTCTGGGATTCTGAACCGGCAGATAATGTGATTCTTAATGAACTTGTCGACTACCCTCTTCGTAACTTGGGCATACGAGGCCACCTCTACCCACTTGGTGAAGTAGTCTATAGCAACTAGGATGAACTGTTGGCCATTGGGGGCCTTGGGAGTGACGGGGCCTATCATGTCTGTCCCCCACATAAAGAAAGGCCATGATGCTGACATAGACTGGAGCTTAGTCGGTGGAGCTTTGATCATATCCCCATGTGTTTGAAACTTATAGCACTGTAGAATATATCGAACGCAGTCTGATTTCACAGTTAACCCGTAGTAACCTGTCCTGATCATCTTCTTGGAAAGGGTATGACCATTCATTTATGGGCCGCAGGTTCCCCCATGTACCTCTTCCATGATTTTCCTAGCCTCTGTAGCGTCTACACATTTCAGTGGGCCAAACAAAGACCTTTTGAAGAGCTCATTCCTCGCTATAAAGTAGTGCTTGGCCATTCTGCAAATGGTTTTCCGATCGTTATGAGAGGCTTGACTAGGAAACTCATTTAGCTGTATGTATCTCATAATGTCATAAAACCATGGTCGACCATCTGGCTCAATGCTAACATGAAAACAATAAAAGGGGGCATCTCTGATGAAGATCTAGAGCAGCCGGATCTTCGTTCCATTGTCTACCTTGATGGCTACAGCCAAGGTGGCCAAGGCATCAACGAAGCCATTCTTTCAGCGAGGAATGTGGCGGAAGTCTATGTTTCAGAACATCTAACACATGTCTTTGATTTGCTGGTGGTAAGGGGAAAGCTTGGCATCTCTGGTTTGGTACACCTCTTTAGACTGTTGAATAACCAGGTCAGAGTCCCCAAATATGACTAGCTCATCAACTTTCATCTCTATGGCTAATCTTAAACCCAGAACGCAAGCCTCATATTCGGCAATGTTGTTGGTGTAGAGGTCCAATTTCAACTTGACTACAATAGGGTAGTGAATGCCTATTTCTGATGCTACTATTGCCCTAATTTTGGCTCTCTTTTTGTTTGAGGCCCCATTGAAGTACATTTTCCAACTTGGCTCTTTCATCTTCTTGGTTTCAGTTTCAACATATAGTATGTCCTTGTTAGGGAAACGAGGCTCCATTGACTGGTAATCTTCTATGGGATTCTCAGCGAGATAATCAGCTATCACCTGCCCTTTGACCGCCTTGCGAGTAGTGAAGGCGATGTCAAATTTCGATAAGATCATGTGCCATTGGGTAATCCTATTGGATATGGTTCGTTTCTAAAAGATGTATTTGATCGGATCTATTTGAGAAATGAGAAATGTTGTATGGTAGGGCATGTAATGTCGCAACCAGTGGGCTGCCCAAGCTAAGGCACAACACTTCTTTTCCAGAGCTGAGTACTTCACTTCATATGGCAAAAATTTCTTACTGAGATAGTAGATAGCTTGTTCCTTCTTTCCAGTTTCATCATGTTGCCCCAAGACACACCCCATGGAGGTGTTCAGAACGGTTAGGTACATCAGAAGCGATTTCCCTGGAGTAGGTGGCACCAAGATTGGAGGTTTCTGAAGGTACCCTTTGATCTTCTCAAAAATAGTTTGGTAGTCTTCATTCCATTCTTTCGGAAAGTCCTTCTTGAGTAGTTTGAAAACTGGCTCGCAAAGGTGAGTCATCTGGGCGATAAAGCGGCTGATGAAATTTAACTTCCCTGGAAAAATCAAATCTTTGTTTCCCCTCTCAAGGCAGGCATTTCGACAATGGATTTGACTTTCGCTGGATCAATCTCAATTCCCTTTTTGAGGATGAACCCCAATAATTTCTCGGAAGAAACCTTGAAAGTGCATTTGGACAGATTTAGCTTGAGCTGGTACTTTCGAAGCCGGTAGAATACCTTCCGTAGATTAACTAGGTGGTCTTCCTGTACCTTTGACTTTACAATCATATCATCAACATAGACTTCCACTTCTTGATGCATCATGTCATGGAACAGGGTCACCATGGCCTTCTGGTAAGTTGCCCCCGAATTTCGGAGCCTAAAGGGCATCACCCGATAGCAATACACTCCCCATAGGGTGATGAAAGCCGTTTTTTCTTGGTCTTCTTCTGCTATCTTGATCTGGTTTTATCCCGAAAATCCATCCATGAACGAGAACATTTCGTGCCCCGCCATGTTGCCGACGAGGAGGTCGATGTGCGGCAGGGGAAAATCATCTTTCGGACTTGCCTTGTTGAGATCTCAGAAGTCACTACACATTTGGAACCTTTTCGTCCTTCTTTGGAACTAGGACAATGTTGGCGAGCCATTTGGGGTACTCCACCACTTGTAGAAATTCGACATTAAATTGTTTGATCACTTTCTCATTCACTTTCAAGCTCCAATTAGGCTTAAGTCTCCGTAGCTTTTGCTTAAATGGCTTCATCTCAAGATCCAGGGGTAATCTGTGCTCAACAATGGACTCATCCAACCCTAGAATATCCTGATAAGACCAAGCGAAGACGTCAAGGTATGTGGCTAATAGTTCCAACAGTTCTTTCCGCTGCCTCTGGTCTAGCCATGTGTTGATTTTGAGTTCTTTTGGATTTTCAATGTTTCCCAAGTTGACTGTTTCTGTTTCCTCAATGTTGGGAGTAGTGCGTTTCTCATGCTTTTCTACCTGCTCTTGGATTTCTTCTAGTATCTCATCCATGTGGTCTATCTTAAATTCTATTCCTAAGGATCGGTAATCAAACTCGGCATCAAAGTCATGGCTTTCAACAAAAGACATTCTCTTAATGAGCTGAGCAAGTCGTCGAATTTGGGGGTCTCTGGTAAAGAACAAAATAAAGAGATTTTTCTTACAATCTAAATAGAAATTTTATTTAATGACTCACTTTTGCAAAAATAGAAAATAAAAAGAACATGATTTACAGAAAAAGAGGAAAGTGAGTTTGCCGTTTTTGGACTTTTCATTGATGATCTTCAATACCAAAAGTTTCGGGCTCGGATGAGACTTTTGCTAGTCCATTTGCTGGCTTTTTCACCCGGGCAAGCTGGCCAGATGGGAGCATTCTATATCTATTCTTTTGGGGGATAATCTATACTGACCGTTAGGACTTTCACTTGCTGCGGCCCAGGTAGACAAAGTAGGGCGAAGTGGTCTATCAATCTGCCTTCAATGGTAGGTCTTTTCCTTTCTCTCCTTTGTTCCCATACCTCCTTCCTGGTTAGTTTATGCCCTAGCCCAAATGGGGGTTCTATCGGTGGCAATTCCACTTTCTCCGGCCTTCCTTATAGATTTTTTCCAATCCCCTTTCCATGTTGATACCCTCTTGTTTGGAAGTAGCAAGCTATCATCTAGGCATTTGAAGAATGTTTTGGCTTTACTTGGTCTTCTTCTTGTACCACTGTGACGCACTCGAAGAATTGGAAACTGGAGGAGAATGTTGCTCCGTCATATGGGATCTCATTTGCTTTGTAGATGGCATATTTAGTTTTGGCAATAATGGTGATTAGCTTGGCACCAATGATGAACTTGACCTTTTGATGGAGACTGGACAGTACAACGTCTGCCGAATGGATCCATGGTCGACCTAACAACATATTGTAGGCTGAAAGTATCTGTAGGACTTAGAACTTTGTAATGAAACTTACAGGCCCTACTATGACAGGCATCTTGATCTCTCCCATGGTTTTTAGCTGGGATCCGTCGAAGGCTCGGATAATGGTAGTGCTGTGATTAAGGTACGTTTGGTCCATACCCAGCCTTAGCAAGGTCGAGTACGGGAAAATATTTAAAGCTAACCCATTGTCCACTAGGACCCTTGACACCATGTTTCCCCTAGTTTTCACGGTTATGTGCAGATCATACGTGTGTCCCGTCCCATCCCAATGGCCGGGATTTCATCATTGGAGAATGTAATGACGTTGGGCGCCATGATGAGGCTAACCATGTCATGTAGAATGTTAGGGGTGAAGCTTTCTGGCATATAAGTATCTTTTAGGACCTTGAGTAAAGCATCTTAATGAGTCTTAGAAGACCTAGCATGGAGATGTGAGCAAGTGTTTTTCTGAGTTGTTCAATGATATCGTAATCATTCTTTTTCAAAGCTTTATTGAACTCTGAGATTTTTTGTTCGGTGAGAGGGTTTGAGCTTTCCCCTTCTTTGCCTTTAGTTTTCCTTTTTCCTTTTACCTCGGTGAAGGTATAACAACGCCTAGATCTGGTCATCCCACTTATTTCGGACATTGGTTCTTCAATTTTATGAGGCATGGCTAGAGAGTAGCTCCACGAAACACAGTGGAGGCTTACGACTGACATTTGGATCGTAATAGGCAGAACCACCTTTGTAGAGGAAATGGCAGGAACTGGTTCAGGTTTTGTTGCCGGGGTCGTTATTACGGGTAGTATAAAGGGCGGTGGCAGAATGCTCTATTGGAGAAATGGTTGGTTAGGCCGCATGGCTCTTCTGGCACTCGTTTGGGATAAACCCAGCCATTGTGACCATGGCCTCAGGTTTTGGAAGTGGGGTAAGGATGATATGGAAGTATAGAGAGTAAGAGGTGGCTTCAAGGGTTAGGTCTAGATCAGTTTGTAGGGATTGGATAGTGATGAGGTGCGAGTTTTGGCTTTTAGGTCCTCAGACCCTTACCAAAAAGGGTGTACCCTTAGGGACGAAGATTCCGTGAGGGTGGTTTGCTGTTGCATTGGTGTTTGGGTCCCACTTTTCACTGTTTAGTGGTAACATTCTTTGTAGTTGAAGGGCTATTTCTAGAAGCAAAGATGATATGTCAATAGTTTCCCCACTGCTGACTAGACTGTCTGAAAGTTCCTCTTCTACCTTCATTTGTCTCGTAAAGAGAGAAAGATCAGCATTCAGTACAATATTTTTGAAATTTTCTATGTAATGCATGTCTTAGAGATGTCCCTGCTTGTCGGGATTTAAGTATGATGCTAAAACTCATTTTGGAGATGAGAGATTGCTCCTGTATGCAAATACTATACATATGCCTGTTTGATACATCCTGTACAACCATTCATTCAAGGGAAGTAGCAAGAGAAATTTTATTTCTTTTGAGATAGAAAGCTGAAATTACATAGATTGGGGGAAGGGAACATTTTCCATGGGACTTTCCACCTATCTAGCTAAACTACTTTTTGAGTCTTCGGTTTCGCCTTGTTGATATTGGGAGGTCGTTGAATGACCTCGTCTCTAGATTGCCCCTTGTCTTATGGCAACCTTATCTTTATGAGAGAGAGAGAGATTGGGGCCCCTCTTATGAAATGATTCTTGGACACATGCCATAACCCTTAGGGTTTGGAACCCTTAGAAATTGGGTAGGCTTATGATTTGAGGTTGACCCGTGGGCCATTCTCTTGGAGGTTGATCATATGCACGGAGTGCAAGTGGCTTGAGTTACTTTGGCACTCTTGCCTTGGGATGATTACATATGTATGAGCAGTTTAAAAGAAGGAATGACAAGATATTGATAACGAAGCATTCACGTATGTAAGCATAATAATAGTGTGAGTAAGGAAATTGAAAAGCGGTCGCTCTTTCCTCCATGGTTTTTGAAAAACACGTGCCTCAAATCGGGCAGAGGTTTAGCTTTGCATGGGTGCTATATGAATATGAGGTTGAGGGCTACTAATGCTTCCTAAAATCTCGGCTCCTAGATCTTCAAATCTAGGCCTACTCCCAGGGGTGGTGCCATTATAGGTTGGTGATTTGAGCAGGGGAACTATCTAAAGAACGTTGGTTAGGTGACACATCTGCCTACCACCAACAGTCAATGTACTGTTCTCCCTTCTAACTAGAAGGTAGTAACCATGGTCAATATTCCATAAAAATGCATATGCAAGTGTGTGTGTGTGATTTTGAAAATTGGAGGAAAGAGCCCAACAACTCCCATACATCCTGCCATACGTAGCATACATAGCAGTTTATGAGCATAAATTAAAATGTGAACAAGGGTCCACTTACAAAACAAATGCACAGAGTTAGTAGTTTTTGAGGAACTCAAATGCAAAATAATACATGAACAATGCAAGAGTAAGTAATGAATGCAATGTTTGACTTTTTGCAAAACAAAGATCATTTTAAAAAGTTTAGCAAGTGGATATAACTAAATAAGGTAACAGATGAATTTAAGGTGAGTAAAGGGTGACTGGACATGACATAGGCCTAACCCTCTAATTGTCTCCAGTGGAGTTGCCAAGCTTTCGCACCCCATTTTCGAACACCGGGCCCTTTTGGCTCAAGGAGAAAAGGTACGGTGCTCTCTCCTTAGAACTCGTCCTCCTACAAGGATGAATGTGACGGGGTTTGAATAGAATTGATTAGGACTTTTTGAAAAGGTCTTTGGCGTCGCCACCTAACATATTTAAAGATGTGCTTGGTCATCTACACCAAGTAAAACCCGAGGATTAAACTTAGGTTTTGAAAAGTATTTTTGAAAAACGTCCTCATGAGAGGGTTTTAGAAGGTAGGGTTGTTTGATAACCCTAAAAATGTTGGAAAGCCCTTTTGAAAATTGACTCCTGTTTTAGTCTTTGAAATAGAAATTCTTAAGTCCGGTGGTTAGTTATGTGTAGAGAAGATGTCCAAAAAGAGTCACTCTACCCCGTCTTTGCGGTACCTATATGTCCATTCAACTTTTACACACCTAACTATGACTCACCGGTTACCTAAGTTTAATGCTATCCACTTAGAAAACTTTAAAAACAAAATTTGAAGAAGAGTTTGAAAGAGAGAATTGAATTTGAAAAATAGTTATAGAATTGGAATTTGAAAAGGGTTGTGACTGCACCCCATGAAGGGTTGCCTACGTACCTCCTTAAAGAGGTTGGCCATCGTTCAGACAAGAGTCTAAAAGACTTAGAATTTTGAAAATGATTTTCTATTTCTAGAAAGTTTTCATTTTTAGAAAGTTTCTTTTTCAGAAAAAATTGAGTTTGAAAGTGTTTCCTTTTCAGGAAAGGATGGATTTGAAAATGTTTATTTTTCAGGAAGATTTGATTTTTGAAATGTTTCCTTTTCAAGAATATTAGATTTGAAAAATGTTTTCCTTTCAGGAAGATTTGATTTTTGAAATATTTCTTTTTCAGGAAGATTGAATTTAGAAATGTTTCCTTTTCAAGAAGATTGGATTTGCTTTGAAGATATTGACTTAATTTGAAAAGATTTGATTTGATTTGAAAAGATTTAGAAGATTTGAAAGGGTTTTGAAAAGATTTGGAAAGGTTTTGTTTCCTTTTTCAAAAAGGTTTGATTGGCTTGAAAAAGCTAAGTTTGGATTGTTTTCAAAATGGGAGGAGTTGATTTAGGGTTTAAATTTGGAAGCTTTGAAAAAGGAGTGATTTGAGAGATTTGAAATAGAAGGTTTTGGTTTGATTGATTTTAAAAAGGAAAGTTTGGAAAAGAGAAGTTTCGATTAATTTGGAAATTGAGGATTTTGAGGGTTTGAAAAGGTATGATTTTGGCTTGAAAAATGAAAGTTTTTGAGTTGGCAAAAATAGGATTTTTCCTAGGATTGGACTTCTAGGGTTTAACAAATGCGAATTTTATAAATAGTTCAAAAACCAAGTCTTTTGAAAATGTGTTTTAGGGCCCGAAACCCTAACTTGGATTTAAACATCCAAATGAATATCGCACTTTGCCTAATGCCATTCTAGCTAATGGAAGGCTAGAATCGCTTTAGGCTTGTGGCTTTGAAAAACAATAAAGGCACGAGGCCAAAAATGTGGACCTTTTGGGTCGTTTTGAATGTCACACATTTCTCGAAACAACCCTAATCATGAAAAGATTAAGATCATTCTGAGACCGTGTTTTTTAAAAGAAGCAAATGGAGGCTAACGGGAGCCATTTAAAAATGTCACACTTTTCTAGGAGAACCTTTACCATAAAAGGGTTAGGATCCACTTAGAATTGTGGTTTTGAGAAAGCTACTTTGAAAATGGTTTTAAGGGGTAGAGAAATGACATGAATGTAAATATATGATGACGATAACAGCGGCATGAAACATACAAGATTGGGCATCACCATATTACAAGAGGGCCCTAAGGCCATGCCGTGAAGCAAGTGTAGGGTAAGAAGAGAGTCTCGATTAGTAATCTCCTCTTGCTCACTCTTGACATGGACTTAACATCCTCTTGTTCCAAGCATACAAGAAAGAGGGGTTTAGAGATAGGGGTTTAAAAAATAGAGGAACCCAAGTGGTTTCGGAGGGAGAAGAGAGAGTGGGGGGGGGGGTACGAAAAGTAAACGAAGGGTTTGTCTTGTCTCGCTCTTCTTTCTTTGACGGAGGCTCCGGCCTTGGACTTGGGAAGACTTCGGAAGCTTTCGGGCAGCGGGGCGGACTTTTGGTAGAGCTCAGAGATTAAGGCTTCGATGCCTCGGGCTAGAGCTCGGCCGGTGGGACTTCGAGAGAGAGGGAGAGGGCTCCGAGAGTTGTCTAGAATAGAGGGGGAGATTTTCTAGATAGAATTTTTGACATTAAATAGAGAGGGGGAAGGTCTGTATTTATAGTGCAAAAACAGGAGGATGTGTACCACTCTTAGTGGCACATGCATTGACCTTGGTCGTGCGCCACTAAGAGTGGCACAGGGAGACTTAATGATGGATTGAAAAAAGGCTAGATACGGGGCTGGTTGATTCGTCACTGGTTCTAGGGGGTTATGCACCATTATTATTGGCACACAGCTAAAGTTAAAGCGTACGCCACTAATAATGGCGCATGCTCATTAATGGGAGCTGAAAAAGGGGGTTGAATAGAAGGTTGGTTGATTTGTAACTACTTTTAACAGCTAGTGTGCACCTTTAGAAGTGGCTTAAGGCTAAAAGTTGGTTTTGCTCCACTCTGAGTGGAGCAGAAAGGTTTTGGTTTGAAAAAGGAAAATGTCGGACGGTAGGATGTGGCCAGAAATGGAAGGGGACACTCTAGACAGTGTCCCCGAGGTTGCCCGTTTGATTCCCAGAGTTGGTATGGTTGAAGTGAGTGATCGGATTGCAGTCACCTCATCCTAAAAGTTCTAGGGTCGGCCAAGATTGATTGGGGTTGACCAGATGTCGTGCCTAGATTTTTCGCACTCGAGGAATACTCCCACAAGCGGGAAAAATGATGTACTCTCTCGTTAGAACTCACCCTCCTAAAAGAATGAGTGCAACTAGGTTTGAATTGAAAATCGATTTGAATAAAGGGCTTTTGAAAAAGATTCTGAGTCGCCACCTAACTTGATTAAGGTGAGTTAGGTCACCTAAAAACTAAGCATAATCCGAAAACTACACTTAGGGTTTTTTGAAAAAAAAGGTTTTGAAAATATCTCATAAAGAGAGGGTTTTTTAAGAAAACAGGTTGTTTGGCAACCTTTGGAAAACATTTAGCCCTTTTTGAAAAATAACTCCTTTTGGTCTTTGAAATCAATGATCTAGGTTCGGAGGTTGGTTACGTGTAGGGAAGACGCACTAAGCCATCACCCTACCCCGCCCTTTCGGTACCTACATGTCAATCTACCCTAGATTCACCTATGAGAGTCTTTAACTAACTATAGTTCAATCCTATCCATTTTTAGAAAAACAATGTTTGAATAGAAACTAACATGATGCATGGTATGCAAGTGTAAGGAAAGAGAATTGAAAAAAAAAAGATTTGAAAAGAGATTTGAAGAGATAGAATTGAAATTGAAAAGTTTGAAAATAGAAATTTGAAATGGGAAGTTTGAAAGTAGATGGGAATTTGAGATTTGAAAAGATTTTGAAAACCGCACCCATGAGGGTGGAATTGAAAGTTTGAAAAGTATTGTGACCGCACCTATGAAGGTTGCCTACATATCCCTTTGGGGGAATCAAGTCAGCCGTAGTTCGAACCGGAGTCCGATTGAAAATAGATTGATTTGAAGAGAGAGATTGGATTAGAAGAAAGAGATTGAATTGAAAATTAGATTTGATTTGAGATTAGAAAAGGAAGTTGGAAATTGAAATTGAGAAGATTGGACTTACTTTGGAAAGATTGATTTTGGAAAGACTTGGTTGTGGAAAGATGGAGGTTTAGGAAACCTAGACTTAGGAAAGATAGGAGACCTAGGAAAGATTTGAGATTAAGAAAGATTGGATTGGAATGTTAGCTTTGGAAGATTTGGAAAGATTTGGAAATTTGGAATTTAGGAAAGATTTGGATTAGGAAAGTTTCGAATTAGGAAAGTGTTATTTTTGGAAAGTTTTGAAATGGGAAAGTATTGAATTTAGAAATGTTTTGAATTAGGAAAAGTTTAGTTTAGGAAAGACTTAGAATTTAGAAAGTTTCAAGTTAAGAAAGTTTTGAATTTTGGAATGTTTCGAAAAAGAGAAGTTTTGAAAGTGGGAAAGTTTAGAAAAACATGGAAGTTTTGAAAATAAGAAAGCTTTGGGAATAAGGAAGTTTTGAAATTGGAAAGAGTTGAAGTTTTAGGAAAGTTTAGAATTTAAAAAGATTTGGGTTTAGAAAGATTTAACTTAATAAAGTTTTGAATCTAGGAAGCTTAGAATTTTAGAAAGATTTGAAATTTAGAAAGTTTAGGATTTAGAGAGTTTTAGAGTTTGAATTTTAGAAAGTCTTGAAATTAGGAAAGGCTTGAATTTAGGAAAGGTTTTGAAAACTTGAATTTAGAAAGTTAAGATTTAGAAAGGGGGTTAAATTAGGAAAGGGTTGAATTTTAGAATTTTAGGAAAGATTTTTATGTTCAAGTTTTGGAAACTTAAGGTTTAGGAAAGTGGAAGTTTAGGAAGGATTTGAATTAGGAAAGAGTTGGATTTTGAAATTTAAAGAAAGATTTAGAGTTTAGGTTTAGGAAACTAATGGTTTAGGAAGGTAGAAAATTAGGAAGAAGTCGAATTAGAAAAGGTTTGGGATTTGTTTCCAAAAACGGAGGATTGGATTTAGTTTCCTAAACGGGGAGATTGGATTTGGTTTCTTAAAGGGAAGATTTGATTTGACAAGGATTTGGAAAGGGAGATTCTAGAAACCCTAGTTTTGAAAGTGTGAAATTTTAACGTAGAAAAGAGGTTTTGGAAATATGTATAGTTTGGATGTAGAAAACGAGAGATTTTGGAAACATAGGTTTAGGGCAAGGTTTGAAAACCATGTTTTTGGAAAGAAAATTAGGGTTTCCTAATTGTGGGTTCTAGGGCTTGACTTGGGCTCTAAGGAAAGAGTTTTTGGAAAGTGCGTTTTTAGAAACGAAGGTTTTCTAGAAGGGAATCCTAGGGAGAGACTTTTGGAAAGTGAATTTGAAGAGGGAGTTTTTGGAAAAAGATTTTAAAGAGAAGGAGTTTTGGAAAGTGTGTTTTTAGAAACGTAGATTTTAGAAGGAAAATCCTAGAGAGGAAATTTCTAGAAGGAAGATTTTGGAAAAAGAGTTTTTTAGAAAGGTTTTTGGAGAGAGTTTTTAGGAAGGTGAATCTAGAGAGTGTTTTTAGAAAGTGAATTTTGAGGAAAAGATTTTGGAGAGGAGTTGAAAAAGAGAGTTTTGAAAAATAGATTTTGGAAGGGAGTTTTTGAAAACAATTTTGAAGAGGAGGGTTTTAGGAAAGTATGTTGAAAAAGAGATTTTTAGGAAGAGATTTTTGAAGAGAGTTTTTTTGGAAAGTATGAAAACGTCTCACTTTCCTAAAGCGATTTTAACCATAAGAGGGCTAGAACCACTTTAAGAAAGTGGTTTTGGAAAACAATAAGATTTGAAAATATAGACCAAAAAGGTCACTTTTAATGTAACACTTTTCTAAAGCAACCCTAGCCATGGAAAGGCTAGAATCACCCTAGAATTGTGGTTTTGAAAATCAGTTTTTGAAAAAGAGATTTTGATGCAATTTTGAAAACAAGTTTGAAAACGATTTGAAAAACAACTTTGAAAACGGTTTTTGGAAGATGCAAGACTATGATATGCACAATGCAATTTGGGGTCGTGAACATACAAGGTTAAGGCTTCACCACATAATCAAGGGGGTCAGACCCACGTGGTCTTTGGTTAGACTAGAAGAAAGCCCCCGACATGGTGACTCTCCAATAGCCCAATCCTACACATGGACCGAGAATCCCCTTATTTCAAGCATGTAAAGAAAGGGGGGGGGGGGGGGGGGGGGGGGGGGGGGGGGGGGAAGAGATGGGGGATTAAAATAGAGAAAACCCAAGTGGGTTAGGAGAGAGAAGAGAGAGGGGGGAAGTGCGAAAATTTAAATAGAAAACCTATCGTATGTTTTCTTTATTTTGCGCGCCTTGCTTGTCTCTAATCTTCGGTCTTCATCTTGATCTTCCTCTTCAACCTTCAAGGATTGTCTTCAAGCTTCAGATGGCAGCTCTTCAAGTCTTCAAAGGATGGTTGAAGGCTAGTGTATGAGTGTATGAGGGAGTGTATAAGTGTATAGGAGGCTAGGGTTTGGAAAACCTAAGGAAACTAGGGTTTTGGAGGTGCTCGAGTTCTGTATATCGAAATATATGATTTTTAGGTTAAGTTTGCAGACCCCTTTCACGTTGAATGAGGCTCTGTATTTATAGATGTTGGACAATACCGGCGCCTGTTGCAGTGGCGCCAAGCCAAATTTTACACTGGCGCCAGGCCATTTTTTGGCTTAGCGCCACTACTAGTGGCGCCAGCCAATTAGGAAAGGTTTAAGGTCGGCAAGCAACGTATCTTTGACTAGATTTGGGCGCCTGTACTAGTGACTACCATGCAATCTTTAGCCTGACTTCACTAGGAGTGACTCTGGAAAGTCCAGGAATAATTTGAAGGAGCCGGGAATGACCCAGAAGGCCGAAAAGGAGTAGGAACACTTAAAATAGTGTCCTGGAGGTATTTGACTCGAAAAGTGAGGATAAGATGTGTCGGAAAGGTTGAACGAGCCTTTAGGGGCAAAACGGTCACTCGGATCGGGAAACTACTGGGACAGACTCGGATTGTCCCAGAAGAAGACTTGGGGATCTGGAAACATTACTCAGAATGTTCCCAGGAGGTTATCGGTTTGATACCCAGAGCCGGTGTGGTCGGAAAAGGAGACCGGCCCACCAGGGGCAAAACGGTCATTTCGCACCGGGTCGGCCGAAACTAACTCGGAATGATCCGAAAAGGTAAAAGGAGGTCGAGAACACTATATAAAGTAGTCTCAGGAGATTACCGGTTTGATACCCAGAGCCGGTGTGGTTCCCAGGGCATTCGGATGCCTAGGGGCAAGATGGTTATCTTGACCGAAAAGTCTCGAAAAAGGTTCAAAGGGCAGTTTGGTCATTTTTCACCAAAGCGGGCTAACAGACACTGGTGTTGACCTGGGTTTTGAGTGTTTCCGCCACTCTAACGGCGGTCGTCGTGACACAGGGATTTGTTGCCAATTCCCTATATCAACCTATTTGTGAGTATTTCCGCTACTCTAACGGTTTTGTGAGTAGTTTCGCTACTTGGACTGTCTCGAGGAACAAACTGTCTCGAGAAAGGGATTGGAAAGGGGACTTATCGTCTCCGAAGAGACGTGCCTGGATTGGAACCGTCTCGAGGAATAAACTGTCTCGACAGAGGGATTGGAAAGGGGTCTTACCGTCTCCGAAGAGACGTGCCTGGATTGAAACCATCTCAGGAATAAACTGTCTCGAGAGTGGGATTGGAAACGGGTCTCACCATCTCCGAAGAGACGTGCCTGAATTGGAATCGTCTCGAGGAATAAACTGTCTCGAGAGTGGGATTAGAAAGGGGTCTTATTGTCTTCGAAGAGACGTGCCTGAATTGGAACCGTCTCGAGGAATAAACTGTCTCAAGAGTGGGATTGGAATTGGAAAGGAAAGGACAATGCCCCTAAGGGCATTTTGGTCATTTTGCCTCTATTTGGGCCTGACAGGCCCGCGAAGCGATGGACAGACGGGATTTGGACCTAGAGAATTGGTTTCGATAGGAATATGCCCACAATGACTTGAAAACAAGTTTGGATGGAGTGTAGACTGTCGAGCGGTCAAAAATGGGGTGCTTACACCAGAGTTGACTAGAGTGTTGCTGGTTTGATACCCAGAGTCGGTGTGATTTCCTAGGGCATTTAGATACCTAAGAGCAAAATCGTCATTTTGATTAGGGAGTCTCCGGGAAAGGATCGGGGTTGATTAGATGGCACTAGACATGCCAAACTGTCTAGAGACGGCTTTGGAAAGTAATCTTACCATTCTAAGGACTTGGTACTTTATCAAAAAACGTGCCAAGCTCGCTGGGGGCAAAATGGTTATTTTTCACCGAGACTATTCTAGATCTGGTTTGGAATTATGTCTGAGGAATTGGTACTTTCTCGATGGATAGGCTTGAAAGGGTCTTTTCACTTTAAGGGATAAACTTTCTCAAAGGTCATGCCGGACTGGGATGATCTTCCGTTCTTGAGGGGTTTGTGCTTTCTTAAAGAACGTGTCGGGTTAGTAGACATTCTATATTAGCGGGCTAGCAGGCGTCAAAAGTGAACCACTTTTCCATCTTAGAGACTTAGGTACTTTCTGGAGATGAGTGTACAAGGGGCTTTACCGATCCAGGAAATAAACTTTCTCGGTGATCATGTCGTGCTAGATTGAATGGGCCTACCGTCAATGGGGGATCAACTTTCTTGAATGACGAGACAAATGGATTTGACTTTAGATTTGAATGGACTTATCGTCTTATGGAAAATATGTCAGTCTAGATTGGACTGACTGGGCATTTCGATCATTTTGTCTCTAATGGGCCTAGCGAGTCCGCAAAGCAGTTACTTGATTGGATTGAATCTAGGACGCCGGTTGGGCTTGAGTATGCTTGTGTTGATTTGGAGGTGCTTTCGGTTGGGCCAGAGATGGCCGAGTGGCCACAATGGGGTGCTAACAATATCTCACAACAATGTCAAAGATATAAATCATGCAAGAGATAATAACATCATTGAATAAAATCATCCTATAATCACCATACATAAGTAAAGAAGGCTACTAATCTAAACTCGTGAATATTTACAAAACTATAATGTAAGAAAATCCCAAAAAGAATCTCATTTAATATGACCAAAGCTCTCCAACTCAACACCAACATCAACAGCAACAGTAGTGGACTGGAACTCATGAACCATAGCTGCAAAACAATCTATGTGGGTGTAAGCTATTGTCAACGTGCTCGCTAAGATAATCAAACTCATAAAGAATGAATGATAAATAAACATTGAGTCATCCACCAACAGAAAATCCACTATCATTAATGAGAAGTGTCTCATATAATGCAATGCCTCTGTGGAATGCAATGAATGATGTCACCATATATATATGCGTTGTTTTAATAACATTAGCCCAATATATTAATGACTTATTATTTAAGAATGTCTCATATCGGCACTCTTTAGAATGTCCCATATTTACATTCTTTAGGCTAGTCTCACATTGACTAAACCTCCTCCATACAATGCAAGTTATGCACATAATATATGTTGCATGTAATGTCACCTCATAATCCTACAATCAATACTAACAACAACAAGACATTTAATTTAATACGAATAAGAATATCTTAAACCCTCACCTCAATCCATTGTATAAAGTAAGGTTGAATCACTCCTTAGGTTGAACTGGAGTGTCATTGATTGCTTCTGAACCTAACACACCCCACCACGTCAAGTTTATGAAACATATGCATAATCAATGCACGTTCATAACTTATAACGCAAAAATATAAGCAATGATACTCAAATGATGTTTTAGAAATTTAATAAGATGTATTAACACTTAACATAAAATATTAATCCTCGAACACGAATGTTTAAACCATACAATGTGAGAATAGAGAAAATAGAATACAAAACAAACGGATAAACAACCAAGGACCCTGCCAGTGCGCCCCAAAGGCACGCCTAGCCCTACCGTGGACCACGCTAGTGTGCTCCTCTGGTGTGCCATTGGCGAGCCCCTCCGGAGACTCGCGCCACTTGGCGACTCTCCAACACCCTTTTGGCAGCCCTCTCCAACCCACTACACCACTAGGGGCCCTGTGGTGAGCCCGAGCGCACTTCTTCCTCTAGAATTCTTCTTAGTTCAAAATGTAACTTTCAAAAGATGGTTTTAAGCTCCCCCTTGCTACTCTAACACAATTCTAAGCCCTCTAAAGTCTAAAATGAAGTTCTAAAGCTTCAAACAACACTTCAAAACATTAACACATGCAAAACATGAAGAATCCTTAGTTTTCAACTTGAATCTCAAGTTTCTTGGATTCAATTCTCAATTCTAAGACATGATAGATCTTTTACATGCAACAATCAATAGAAATGCATGCAAACAAGCATGAATTTGAGATTTCTCACCTCAAACAATGGATGCATAACTTTCCCTTTCAATTCCCTCTTTTTCTTTTCTTTCCTTTCATTTTTCTCTCTTTTTCCCTCACTTTCTTTCTTGCCAAACATAAGTTACTACATAAGCACCTCTCTCCTCTCTCTTCCCTTGACTTGAAGCCAACTATAGATTCAAGTTGTATCTATTACACACATGTCACACACACACACACATGTAGCATCAAAGCACCCACCTCATAAACACACCTTAGTGACTTTCACACACAAGCACACGTAGCACTTCATTGCTTCACCACACACCACTAATCCATATGATTAGCATAATTAAACATATTTATGATAATTAATCATCATTAACATAAAGCTAAGAATGAAGATTAATTAAGCTAATTAATCAATAATTAAGCTAATTAATCATGCTTAAAATAAATCAATCCTCATATAACATGCTCTCATTAAAAATGCTAATCAAACTCCTAGATTAAGAAACTCATGTACTATATCATATGCAATTAAGCTACACATGATGTTAAATAAAGTATGGTCTCACATTTTGTATGCTATATCATTATTCCTAAGGGTGGCAAGTTTGAGTACATCTCTGATAAGAAACTTTTCTTTATGTGGACTTATTTGACTGAAACCAAGATTGACCTTGTTGATTATATCTTGAACCACATCATTAAAGCTATTAAGACCAAAGTTAGTTTGCCCTATGGCATTTTCTTGACCGAGGTCTTTAAACATTTCAAGGTTAACTTGGTGAATGAGAAGAAGAAAACACCCAACCCCAACTTTGATGAATACAATTAGAAGACTTTGTCTAGCATGAGTTACTTCTTTGATCCACAGGCCAAGAAGTGGATCCCAAAGAAAAAAGAGTGCTGGAAAAAGTACAACCCCAAGTACAAGAACTTTTGAGAGATGAATTCTCTGAAACTCAAAGGGAACTTTTTCCTTTGAACATTGTGCCTAGCAGTAGTTTTGTGCAGATATAAGTCTTGATGAACATGATGAAAGAAATGAAGAAATATCAAGAATAGGTGTTCACCAAGCTTGAGAAAAAGATTGATAATGGACCAATGAGGCTATTACAAACTGAGAAGAAGGTAAGGAAAATGAGCAAGGCCTTTCTAACTGAGGGAAATAAGATAAAAGAGAAAATATCCAATGAGATTGCTGTTTCAACTGGGCATCTTGGGAAGCATATCAAGAAAATGGTTGGAGATGAGTATAAACCCCTCTACCCAAAAGCAGCAAAATTTGCAGAGGAGGACTTAAGTATTGATGAGTTGGATGAAACCACTAAAGGAGCTGACCCCTCTATTGAAACAAGAGCTGACCCCACTGCCCAAACACCTCCAGAAACACGCTCTCACAGATATGGCCTGAGGCAAAGGAACCTTATTTCCAAATTTACCAACACTGCTGATGACCTTGTTGACCTCTCCTAAACCCCATCTCCCAAAGCCAAATGAGCATGCTTGCATTATGATTTGCATTTGTATTTTCTAAACAACATTTTTGAATACGATGTTATGTCATCCTTTAAGATAATATGTTCTAATATTTTGTTGATGTTATTTTAATTTTTATGAATGCTTATATATTATAATTGCTCTGTTTTGGTATTGGCTTGATTGCTTGATTTGCTAAGTTATAAGTTTACTTGGTTAGCTTGATTGCTATCCTTACAATACTTCTTTTAATCTTTTCAGATTTTTTGCTGTTATACCTATCTTTATATTTCATATTTAACTTTTTTTATGAGTTGACAAAAAGGGAGAGAAAGTACTGGTATGAAGAAGATTTAAGTATGATACAAAAAAGGGTAAATAGAACGTTATTTTTTGAATATTGACATTATTTTGACGATATCTGAGTATTTGAGAATGTGTTGAGCAAATCTTATGCTGCATTGCATAAGAAAGAAGGAGAAAATCTTGTTATGATCTTATTATGCTCTGAACCTATCTTGGTGTAAATATCTTACTTTGAACCATTATTGCTAAGTGCATTGCTGGAAATGCATTATTGCTTTGAACTTGAAAATGCTTTAATGCATTGAGTACAAAAGAAATGGGAAGAAAATTCTGGTACTCCAAGAAGGTGACCTTTAGTTTTTGCTTTGAACTTGGAAATGCATGGATGCATTAAGTACAAAAGAAAGGGGGATAAAATTTTGGTACTCCAAGTAGGTAACAATCTCTTAATTTTCTGATAATTGCACATTGTTGATCATTAGACATTGAGCTTGTTATTCATATTGATTAAGGTTTTGTCATCATCAAAAAGGGAGAGATTATTAACTCCATGCCTTGATTTTAATGATAACAAAATATTGTATTAGTGATCTAATAATTCTACTTAGTGTGCAGATCATATTATGCCTTAATCTCTTTTAGGGTTATAACTTGAAACTTGATATAGTGAACGCATTGAAGATCTTATGTATTGAAAAGTTTATTAAGCAATGTTGAAGGTTGTTGAACATGATGGTTGATTGATGAAGAACCTTACTGTTAGAATAAATGGGCGTAAACCCATTATTTTGTTGATCTTTGAGCCAATATAAATGTGGGACCCATGCATCATTTGTGTCGGGTCATTGGTGCGTTGGATTCACCTCCGAGAGGAGATGAATCTAGACTATTTACTTGCTCAAATCCGTGTAGGATTGAATGAGTTATTGGCTTCCAAAGTCACCCCCTTGAATATGGGTTATGTAGTTGAAAGTGGGTTATCCCACATTGATTTCTTATGGGAAATAAGTTGTCCATATATAACCCAAGTTTGGAGTAAGGTTTGGGCCCCAAGGGGCACCCCACTTTTGTGAAAGGGGGAGGACCTATGGAACCCATGAGTTGACCCAATACTCCACACGCGCGCGCGCCGCCGCCGCCGCCCGCCCGTCCGGTCCGGTTCGGGACGGGACGTGGGCGTGGGTCGTGGGTTCGGTTCAAGTCTTTTCTTTTTGGGCTAGGGTCGGAATTAAATTAATTAATTATTTTATTAATTAATTTTATATTAATTAATTAATTAATTTCTGACGGTTTGACCGAACAGATGTGACCGTTGACCGAACAGCTGTGACCGTTAACCGAACAGGTGTGTCCCTCCGGTAAGGGACTGTTTGGCTGCTGGTACCTGTTCGAACCAGTGTTTTGAACAGGCACCTGGGCTCTATAAATAGAGCAGCATTCTAGCATTC
The DNA here is from genome assembly GCA_033060915.1 of Euryodendron excelsum. NCBI lineage: Eukaryota > Viridiplantae > Streptophyta > Magnoliopsida > Ericales > Pentaphylacaceae > Euryodendron > Euryodendron excelsum. Next base: position 40,808,217 of record CM065379.1, read on the forward strand.
ATAACATTAGAAAAATTCCGATTGTTGCATACAACGAATTCCTTCTTCCTCCCGTATTTTCTTCCTGAGAGAGTTCAGATCATCTGGTGAAGCCGCCGAGCAGTTTTTATCGAAGTGCTGCCTAAAGACTGCTGAGATCGTTTTATCCTGGGAGTCAGACGCCCATCATCCCGTGAGCACCAACTGTGGGGGGTGAATTTGTCTTTAAGGAGAGAGTGTGAAACACTCGACTCGATCTATCTTTCGATTTCTACATTTTCTATTTTTGTGAACGACAACCGGGTAAGTCGTTACGATTTAGTTTGTTCTTATTCAGATTCTAATTGTCTTCTAGTTAAAATTGCTTCTTGTTGATAATTAGATAATTCGTGTTATTTTATTGTTTGTGATCACTAATTATACACATAGTGATTAAATAGGAATTATTTATCCAACTATTTAAACAACAATCTTAAAGACAGATTCAATTCCTATTTTTTAACTGTGTTAATTAGTGTCGTGTTATATATCGTTTCTGGATTAATACTCAAATTTTGTGTAAAATTGGTTAATCCAGAAATGACTGATGATACTCCTATTCCTACTCTTACTTCAACTCCTCCTGTGATTGGGACACCGGTACCGACAATGACAGTGCCGGTGAATCAAGTGCATACACCAAATGTGCCGGTGAATCACGGAGAAAAGCCAGAGAAGTTCAATGGAACTGATTTCAAAAGGTGGCAACAGAAAATGTTGTTCTACCTGACGACTCTGAACTTGGCAAAATTTCTTCGTGAAGATGTTCCTACTCTGAACGAGAATGAGTCCGACCAGCAAGTAGTTGCGGCGGTGGAAGCATGGAAACATGCTGACTTCCTATGTAGGAACTATATCCTCAATGGACTGGATAATACACTCTATAACGTGTATTGTGCCGTGCAGACGGCAAAAGAACTGTGGGAATCTTTAGACAAGAAGTATAAGACGGAAGACGCCGGCTCAAAGAAATTTGTGGTCGGTAAGTTCCTTGATTACAAAATGTTTGATTCTAAAACAGTTATTAGCCAGGTCCAGGATCTCCAAGTTATACTTCATGACATCCATGCCGAAGGCATGGTTCTGAGTGAGTCTTTCCAAGTGGCTGCGATAATTGAAAAATTGCCGCCGTCCTGGAAAGAATTCAAGAACTATCTGAAGCATAAGCGCAAGGAGATGAGGCTTGAGGAACTTATCGTCAGGCTAAGAATTGAGGAAGACAATCGAGCTTCTGAGAAGAAGTTTGTTAACACCCATATGGTGTCAAAGGCAAATGTGGTGGAGCAAGCCAAATCCAACGACAAATAGCGAAAGCATGATGGTCAAGGGTCCTACCAAGGTTCCAAAGGTGGCGATTTCAAAAGGTTCAAAGGGAAATGTTACGTCTGCGGTAGGACTGGTCATACGGCCAAGGAATGTCGCAAGCGTAAGGATCTTGAGAAGAAGGATCCAGAGAACCACAAGAAGAAATCTGCTCAAGCCAATGTGACCGAGGATCTCTGTGCCAATGTGGAAGACCTGAATCTTTCTGCCGTAGTTTCTGAGGCAAACTTGGTTGGCAATACTAAAGAATGGTGGGTGGACACTGGGGCCACTCGTCACATCTGTGCCAACAAGTGGATGTTCACATCTTACCACTCAGTGGACGGTGAACAACTCTACATGGGCAACTCGGCAACCTCAAAGGTTGAAGGTCAAGGGAAGATCGTTCTGAAAATGACTTCCGGCAAAAAACTTACTCTGAATGATGTGTTCCATGTGCCAGACATTCGTAAGAATTTAGTCTCTGGTTCATTGTTGAGTAAGAAGGGCTTTAAGTTGGTGTTTGAGAGTGATAAGTTTGTACTTACTAAGGGGGGAATGTTTGTGGGAAAGGGATATCTGAGCGATGGGCTCTTCAAACTTAATGTAATGACTGTGGCTCCTAAGCCTTCTAGTAATAATACTGCATCTTCTATTTACTTGCTTCAGTCTTCAAATGTATGGCATAGTAGACTAGGTCATGTTAACTTTGATACCATGCGTAGATTAGTTAAATTAGAGTCTTTGCCTAAACTTGATTTTAATGCTAATGATAAATGTGCAACTTGCGTTGAGGCAAAGTTGACTAGAACTCGGTTTAAATCAATTGAAAGAAGTACGGAAACACTTGAACTAATTCATAGTGACGTTTGTGACTTGAAATATGTTCAAACTCGAGGTGGGAAAAAATACTTCATAACTTTCATTGATGATTGCACTCGCTATTGTCACGTCTACTTAATGAGAAGTAAAGATGAAGCAATAGACATGTTTATACAATACAAGAGTGAAGTTGAGAATCAATTTAGCAAAAAGATTAAGGTGTTAAGAAGTGATAGAGGTGGTGAGTATGAATCACCATTTGCACAACTATGTGTTGAACATGGTATCATACATCAAACCACTGCACCTTATTCACCTCAGCAAAATGGAGTTGCTGAGCGAAAGAATCGCACTCTAAAAGAGATGATGAATGCTATGTTGATAAGTTCTGGGGCACCCCAGAATTTGTGGGGGGAAGCGTTGCTATCCGCCAACTATGTTCTCAACAAGATACCCCACAAGAAACTTGGCAAAACCCCTTATGAGATGTGGAAAGGTCAAAAACCTTCCTATAAATATTTGAGAGTATGGGGTTGTTTAGCTAAGGTAGCTGTTCCTTTACCCAAGAAGGTAAAATTAGGACCACAAACAGTTGATTGTATATTTATTGGCTATGCCGAACATAGCAGTGCATATCGATTTCTGGTTCACAAGTCTGAAATATCAGATATTCATGTGAATACAATAATGGAGTCTAGGAATGTATCCTTCTTTGAGGAGGAGTTTCCGTATAAGTCTACACATGGATCAAGTTTGCTTAAACGAACTCATGATACCATTGTAGATAAAGACTATGGGTCAGTGGATAAAGAAAACGACGCTGAACCTAGAAGAGGTAAAAGGACAAAGGTTGCAAAATCATTCGGTCCTGATTTTCTAACATATGTGGTAGAAAATGAACCTCAGAGTTACAAAGAAGCAATGTCCTCTCCGGAAGCACCTTTGTGGAAAGAGGCTATCCATAGTGAAGTTGAGTCAATTCTGCAAAATCATACATGGGAACTAGTGGATCTTCCACCTGGTAATAAACCCCTTGGATACAAGTGGATATTCAAGAGGAAGATGAAAGCAGATGGCTCAATTGACAAATACAAGGCTAGACTTGTAGTCAAAGGCTACAAGCAGACTGAGGGAGTGGATTATTTCGATACATATTCTCCTGTAACCAGAATAACGTCCATACGTATCTTGATAGCCTTTGCGGCTTTACATAATCTTGAGATTCATCAAATGGATGTTAAAACGGCATTCTTAAATGGAGATTTGAATGAGGAGATTTATATGGATCAACCTGAAGGATTCATTGTTCCTGGCAAAGAGAAAAAGGTATGCAAACTTGTTAAGTCTTTATATGGACTAAAACAAGCCCCGAAACAATGGCATGAGAAGTTTGATAATGCTATGCTGTCAAACGGCTTCAAGATAAATGAATGCGATAAATGTGTTTATGTGAAGAACACTGCTCATGGTTATGTCCTTGTTTGTTTTTATGTAGATGATATGATTATCATTGGTAGCAATACTGAGGTTATTAAAGCTACTAAGAAATTGTTGAACAGTAAGTTTGACATGAAGGATCTAGGGATTGCAGATGTTATACTTGGTATTAAGATTACTAAAACATCTGAGGGATATGCGTTATCACAGACTCATTATGTCGAGAAGATACTCGATAAGTTTAGTAAGTCTGATAACGGTCTAGCAAACACACCCATAGATTGTTTTCTACATTTATACAAGAACGATGATGAGGGCATATCTCAATTAGAATATTCACGGATAATTGGCAGTTTAATGTATCTCATGAATTGCACACGTCCGGATATTGCTTATACGGTAAGCAGATTGAGCAGATATACGAGTAACCCAGGGTCAAACCACTGGAAGGCCATAGTTAGGGTTCTCAGGTATCTGAGATACACCTTGAATTATGGGCTGCACTATACGAGATATCCAGCTGTTGTAGAAGGTTACACAGACGCAAATTGGATATCTGACACTAGAGACTCTAAATCCACAAGTGGATATGTGTTTACTCTAGGAGGTGCAGCAATATCTTGGAAATCCTCAAAACAAACTTGCATAGCCAGATCCACCATGGAATCTGAGTTTATCGTTTTAGATAAAGCAGGAGAGGAAGCAGAGTGGCTTCGTAACTTTCTGGAGGATATTCCCGTGTGGCCTAAACCAGTCTCTGCTATATGCATACATTGCGATAGTCAATCTGCAATAGCAAGAGCACAAAACCACATGTATAATGGGAAGTCACGACATATACGTCGACGACACAATACTGTGAGGCAAATGCTTTCTAATGGAATTATATCCATTGATTACATCAAGTCTAAGGACAACATTGCGGATCCGCTTACAAAAGGCTTGACGAAAGATCAAGTAGAGAATTCATCGAGGGGAATGGGCCTTAAGCCTATGACTTAAAAAGTCACCATAATGGCAACCCAACCTAGCTGACTGGAGATCCCAAGATCTAGGTTCAACGGGACAACAAAATTGTGCGTGACTTAGGACAAATCACTGAGGAACTCGTTCCGCTGTCCATTTCTATGATGAAATAGTGATAACCTGTAGACAGTGTTTAGGATGAGCTTAGCTCTTAATGATTCTTATACCTTGGAATTCCAAGTGGAGTATAGCAGGATACTCTTAATAAGAGATCACCTATATGAGTATGAAGGGGCCGCTTCTATGAGAAATTCTTAAGGCTAATTTCTCTAAAGTACTTATGAATCTACCAGACATTGTTCAGGGCCAAAATGAACACAACCGGATGGATCACTAGATGATTTGAAAGGAACCGTGTGAGTACTATTGTCTTGGTTTATATAAACGGCTGAACAGTTCAAGACATCATGTTCACTGGTTAGCCAAATAAATCCGATGGTATTTCACTAGGGAAGGTTCAAAGCCAAAAGCCACCTTTCCCGATGCGGTAACTTTCTACCTGTCTCTCTCTCTCTCTGTGTGTCAAGTCAGTATTCTCATGTGCATTTTTCATTTCCAGCCAATCTCATTCATGTGGGGGATTGTTAGAATAAATGGGTGTAAACCCATTATTTTGTTGATCTTTGAGCCAATATAAATGTGGGACCCATGCATCCTTTGTGTCGGGTCATTGGTGCGTTGGATTCACCTCCGAGAGGAGATGAATCTAGACTATTTACTTGCTCAAATCCGTGTAGGATTGAATGAGTTATTGGCTTCCAAAGTCACCCCCTTGAATATGGGTTATGTAGTTGAAAGTGGGTTATCCCACATTGATTTCTTATAGGAAATAAGTTGTCCATATATAACCCAAGTTTGGAGTAAGGTTTGGGCCCCAAGGGGCACCAACAAGTTTATATTCATAATATTGTCTCGAATAGATTGAAGTTGCTTAAAGATGATGAAGATCTATTGAAGATCTACACAAGACATGAAAACTCACTTTGAAGATTTTGAAGATGTCTTAGAAGAAGGAGAGACTAGCTGAAAGGAAGATCATAAGACTTGGAAGCTTTAGTTGAAGACTTGAAGATGTCTTTGATCAGTGGAAACAACTATGTTGATTGAAGAACTCTACAAGAGATTAAAATGAATTAAATTCATCTCAAAGAGATTGACGGTCTTCTTGAAGATCAGAACACTTTGAAGAAGTCATTTCAAGCATTGGAAGCTGTAATTGGATGATTCTTAAAGAGCTCAAAGACTTTAGAGAATTTTGAAAAAGGCTTGCAAAAGTTGAAGTCACATGGCAAAAAAAGTCGACTCATGGATTATAATAGAACTTTGGTAAAAAGAGTTGACCCCTTCAGATCAGGAGTTGACATATTGGTTCAGAATACAAAATCTTAAAGAAGGTCCTAAAAGGGTTGATTCCTCGTTTCTCGGGAGCTGACACATTTGGACAAAGCCTTGTTGAAGTTTGGTGAAAATAAAAAAAGTTCAACTCTTAATTCTCAGGGCTTAGACACATTTGGATATAAGGTTGAGGAAGCTAGCACTAGAATAAAAAGGGTCAACTCCTTCAGAAAAAAAGGTTGACACATTGGCTATAATGACTAGTTTTTGAAACGATCTGTCAGCGCGTTTTTGCATTTAATGCACTCCTAACCATCACCAACTGCTAGAATCAATGCAATGCTATATATACAAGATCCCCACAATAGCTATATAAAAGAATCCAAGTGCTGCATCTAAGATTGGAAGCTGAAATTCCTGAGCATCACCATTAGATTCTCTTTGCTGAGTTATTGGTCTTGATTTTGAACCTACACTTGCTTATACACTTTTTAAGAGAGTTACCCATTATATAAACCTCATTTATTTCACTTGGAAGGGTTTGTAAACTTGTGGGTTCGAGTGTTTTTGACAAAAACACTTGTAAGTTTGAGTGAAGCTTGAACAAAATCACTTGAGTCTTTGAGAGCTTGGAAAGAACTTTTGTAAAAAGTGATATGGGCGCTTGGGCAACTAACACCTGCTGTGTAATGGAGTTTTTGCATAGTGGAAGTCTTTTTAAGCAAATTTTGAATGTGAGGACGTATGTCACACATTGTGACTAAATCTCGATAAATCTTGGTATTCATTGTGTTCTGTTTTCTTTTCTTACAGATTATCACCTACTTGCATTGTTCATACTTTGCTAAGTTACTGTTCCATTGATTATTTAATTTTTAATTACATTATTAACTATTATTTTTTTAAAAACTCAATACACCGCTCTCTTAGATTACATATTTGAGCCAACAAAACCTTCCCTACATACTCTGATCATTCTCCCCTCGTGGTTTACACTAAAGGTCTGCATCCTACCAACTACTCTAATAGACCTTTTAGATTTGAAGTTGCTTGGACCACACACCCTGAATTCCGGGAAGTGGTCCAAAGAAATTGGAATAATAATTCTTCTAGTCTTATTGAAGCTACTGAAGACCTTGCGGTTAGGGCCAGTAGTTGGAACAATAATACCTTCGGTAACATCTTCAGAAACAAGAGATGGGTCCTAGGCAGAATTGAGGGCATCCAAAAATCCCAACTTATTAGATTCTCTCATAATATGTTTCCTCTAGAAAAAGACTTGAAAAAACAATATAATGATATTCTCTATCAGGAAGAGCTGCTATGGTTTCAGAAATCTAGATGTAAATGGATTACCAAAGGTGATAGAAACACTCGGTTTTTTTCACATTTCCACCCTCAACAAGAGGAGGAGAAACAAAATTGACATCCTCTAGAATGAAAATGGCACCTAGATATCTGAAACAGAGAGCATCAAGAATAATATCCTAAATTATTTTGATAACCTTTTTAAAGATGATAGTTGTGTTAATTGGGATTCTTGGATGCACCTGCAGCAAGTGAAGCTTCGTGATTAAGATAATGCTGACCTTAATAAATCCATTTCCAATTTAGAAGTTTGGAAGGCTATGAAAGGTATTAAAGCTCCTGGTAAAGATGGTCTCCTAGCTATTTTTTATCACAAGTATTGGGACATTGTTGGGGATTCTGTGTGTAATTTTATCAAAAATTGTTTTCAAATAAGGATATTCTTGAAATCATCAACAGAACCCTCATTACCTTGATCCCCAAAATTGAGAACCCTGAGAACATTTGGCAGTTCAGACCTATAAGTCTTTGTAATGTGAGCTATAAAATTCTCTCCAAAATACTGGTTAACAGAGCTAGATACTTATTAGACAATATTGTTAGTCCTATGATAGGGTGTCCTGGAATTTAATTAAACACACTCTTGAAGATTACAATGTTAACCTTGGATGGATTGACCTCATAATGAAATATTGTTTTACTTCTGTCAAATCTACTATTATTTGGAATGGGGAGATTCTTCCTGAAATTGCCCCTGATAAAGGTCTTAGGCAGGGAGACCCTATATCTCCTTATTTATTGGTTTTGTGTGTGGAAAGACTTGGTAATTTAATTAATCACAAAGTGCAAATAAAAGAGTGGAAAGGCCTGAAAGCCACTAGGCACAGTTCTCCTATCTTTCACCTTTTCTTTGCTGGTGATCTTTTGCTTTTTGCTAAAGCCGATGAGTATAATTGTGATACCATTAAAGACGTTCTTAGGGAATTTTGTGAGCTTGCTGGTCAATAAATTAATCCTATGAAGTCCAAAATCTTGGTGTCTCCCAATTTAGGAAGAAATAGAGCTCTCGGCCTTCAGTGCGGTTTCACTCTTACCCAAGACCTTGGAAAATACCTAGGTGTGCCTCTTTTACACTCTATTAGTAAAAGACATTTTTCTTATATAATTGAAAAGTTGCAGTTTAAGTTCACTGGATGGAAAGCTAAAACTCTGGCTAGTAGAGCTACATTAATCCAGTCTGTTACTTCCTCTATTCCTGCCTATTCCATGCAATCCTCTGAGCTTCCCTCAAGTATTTGTAACGGTATTGATAAAATCAACAAAGACTTTCTTTGGAGAGATACTGAGAACAAGAAGAGAGTCCACCTCATTAATTGGGAGCAAGTTTGTAAAAGCAAAAAGAATGGGGGGCTTGGAATTAGAAAAGCTAGGGACCAAAACACAGCCCTGTTGGCGAAACTAGGCTGAAAGGTGTTTAGTGGTGAGCATTCCACTTGGGTTTAGCATCTTCAAAACCAAATACACCCGAGGGCATACTCTGTTTGGTTGGAAGACCAAAGCCAAAAGGTCTTCTCACATATGGAGGAGCATAAGCAGAACCAAGAACATTCTTTTGAAAGGCACGAAATGGCTGGTTAGTAATGGAAAGAAAATCCCTCTATGGCATGACGGGTGGTGTGGTGATCAACCTCTTGATATGTCTAAATCCCCCCAGCTCAGGGTTGAAGCCATTATCAATGGCCAAGGAGATTGGGACACTAATGCTATTAGACAAACTGAAAGTCAACATGATGAGGCTATCATCAGAAGGATTCCTATTCCTAAGTATGTTACTTATCCTGATATGCCCAATGGAAAGGTAGTCCCAATGGAAATTTAACTGTTTCTTCTGCTTATCATATGCTTAATGATAATGATTCTGGACAACCTGATTGGTCGTGGTTGTGGAAACGTAAGTTACCTCAAAAAATTATAACTTCTTTATGGCTAACTATGCATAGAAAGTTATTAACCAATCATATGAGAGTCAGGAGAGGCCAGGATAATGATGACGCTTGTCCTAGGTGTAGATTATACAGAGAAGATATTGATCATCTTTTGAGGAAATGCAATGGTACTTCTGATACATGGAGGGCCCTTAGAGGTGACCAATGGATTCGACAAGAAGCTGGAAGCCCCTGTAATAGCTGGTTGGAAAAAAATTTAAAAACAAAGGTTTTTATTGCAGGTTTACCCTAGAGTGTTTTATTTGCTGTTACCGTTTGGCAGATTTGGAAGAATAGAAACTCTATGATCTTTAAAAATATTACTCCGGCCATTCAGGGCACCATTTCAAAAATTTTGGAGTCTACTAATGTTTTGAAAATCGAGCTGTTGAGCAAATCAGAAAGAGATCGGGTCACGAGCAACTAGTTCAACTGTCGAGTCAATCATTATTGACCGTGATGTCATAATTATATCATTAATTTATTTATTAATAGTAATAAAAAGTGTCTTTTTTTTCTACACTAGTTTTGATACTTAAAACCTAAAATTTTGAAATTAAAAATTAAATCGGATGGTCTAATAACTGATTTCATCAATTGGGTTACGGTTCAACCACGATTTTTGTTAAGTTTGATCGGATTTTAACCAAAATAGGTTTAGAGGTTTGATCGGACTGTTTCTTTAACCGATCAACAGTTCAACCGATTGAATCGATCACTCCGGTCCAATGTTTAGAATATTGATTACGGAGGCCTTCACGTCTCCCGAATCTACTAATCCCTAGCATATTAAACTAATTAAATGGAATTTTTCTTCTGCAGGAAAAGTCAAGCTCAGTACAGATGGCCCTTCGAAAGGGAACCCAGGAAATCCTGGTTTTGGAGGAGTGTTCAGATATGAGAGATGCAACTGGGTGCTAGGTTACTATGAAAGGCTGGATAACTGTTTGCGGCTTGGAAGCTGAGCTCTGGGCTATATATAGGGGGCTTGCTATAGCCATCCAAAGAGGCATGAGAGACATAGAGATTGAATCAGACTCTCTGACTCAAGGTGCTTGCTAGATCTACCCTCACAAAGCTATCATTGAGGATGCAAGATTCATCATGAGAAGATGCAACTGCAGAATATCTCACATCCTGCGTGAGGGGAAGCAATGTGCAGATGAACTGGTGTAGTCTCTATTCTCTAAGGTCTTGTTGTATACAGACTGGTTCTGTGGAGAAAATAAATTAGTTGTTCAACCTTTTTATTTCATTTGTTTTGCATTCTAAAGCCTTTTTATTATAATTTGTTTTGTATTCTATCTTTGGCATGCCCAGTCATCATGTCATGTAATATTTTTTTTGGTTAAAAATATGTTGGTTAATTGAAATAGCTAGTTAAAATAAAGTATAGAATTAAAGTTGTTATCCCAAAATAACTTTTTAAAATAGTGAGAGTAACCTTCTATAATATTTTAACTCTCCAAAACACATAGTACTATTGGAGTTGCTCTTTAAACCACAGTTGTCGGTCTCGTGGCACGTGATATTTAATTAAAAAATAACTTTGTTGACCAGCGAAAGAGCAGCTAATTAAGCTAGAACAAAAAAGTAGTGGCCTGTACACTTTTGCCAATAAGCTTAGTAAACAAATTCACAACCCCATAATAAATTAATGGGTTAATTTCAATCAGACCGCCTGTAGTTTGGAACATTAACAGAACTCCTTAATTTTAAAAATAGACAATTAGATTCTCTGTAAAAATAAAAATCGACAGTTAGACACTCTATAAGAATATTTCGTGAGGTATATTATCTTTTTGACCATGTAAAAAACATTTATGTCCTTTTTTTACACACACACACTCTCTCTCTCTCTCTCTCTCTCCTCTCTCTCACACACACACATACACACTCTTGTAAAAATAACAATAATATCAATAAAATATTTTACACAATTAAATTTTATTAAACAATAATGTCTTATTATTAGAAAAAAAAAATAAATATCATTAAACAAAAATTACATATTACGAAAAATATAAAAAATTTTAAAAAATTATTTTTTTTAACAAAGACATATATTAAACGTTGAAATACAATAGGGAGACAAAAAAAAAAAAAAACCCCAAATATTTTTTTTAAAACAAAACAACAAATAAATCCTAACATAAAAAGTAGTTTAATGCAATTATATTAATTATATAGGTGAGGAACCCACCCAAATTGGGTGGTTTCACCTAATTTATTTCTTTTTATCAACAAAAATACCCAATTTGGGTGCGTTCCTCACCTATATAATTAATATAATTGCATTAAACTACTTTTTATGTTAGGATTTACATTGTTGTTTTGTTTTAAAAAAAATATTTAGAGTTTTTTTTGTCTCCCTGTTGTGTTTTAATGTTTAATAAGTCTTTGTTAAAAAAAAAAATTTTAGAATCTTTTACGTTTTTTGTAATATGTAATTTTTGTTTAATGATATTTTTTTCCTAATAATAAGATATTATTGATTAATAAAATTTGATTGTGTAAATTATTTTGTTGGTATTATTGTTATTTTTACGAGGAGTGTGTGTGTGAGAGAGAGAGAGGGAGAGAGAGTGTGTAAGAAGGACATAAATGTCTTTTATATGATCAACATGGTTAAAAAAGAGAATATACCTTACGAAATATTCCTACAAGGAGTCTAGCTGCTTATTTTTAAAACCAAGAGGTCTGGCTGACGATACCCCAAACCACAATGGGTCTAACTAAAATTAATCCTAAATTAATCAAAAGAGAACTCAAAATTATTCAGAAATGCATAAAAGGAATCTGTCACTTGCCCCAAGAGCAGTTCACCCGGTTCAGATCTGTTTACATCCTTCAGAATACGAAGCCTTACAGTTAATATTTGAAATAGCCTTCAACATAAATGAGTATCTTCGTTGTTCATTAGTGCGTGTAAGTTCTGCTTTTAATTATCTGTAGCCAGGCATCTGCACAACCAACAAAGAAAGGGGTAAGAGGGGAAAGAAATCAAACCAAAAGAGGGTATGATGAATTGGAAGAAACTGTGCGACGAATGGGATGTCCGAGGGTTCATCAGCTTTAAGTCTCTTACTGCAAGCCATTTTAGTCTTACCGGCGCCCCTGAGAAAGCGAACAGGCAACAAGTTCATAGCCGTGCCCCTGTGGTTGGCATACTTGCTAGCAGACTGGATGGCTACCTTCGCTGTGGGACTCATTGCCAAGGGCCAAGGGAGCCATGAACGTTCCGGCGCTTTTGCTAACCCAGATTATCTTCTGGCATTTTGGGCCCCCTTTCTCTTGGTATTGTTAGAATTTTGATTTGCTCACAAATGTATTTTCTATTATGCTGAATTTATTTTATTTATTTTTTTACATCAACTGCCATTCCAAGGGCTTTCATCTTCTCTTTGTCTCTCATGGAGACTTGTTTCTGTTGTGCTTTTGCATCTCAACTCGTATGACACCTAGGAGAATTTGTAAGCTCACTTCGTACTGGTAGTCAACCTAGATCAGTAGAAACAATTTTTTACACACTTGGACATATTTTCCACATAATTCTAGATCCATATAGATATTTTGAAAATTCCAGATTTACTTTCTCCAACAGGTACACCTTGGTGGTCCAGACACCATCACTGCTTTTGCACTTGAAGATAATGCGCTGTGGCAGAGGCACACACTTCAGCTGATATCCCAGTCTCTGCTTGTTGGTTATGTCTTTGCTATCACACTCACCGTATCCAACAAACATCTATTGGTTGCCACAGTGCTAATTTTTGTTTCCGGACTCATCAAGTACATCGAGCGGACTTATTCTCTGTATCTTGCCAGCCCGGGTAGATTCCGCAGAACTTTGCTCCCTGACCCTGGGCCTAACTATGCCAAGTTAATGGATGAATATTTTTCAAAGAGACAGGCAATGCTTCCAACGGGAATAGAAATGATTCCGGAGTCTCATAGGGTTAACATAACTGCGGATGCAGTGGGCATAAAGGACTTGACTGAACTGGAGGCGATGAGCCATGCTTATCGATTCTTCAAAATTTTCAAGGGACTCATTGGTAATGTCTTTTTCAGCTTTAGTGGGCGCAGGGATAGCCGAAATTTCTTCCTCCAGAGAACAGCCAAAGATGCCTTTAGAGTAGTAGAGATAGAACTCAACTTCTTCTACGAAATTCTCTACACCAAGAGTTTGGTAACACAAAGTTTGCTTGGATATGTTCTCCGGTTTATCTCACTCAGTTCTGGTGTGGTAGCTCTTGTAATGTTCTTTTTGATGGAGAAGAAGGGCCTCAATGAGGTTGATGTTATAATTACCTACTCGTTGCTTGGTGGTGGCATTGCCTTTGATGTAATAGCTTTCTTGATGCTCATGTTCTCTGATTGGACTGCTGTTGCACTCACTAAGTCCGAAGATCCATCCTGCGTTACTAGCTTCTTTAGGAAAGTCCTCTTTGTTGATAGGCAAAGGTGTATTGATGAAGACTTGACGCAGCCTTATACCTTTTGTTTGCTGTTGGTTCTGCCAGTTCTGCGCCGCAGGTGGTCTGAATCCATGTCTCAGTACAACTTGATATATTACTGTCTGCACCCTCGTTCAAAAGTGAAGGAAAAATTCATTGGCCTTTTTGGCCTTACCAGCACTCTAGACGGGTGGAAGTATGTGAAAACAAAGCCATTCACCAAGGGTTTAAGAGACTTCATCTTCAACGAGCTGCGAGTGAAATCTGAGATGGCCGATGATTTAGATACTGCCAAGGAGATAAGTTCAGCCAAAGGGGATTGGGTTCTTCGAGCGGAAGGTTGTGATACCTTACTGCCTTATAGTGCTCAGGCCGACTATGATGAAAGCCTTATATTGTGGCACATTGCCACTGATCTCTGTTATTATAGTGATGAAGACAATGATCCCAACAAAGATTTTCGTGAATATTCCAAGCTCCTGTCAGATTATATGCTGTATCTTCTAATTATGAATCCTAAACTGATGTCTGCAGTGGCAGGTATTGGCGAAATAAGATTCAGAGATACCTGTGCTGAGGCCAAGAAATTCTTTCGCGGAAGAGAAATAGGAAAGAAACATGAACAGAAGCAAACAGGACCAGACGAGGAACGCATACTAGCCTGCAAAAGTATCCTTGCTGTTACAACCGAAGTTAAGCCTGTTACTGTTAAGGGAGACAGAAGCAAATCCGTGCTGTTTGATGCCTCTGTACTGGCCAAAGAGCTGAACAAATTAGAAGATGAAAAAAAATGGAAGATAATGAGCAGAGTGTGGTTTGAGCTGCTCTCTAATGCTGCATGTCATTGCAGCGCCGATACTCATGTAGCCCAACTTAGTCAAGGTGGGCAGCTCATCACTGTGGTTTGGCTTTTGATGACTCATTTTGGCTTGGGAGGGCAGTTTCAAAAAGATTTTGGCTACGCAAGAGCAAGATTAATTGTGGGAAAGTAGCCAAATTGATTTGCTGTGTAATTAGTTGAAGATATGTGCTTTATTTTAGTCTTCTGTGGATAATTTGGTTGAATCCTAGTCATTATCGGTGACCAATATTAATGGAGATGTTTTTTATAATGTATGTAGGGAACTTAATCTAGCCTCTCTCCCTTGTCCCAGTTTTCAATGAAAATCATAGTTTTAATCCCCTGTTCCGGTGAAATATCGGAATATTCCGGCTTATCTCGGTAATTTTCACTGCTCCGGCTAGCAATGTTTTCAGTTCAATTATATTGGTCATATGGTCACTGTCAGCAAAATCATCGTTTAATTGATTATGTTATATGCAACAATTGTAGTCTAATAAAGTGGAGATAGCAATATATCTACATCCTCGTTGAATGCAATTGGTTTATATATATATATATTATAAACAACCACCAGACAGTCCAACAAAGGTCATTATCTAATTGAAAATTATGTGCAACAATCGCGGTTTAATAAAGCGGTGAAGCAAATGAAATTGGTTTGTATGGTCATTATTTAAGAAACTTTCTTACGAAATAATGTTTACAAAATTTGAAATCGTATTTTGAAAGCATGAAGATATCAACCTTGAAGTCGAGCTCAAATTAATCATATTCAATTAAACTATGATTGTTACATATGATATCATTAAACAATGACTTGCCAGTGATTGTTCAAACATTCTTTTATAAAAATGGGCATCTCTTGATAAATTTTATTGAATTTACTGCTTTGTAAGAGCAGGGAAACGATGGAGCAGTACTCTTGGAAGAATGAATAATTCTCGTCTACTACTTTACTAGGTTCAACAAAAGAACAGTAAAGCTAGTACTAGAGAGTAGTGGCCCAGTACACTTTAACATTTGCCAATGGGCTTAGCAAAGCATCCACAAACCCCAGTATAAACAAATCCAAAGAGACCTCAAAATTACTCAAAAGCCACTATTAGGATTCAGAAAGCAGAAAAGGAATCTGTCACTTGCGCAAGAGCACTTCACTCAGTTCAGATCTTTTTACACCCACAATTGCCTTAACAATATTTGAGATAGCCTTCAATAGAACATGATGAGTTTCTAAGTCCTTTTAATCTGCAGCATCTCCACAACCAACAAAGAAGGGAACTTTAAGAGTAGAAAGTAATCAAACCAAAAGAGGGTATGATGGATTTGAAGAAGGTGTGGGACGAATGGGACATCCGGGGGTTCATCATCTTAAGTCTCTTACTGCAATCCATTCTAAATCATATAGGCGCCCCTGAGAAAGCGAACTGGAAACAAATTTGTAGCCGTGCCCCTTTAGTTGGCCTATTTGCTAGCAGACTGGGTGGCTACCTTCACTGTGGGACTCATTGCCAAAGGCCAAGGGAGACACAAACGTTCTGGCCGTTTTGCCAATCCAGATTATCTTCTGGCATTTTGGGCTCCCTTTCTCTTGGTATGCTCACAGATCCATGGATAATTCTATGGCATATTGTCTAAAAAAATTCTAGATCCATATATGAGAAAACAAGCGCTCTGGTACTTTTGGATTAAAGCCTCACCATTTAAACCTGTGTTAGCAAGATAAATATGAAACAATCCACAACCAATAAAGCACAAAATTTAAACACATAGGATTTTTAGTGTGAAAACTCTTGTGAGAGAAAATCACGAGACATTATCTAGCTCCAACTAAACACTTGTTGACTTAAGGTTGATCCCAATATTGATTTTGATGATAACCAAATCTTGTGTTATGTTATTAATGCATTTACTTAGTGTGCAGATTAATAAAGTTTATAATTTAGACTTAAAATTCAATTTTAAGTCTAATACATATCAAAGTGAATGCACAACAAGTTTACGATTAGGCAATGAACTCTAAGAGTTATGTAATGAACCAAACAAAGCATTGACCCCTATTTCTACTTCAAATAAATGATTTGCATTCGAAGAGATTGAAGGTGTTCAAATACAGATTTTATCAAGTATGCATAGACTCAATGAAGTTGACTTGCACTAAAAAAGATTGAAGACTTCATCAAGTGTACAAATGCCAATTTAAGATAATTTGATAAAAGATGCTTAAGAAGAGAATTCATCTTGATTATCTAATCTCTACAAAGAATCAAAGTAAAGACTTCTTCCAAGATGTAAAGAATCAATGAAGACAACATATTTGAATAGATCTCATCAAGCTTACAAAAGTCTCATTGAGGTGATTATAAGGAAAAAAGAAGAATTGTGATGAGAATGCAAATGTCATATTTTTCTCCCTTAATGTTTAATCTTTTATACTTATTTGATACCTAAAGATACTCACTATTCTTATATTTTGACTTAGGGTGCTATGGAATGCCCAGGAAGAAGATCTTAGCTTAAAAGTGGCGAATTCGCGTGAGATTAGAAGTAGCGTTCGAAGAGGCGTTCGAACGCTACGTCAGACGGATACACGTCAAGTTCAGGTTCGAAGAGCATTCGAAAGATTTAGAGAGCATGTTTTACCATTCGAAGTGCGTTTGACGTACCATTCGAACGGTAGTCCAATGCATTTCAACGGTTGGAAGGGCGTTTGAACGGTCGTGCGCAGTTGCAGAATTTTAAAAGCCTATAAAAGCTGTGACTATTTTGTTTTTAGGGTTGTTGACATTTTTCGTATTATTTGAGGTTATTCTTTGAGTTGTTTTCATGGCCCTGCATGGCTAAACCCTGAATCTTGGTCGAAAGAGACAGAAACCTCGGAATTAATAATAAACTGTGAGATCTAATTTGTTTTCATTATTCGATTTATGCTTTGAGTATCGAATGTTGTTCTATGCCTATTTTCATGATTGTCTTGTTTAATCGCTAGGAGGCCTACTAGTTTATTAATCATTGCAATCTACTGCTGAATTAGATAACAAATCCGTAATTGTTTGATTTCTCTGATTTGTGAAGCAACTGAGATTTAATGATGTACTGCGTTGGGAATTATTATATCTTGGGAAGGGCATTCGACTAAATTAAATGCAACCGCGTGTGCTTGTGTTGTTTAGTTTCATTGATCTCTCTAATTCGTAAGGCTGTTGCTAGATTAAATCTTGTGTGCTTTTCCTAGGTTATTTAATAGTTAGGGTTAATCAGATCGCTTGTTTCTGATTAACTACAACTAAGGAGAGATAGGAAAATAATTCCAACAGTGAATATTCAAAGAGTGAATTGATATGCTTGCATCAATGATCAGTTATAAATTTCGATGGTGGATGTTGACCTAGACCAAGGTTTGTTCTTCTGATTGATTTCAACAATTTAATCTGAATTGTCTCAAAGTTGTTATTATTAAAATTGTTTTTATTAAATCCAAAACCCCCCAATCCTTGTTCACATAGCATAAAACTAGGCTAAACACTCTTCGTGGGAACGATCCTTACTTGCACTACTACATATTTGTTTTTCGGGTATCGATTTTATTTTTGGGTGCCCGCGACAGCACACCAAATTTTGGTGCCATTGTCGGGGAGTGATTTTAGTTAATTTTTGTGTTTTTTGTGATATTTATTTAAAAAAAAAGATATTTCAATTAATTTTATTACTCTAGATTTTTTTTTCCTGAATTGTTTTTTAGGGTTGGTTAGAGTTTTCTTGAGTGTTTATGAGTGTAACTCGATCTTCTAATCAAGGTAATTTGCAGTGCGATCCAGAAATAGAGAGAACTTTACACAGGTTAAGAAGGGAAGCTCGGAGAAATTCTATAGAGAACGATCTAGCTCTTGAATTCCTATTTGCTAGTGATTCTGATTTAGGAGAGGAGGAAGTCATGGCTGGAAATCAAACTTTGAAAGAGCTTGCTGCACCTGATCTGAACCAACAACCCTTATACATAACATTCCCTACTTTAGATGTTCCTACTAACTTTGAATTAAAATCTGGATTAATACATCTCTTGCCCACTTTTCATGATCTTGCAGGTGAAGATCCCCACAAACATCTAAAGGAGTTTCATGTAGTATGCACGAGTATGAAACCCACGGGGCTAACTGAAGAGCAAATTAAATTAAGAGCTTTCCTGTTTTCCTCGAAGGATTCGGCTAAGGATTGACTCTATTATCTACCCTCCGGAAGTATTACTACATGGAATAAGATAAAAAGATTATTTTTGGAGAAATATTTCCCAGCTTCAAGGGCGGCTAACATTCGAAAAGAAATTTGTGGTGTAAGACAGCACAATGGAGAGTCCCTACATGAATACTGGGAGCATTTCAAGAAATTATGTGCAAGTTGTCCCTATCATCAAATTAGTGAGCAACTTCTTATTTAATATTTCTATGAGAGCCTTTTGCCCACTAATAGGAGTATGATTGATGCTGCTAGAGGAGCTTTGGTGGATCAAACTCCCGATGCCACGAGAAATCTAATTGCAAATATGGCAGCCAATTCTCAACAATTTGGCGCTAGACTTGACCATTCATCCAAGCACGTCAATGAGGTAAATATTTCCTCCATTGAACAACAAATTGTAAGTCTAACTTCTCTTGTTCGTCAAATGGCTGTAGGTAATATGCAAACGGCGAAGGCTTGTGGAATCTGTTCAGTAGCAAGGCACCAA
Source organism: Euryodendron excelsum (assembly GCA_033060915.1). Classification (NCBI taxonomy): domain Eukaryota; kingdom Viridiplantae; phylum Streptophyta; class Magnoliopsida; order Ericales; family Pentaphylacaceae; genus Euryodendron; species Euryodendron excelsum. The sequence continues at coordinate 40,827,474 of CM065379.1, forward strand.
ACCGATATGTGTCCAACTCTTCAAGAGGAGCCTATGGAGCAAGTGGATGCAACGGGTGGTTTTTCTGGACAATCACAAAGAAAGTATGATCCATATTCGAACACGTATAACGTGGGATAGAGGGATCACCCCAATCTTAGTTATGGGAATCCACAAGTAAATCAGCCCGTGATTCAAAATCGTCCAAGCTACCAGCAGTATAAACAACCATACCCCTTTAGACAACAACCGGGCCAAACTTCTGATCCAGGTATGTCTTTAGAAGATATTGTTAAGTCTCTTGCCACTAATACTTTGCAATTTCAGCAGGAGACAAAATAATTTCAACAAGAGGCGAGGGCCATTATTCAAAGTCTGGATAATCAGATGAGCCAGATGGCAACTGCAGTTAGTAGGCTAGAAGTCCAAAGTTCAGGAAAATTACCCTCTCAGATGGTAGTAAATCCAAGAGAAAATGCAAGTGCAATCGTCTTGAGAAGTGGTAAAGAGATTGAGATTCTAGTAAAGGCAGCCCCTACATCGTCGAATCAAGAAAATGAGAAAAATATCATAGTAGACGGGAACGTTCCCAATGACAATGACGTACCTAAGCGTAAGTTTCCACCTCTTTCTGATTATAAACCTGTACCTTCTTTTCCTCAGGCTTTAGCAGAATCTAGAAAAGATGAGCATACTAAAGATTTATATGAGACTTTTTGTAGATGTGAGGTAAATTTTTCACTTTTAGATGCTATTAAACAAGTACATCGTTATGCTAAATTTCTTAAAGAATTGTGTACAATTAAGAGAAAACAGAAACTTAAAGGATGTGAGAAGGTAAGAGTAGGGGAGAATGTTTCTGCAGTTATTCAAAGAAAACTCCCTGCGAAGTGCAAGGATCCAGGTATGTTTACTATCCCTTGTACGATAGGTAACACTAGATTTGAGAAGGCTATAATAGATTTAAGAGCTTTTATTAATGTCATGCCATATTCTATATATACTTCTTTGAAACTTGGACCTTTAAGTAAAAACTGGTGTTGTGATTCAATTGGCTGATAGATCTAATGCCTATCCTAAGGGTGTAGTTGAGGATGTTTTTGTACAAGTTAACGATTTGGTTTTTCCTGCTGATTTTTATGTACTTGATATGGAAAATGGAGACCAAAATGCCCCTATTTTGTTAGGAAGACCATTTTTAAAGACATCTAAGACCAAGATAGATGTTTATAATGGCACACTTACCATGAAATTTGATGGTGAAATTGTTAAGTTTAATATTTATGATGCCATAAAATATACTTGTGATGATAATTCTGTTTATTCTATTGATGTGATTGATTCTTTAGCACGTGAAGTTTTTGAACTTGATGGAAAAGATATATTGGAAGTTGTCATCAGTAAGCATATTGAGGAAGAGAATGGAGAGTTAGCATTGAGTACTAATCTGCAAGAGACCGGTGCAGCACTGAATGATTTTCCGAAGTTACAGCAGTTAGGTAACGTGCCTTATGTTGCATTACTAGTTTCTAACGAGAGGCCTTTACCCTCTATTTTGCAAGCCCCTTTTCCAGATTTGAAGCCTTTCCCCAGTCACCTCAAATATGTGTTCCTTGGAGACGGAGAAACATTACTAGTGATCATCTCTAGTAAACTTTGTGAGTTGCAAAAAGAAAAACTTATGTAGGTCCTAAAGGAGCATAAGACAGCTATTGGTTGGACAATTGTGGATATTACCTTGGCTGAAAGAGATAAGATCAAGAGTGATGCCAAATACTATGTGTGGGATGACCCATGAAGAAGGAAGCATTGAGTCAAGCCCACGACAATAAACAAAGGCGCTGCTTGGGAGGCAACCCAAGGGAAGTTTGTTTTTCTTTTCTTATTTTCGCATTTATATATTGGTTATTTCTGCCCTTTCTATGCATTTTACTTTACGTTGGGACCAATGTAAGTTTTAAGTGTGGGGGAGGGGATTTAGGAAGTGTTTTTGTGTTCTAATTTGAAATTAAAAAAAAAAAAACAATAACAAGATTCAATTAAGCTTGAAGAATTCATAACATGATTGAATAAGTAATCTTCCAACTTAGAATTAATTAGTCTAGTTATTTTACTTGAGATTGGAGTGACTGAATTTGGTAGACAAAAGCTTGTGAGATTTTGAGCCTTTAGACTAACACATTCATATCAGTCACTATTTTATTTCATGTGAGATATTCTTCCATGGATTTGTTTCTCTAGAACTTGCCTTGATTCTCTTCGAGGTCATATTGGCACATGCATGCATGAACATGATTAAGGCCATCTTTGTTATAAGCTATATAAGCTAAATAGCCTACCTTGTAATTAATTTTTCCCTTTGTGAATCCCTTTGAGTTTGATATGTCATTATTGTGAACCCACATTACAAGCTTTAAACCCGAAAAATAATAATGCCTTTGACTAAGCCGTAGAGCTAGTGGAGCATTGTTCATCCTTATGATATGTATGGGTGCGTGAAAAATAAGTGTGTGGGTATCCGGAATTGTGGTAGGGCTATGGTTGGTGAAAAGGAACATGTTTTCATTCTCAATTCATGAGTTCCATTGTTGATGTAATTTTGAAAAAAAAAGGAAGGAAAAAAGAGAAGGAAAGTGATGGAGGAAATTGCTTTTAATGTTACAAATTATCCATGTTCATAATTTCTCCTAAAATTCTAAGAAATGGGTCTGTTTATATGGGATTTATACAAAGATAGAAGCTGTTTAATGAAGTGATTGGTTTTACATGTTTTATTTATTTGGAATTGAGTTGAGTCATTTTTGCTCTACTAGTTTCGATGGCTTTTGAGCTACATTCTCAAATATTTCCTACCTTGATCCTAAACCCATTATAACCCTTGAAAAGTCCATATGATTTGTGTTCTATATGTGATCTTAGTGGTGGAGAATGAGAAGATATGTAAGCCTATGGTAGATCATTTCCATTGGAATGAATTTGAGTGATACACATACCCTTTAAATACATGAGAGTAGAGTGTTTATTTCTGTTAGGGTCTACATATTCAGTTTACTCCATCTTTAAGTAGAAATGCTTGCTAAGTGATTGTGAATTGTTCGATAATGTTGTTCATGATATGTTATGAGTTTTGAAGGGTTCGGTTGTTCTTTGTTGAAATTTTGATATCTTAGGAAAGTGAGTTTGAGTTTTGCCCGAGGACGAGCAAAGGTTAAGTGTGGGGGAATTTGATGAGAATGCAAATATCATATTTTTTCTCCCTTAATATTTAATCTTTTATACTTATTTGATACCTAAAGATATTCACTATTCTTATATTTTGACTTAGGGTGCTATGGAATGCCCAGGAAGAATATTCTAGCTTAAAAGTGGCAAATTCGTGCGAGATTAGAAGTAGCGTTCGAAGAGGCGTTTGAATGCTATGTCAGACGGATACACGTCAAGTTCAGGTTAGAAGAGCGTTCGAAAGATTCAGAGAGCATGTTTTACTGTTCGAAGTGCGTTCGACGTACCGTTCGAACAGTAGTCTGATGTGTTCGAACGGTTGGAAGGGCGTTCGAACGGTTGTGTGTAGTTGTAGAATTTCAGAAGCCTATAAAAGCTGGGACTGTTATGTTTTTAGGGTTGTTGATGTTTTTCGTATTATTTGAGGTTATATCTTTGAGTTGTTTTCATAGCCCTGCATGGCTAAATCCTGAATCTTGGTCAAAGAAGACAGAAACCTCAGAATTAATAATAAATTGTGAGATCTAATTTTTTTTCATTATTCAATTTATGCTTTGAGTATCGAATGTTGTTTTATGCCTATTTTCATGATTATCTTGTTTATTCGCTAGGAAACTTACTAGTTTATTAATCATTGCAATCTACTGTCGAGTTAGATATCAAATCCGTAATTGTTTGATTACTCTGATTTGTGAAGCAAATGAGATTTAATGATTGACTGCGTTGGGAATTATTATATCTTGGGAAGGGCATTCGACTAAATTAAATGCAACTGCGTGTACTTGTGTTGTTTAGTTTCATCGATCTCTCTAATTCTTAAGGCTGCTGCTAAATTAAACCTTGTGTGCTTTTCCTGGGTTGTTTAATGGTTAGGGTTAATCAGATCGCTTGTTTCTGATTAACTACAACTAAGGAAAGATAGGAAAATAGTTCCAACAGTGAATATTCAAAGAGTGAATTGATATGCTTGCATCAATTATCAGTTGCAAATTCCGATGGTGGATGTTGACCTAGACCAAGGTTTATTCTTCTGATTGATTTCAACACTTTAATCTGAATTGTCTTGAAGTTTTTATTATTAAAATTGTTTTTATTAAATCCAAAACCCGCCAATCCTTGTTCACATAGCATAAAACTAGGCTAAACACTCTTTGTGTGAACGATCCTTACTTGCATTGCTGCATATTTGTTTTTCGGGTATCGATTTTATTTTTGGGTGCCCGCGATAGCACACCAAATTGCTAGCAAAGAGAAGAAATCGGCAAAGAAATATTTTCAAGCTCTACACAAAGGAGAAAGCTTAGCAATGAAAGAGAAAGCTCGACAACGAAAAAGGAAGCTTGGCTACAAAGAAGAAGAGATCAACATTGATTGAATGAAGCCCTGACAGTTTGAAAGTCAAGAAGAGATTAATATCAAATGATTGATTCAATCTAAATTGAATAGAAGACAACTTTGATAAGTTAAAGACTTTGATTGATCATCATACCCCAAATAGAAGACTCCTTGAAGATCTTATAATATTGTTGAAAATGAACTTGATCATTGGAAGACAGAATGATGATTTCTGGGCAATAAGCCAACTCATGGAAATGAAGAGCTGACTCATGAAGACAAACGCAAAAACGTGAAGACAGAATGATCAAAGAGTCGACTCATAAAAATGAAGAGCCGACTCATGAAGACAAAAGCAAAAACTTGAAGGCCAAATACAAAAAAGAGTTGACCCATGAATATAAAGAATTGACCCATGACGACAGAAGAAAAGATTTTTGTATAAAGAGTTGACTTATAAAGACAGAAGCAAAACAACTTGAAGTCAGAATGATTAATGAGTCGATACATGGATATGAAGAGTCGAACTATGGAGACAGTGGACAACATCTGAAAAATGCAGAACAGATGAGTCAACCCATTAAGCCTAGAGTCGACCTCTAGGATATAACGACTAGTTTTTCTAAGGTTATAACGGATTAGACGTGCATTAAATGAGCCCCAACAACCTCCAATGGATGAAATCAATACAAAGGTTTATATACAAGCTTCCAACTGCATTTATATAAGAAGAGAGACAAGAAAACATCATCCACTGACTGATCAAATTGAAAATTCTGGACATTCTTCTTGTCTTTACTGTGTGAGCTTTTATTGTTCAATCCACTCTTGTTAGAGAGTTTGTAAATCGTTTGTATATATTTATGCACTTGTAAGTGAGAGGTTGAGAGTTCTCTCATAGAAGAAAAACTTTTATAAGTTTAAGTGGATCTTGGACAAAACCACTTGGTGGCTGAAGAACTTAGAAAGAAGTTCTTATGTAAAGAGTGAGCTGAGCACTTGGTCAATTAGCATCCATTTGTAATTGGAGATTATATAGTGAAGGAAGACTTCAAGGGGATCTTAGGGTGAGGACATAGACCACGGATTATGGTTGAATCTCGGTAACTCTTCGTGTTCTTTCTATTGCTCTGTTTTCCATTCTTTATTTGATTACATTGCATTATATATAGATTAATCACTGTTACATTGATTAGATTAATTTTAATTAATCTTAATTGCCATGAATCTTCGAAAAACTCAATTCACCCCTCTCTGGGGTTGCCTTTTGGGCCAACAGCACTACGTAATGAATAAATAGTATAAGAAATCTTACAACCTTTTACACATGTTGAATCCACAATTCTAGGCTAGTCTTTTCAGCTTATACTCCATCCGCATCCACGAGCGTTTGATCTCTCACCGAATTCTCGATGAGTCTTTAATGACTTGAACTCCTTCAAGCCATCATCATCTCTTCAATGGGTGGAAGGAAGGAATGGTGAAGAGTCTTCTTTTCTTTTCTTTTTTTCTTTTTAGAACTTGATGTAAGGAAAGAAGACCTAGGAACTCTTTTTTGCCAAAGGTTGAAAATCTCTCCAAATGATCCCCATCAATGAGAGATTGTCTTGTGCTTGGTATATGTATAATGTCGCGCCCCGATTTTTTGCACCTGAAAAAAGACAAGTGAGAAAAACACAGTGCTCTCTTATTAGAATTCATCCTCTTAGATGGACGAGTGTGACTAGGTTTGAATTGAAAATTTGATCTAAATTAAGGGCTTTTGGAAAAAGTTTTGGAGTCGCCACGTAACTTGATTAAGGTGAGTTAGGTCACCTAAAAACTAAGCATAACTCGAAGATTACACTTAGGGTTTTCGGAAAAGGATTTTGGAAAATATCCTCAAGAGAGGATTTTTAAGAAAACAGGTTCTTTGGCCACCTTTGGAAATACTTAAGTCGTTTTTTGAAAATAACTCCGTTTGGTCTTTGAAAACAGTGATTCTAAGTTCGGGGGTTGGTTACGTGTAGGGAAGACGTACTAAGCCATCATCCTACCCCGCCTTTGCGGTACCTACATATCTATTCACCCTATGTTCACTCATTAAAGTCTTCGATTGACAAATGTCCAATACTATCCACTTTAGAAAAGAATTTTTGGAAAAAAGTTGATACGATGCATGATTTGTAAGTGCAAGAATAAAACTTGATTTTGAAAAAGAGATTTGCCTTTGAAAATAGATTTGAGAAAAGATTTTATTTAATTTTGAAATGGATTTGAAAAGATAAATTTGATTTGAAATTGGAAAGAAAATTTTAGAAATTGAGATTTGAAAATAGAATTTTGGAATTGGAAACTTGAAAATAATTATGGAATTGGAGATTTAAAAAGAGTTATAACCGCACGCATGAGGGTTGCCTACGTATCCCTTTTGAGGATTCAGGTCAATCGTTGTTCGAACAAGAGTCCGATTGAAAACAGAAGATTTGACTTGAAAAAGAGTTTCAGTTGGAATTTGGAAGATTAAGGAAAGATTAGATTTAGGAAATGTTCGAATTAGAAAAGTTCTGTTTTAGGAGAGTTTCATTTTAGGAAAGTTTTAAACTTAGGAAAGATTGTGAATTAGGAAAGTTTTGAAATAGGAATGGTTTTGTTTTGGGGAAGTTTCGAATTAGGAAAGTTGTGAACTAATAAAGGTTTACTTGTAAGAAAGAGTTTAATTGTAAGAAAGAGTTAATTTTGGAAATATTCGAATTTAGAAAGTTAGGATTAAGAAAGATTTTGACTTTGGAAAGATTTAGATTTTGGAAAGATTTAGAATTTAGAAAGTTTCGAATTTGGAAAGTTTAGAATTTTAGAAATGTTTGAATTTAGAAAGTTTGATTTAAGAAAGGTTTGATTTTTATAAAGATTTGAAATTTAGAAAGTTTAGAATTTTAAAAAAATTCAAAGTTTGAGTTTTAGAAAGTTTTGAAATTAGGAAAGATTTTGAAAATTCAGTTTTGGAAAGTTGAAATTTGGAAAGGGGTGGACTTGGGAAAGGTTAGGAAAGATTTGGAAGCTTAAAATTTAAGAAAAGATTTAGAAGTTTGAGTTTTGGAAACTTAAGATTTAGGAAAGTATGAGATTAGAAAGAATTGGATTAGGGATGAATTGGATTGAGAAAAAGTTAGGATTCCTATTTCCTAAAGCAAAAGATTGGATTTTGTTTCTAAAAGAGGTGTTTTGATTTTGTTTCCAAAAACGGATGATTGGATATAGTTTCCTAAATGGTGAGATTGGATTTGGTTTCCTAAAGGAAAGATTGGATTTGGTGTAGAATTAGAAGGTGAAGTTTTGGAAAATCCTAGATTTGGAAGTCTATGATTTGATGTAAAAAACAGGATTTGGAAACCTAAAGTTTAAGGCCAAAAATAGGGAATTGGAATTAGGGTTTCCTAATTGTTGGCTCTAGGGCTTGACTTGGCTCCAAGGAAAAGTTTTGGAAAGCAAATTTTTAGAAAAAAAGATTTTTGGAAAGAAATCTTAGAAATGAGTTTTTAGAAAGTAAACTTGAGGAAAGTTTTTAAAAAGAGATTTGAGAAGAGTGTTAAAAGGGGGATTTTGAAAAGTAAAAATTTGAGAGAGTTTTTGGAAAGAAAGGTTTTGGAAAGAGTTTTTAGGAAAGGGATTTTGAGAAAGGGTTTTTGAGAAAGAGTTTTTTTGGAAAAAGTTGTTAGAAAGGAAACTTAGGGAGTGTTTTTAAAAAATGAATTTTGAAGAGAGTTTTTTTGAAAGGAGTTTAAAAAGCAATTTTGGAAAATAGATTTTGAAGGAAGGTTTTAAAAAACAATTTTGGAAAGAAATTTTGAAAAAGAGATTGGAGAGAGTTTTTTAGAAAGCTTTTTTAGGAAAGTAAATTCAAAAGAGATTTTGGAGAAGATTAAAAATACCTCACTTTCCTAAAATGAGTCTAACCATAGGAAAGTTAGAACCATTCTAAGATAGTGGTTTTGAAAGCAACGAGGATTTTTAAAATATGGACCATATTGGTCACTTTAAATGTAACATTTTTCTAAAGCAACCCTAGCTATGGAAAGGCTAGAATCTCCTTAAGTTGTGATTTTAAAAACAAGTTTTGAAGAAGAAAATTTCAATGCAAGTTTTGAAAACAATTTTGATGCAAACTTTGAAAACAAGTTTAAAAACAAAATTTGGAAGAATGCATGATCATTATATACACAATGCTTGTTGGGGTCCTGAACATACAAGGTTAAAGGCTTCACCACATAATTAAGGGGGCCGAACCCATGTGGTCTCCGGTTAGACTAAAAGAAAGCCCCCGACATAGTGACCTTCAATAGCCTAATCCTACACATGGACTGGGAAGTTCGTTGTTTCAAGCATGCAAGAAAAGGGGGGAGAAGATAGGAGATTAAAATAGAAGAAAATTCAAGTGGATTCAGAGAGAGAAGAAAGAGGAGGAAAGTTTCATAAACGTAAATAGAGAGCCTACCTTGTGTCTTCTTTTGGTTGTTTTGCTTTATTTGTTTTCTTTACTTTGGTCCTTGCTTCAATCTTCGCCTTGATCTTCGAGAACTTGTCTTGATCTTCGGGAGCTTCAGAGTTGCAGCGCTTCGAGTCTTCAATGGAGGCTTTGGAGGCTAGTATATAAGTGTATAGAGGTGTATGTGAGTATATGAGAGCTAGGGTTTGTGTATGGAGGCTAAGGTTTTGAAAAACCTAAAGAGAACTAGGGTTTGGAGAGGCTTCGAGCTTTGTATATTAAAGAGGAGGGTTTTTAGACTGAGTTTGTGGACCTTTTTCACGTTGGAAGAGGTTTTGTATTTATAGACAGAGGATGAACCTAGTGCCTATTGCAGTGGCGTTAGGCCAAATAACACATTGGCACCACTAGGAGTGGCGCCAGCCACTTAGAAAAGTTTTAAGGTCGGAAAATAACATATTTTTAGAAGATTTAGGTGCCTGTACTAGTGATTACCATGCAATTTTCAGCCTAGCTTCACTAGGAGTGGCTCCGGAAGGTCTGGGAAAGATTTAAAAGACCAAAAATGGCCCGAAAGGCCGGAAAGGAACAAGAACTCTTAGAATAGAGTCTCAAGAGTAGTAGACTTGAAAAACGATGACTGAATGCGTTGGAAGGGTTGACCGGGCCATTAGGGGCAAAACGGTCAACTGGATCGGGGAAACTACCGGGATGAACTCAGAATGTCTCGGAAGGAGTGAGATTTGGAAACATTACTTAGAATGTCCCAAGAGGTTACCAATTTGATACGCAGAGCCGGGGTGGTCAAAAAAGGCAACTGGCCTACCAGGGGCAAAACGGTCATTTTGCACCGGGCTTGCCGGAATTAACTTGGAATGATCTAGAAAAATAAAGAAAGGTCGAGAATACTATAAGAAGCATTTTCGGGAGGTTACCAGTTTGATACCCAGAGCCGGTGTGGTTCCTAGGGCTTTCGGATGCCTAGGGGCAAAATGGTCACTTAGTTTCAAGTGGGCCTTACGAGCCCGGGAAGCAACCAGTGGACTCAATTGGAGTTTAGAAGTTAGGTTAGAGTATGAATATGTATGTGATGTGTGAAAGTGAGCCCAGTTAGGCTAGAGATTGCCGAGCGGGCAAAAATGAGATGTTTACATATAAAGAGGTTACTTAGAGTGTGAGAGAATGGAAGAAAAGACTCTCACGCACTTCCAAGGAGGCTGCCAGTTGCTTTTCAACTTTTTGATGCATTGCTCAAGATCTAAAAAGCAGATTTGGGAAAATTTGACCGAGCGCATTGGTGCACCCTCAAGTGCGCCTACCAGCAACTTACACTGGATTGACTCTGGAGCTAGACAATTGAGCACGCTAGTGGCATGGTCCAGTTGCGCCTAGTGGAGAGGCAATCTGGATGGACTTCTTCAAAGCTGCCCTGTAGCTCGCCGGTGGGTGGGCCAAGGGTGCCTAGAGGCTGGGTAATCTAGATGAACTCCATAAAAAATGCCTTGTAGCACACCGGTAGGCTGGCCAGGGGTGCCTACTGGCAGGGTGTTCTGCCTCCACAATTCTAGAAAGAAAATGCAAGCTTCCTAGGGAAGCTTCATTGTGCAGCTGTAACAAACTTAAAGGAGAAGCTTGTATTACACCTTTCAAGGCCTAGTCGCCTCACCTAAAAAGTAAACCAATTACAAAGAGACTCTTCTCACACAAGTTCACTCAATCTAAACCTATTCACACATGAATTCCTCACATTCAAGCTTCACACAAAATCAAGAAAACGACCTCACTATTACAAAGCACAAAATAGGCTAATATACATTTAAAAACCTAACAATCTCCCCTTTTGACCATTTTGTTGTAAACACCCCATTTTTGACCGCTCGGCAGTCTATGGTCTATCCAGACTTGTACTCAAGTCAATATGGACGTATTCCAATCGAAACCAACTTTCTAAGTCTAATCCCGTCTATCTATCGCTTCGAGGGCCCATCAGGCCCAAATAGAGGCAAAATGACTAAAATGCCTTTAGGGCATTGTCCTTTCCAATTCCTTTTCTAAATTCCAATCCCTCTCTCGAGACAGTGGATTGCTCGAGACGGTAAATCTATTCCATCAGGCACGTCTTTCCGAAGACGGTAACTCCCCTTTTCCAATTCCAAATCCCAATCCCTCTCTCGAGACAACTGATTCCTCAAGATGGTAAATCTATTCCAAATCAGGCACGTCTTTTCGAAGACGTTAAGTCCCCTTTCTAATTTCAATTCCAATCCCTCTCTCGAGACAGTTGATTCCTCGAGATGGTCCAACACGTTTTTCAAAAAAAATCTCTTCAGAATGGTAAGTCATTTCAAACCTGTTGACCGGGACGAGACCCTAAGTCTCCTAGATGGTAGAACCGTCCACCGTTGGCGCCGGCTAGCTTGCCAATGCAGAAATGTCCGTTTAGGCATGCTTTTTGAGAAAGTTGACTTCTCAGGCGCTAAGTCCCTTTAGCAGCTTCCTGAGATCAGGCAGTCTCGGGAACGACTGCGAACCGTTAGAATAACGGAAATACTCGCAAACATCACAACCGTCAGAGTAGCAGAAATACTCGTACACAGGTCGATATAGGGAATTGCCAACAAACCCCTGTATCACGTGACCGCCGTCAGAGTGGCGGAAACACTTAAAACCCAGGTCAACACCGGTGCCTGCTAGCCTACTTCGGTGAAAAATGACCAAACTGCCCCTAGGGCCATTTTTTCGGCACGTTTCTTGGGAACACACCTGAGTCCTCAGAACGGTAAGTCCAACCTTCCAGGATTGTCTAAAAAGTAATCTGGCATGATTAGGTGCCTTCTAGTCAGTTTCGCGCCAATTCCGAGACTTTCCAATCAAGATGACCATTTTGCCCCTAGGCATCCAAACACCCCGGGAACTACACCGACTCTGGGTATCAAACCGGTAATCTCCTGAGATTGCTTCTTATAGTATTCTCAACCGTCCTTTACCTTTCCAGATTATTCTGAGTCAGTTCCAGCCAACCCGATGCAAAATAACCGTTTTGCCCCTAGTGGGCCGGTCACCTTTTTCGACCACACCGGCTCTGGGTATCAAACCGACAACCTTTGGGAACATTCTGAATAATGTTTCCAAATTTTCAATCTTTTTCCAGGACTTTCCGGGTCCGTTTCGGCAGCTTCCCGATCTAATTGACCGTTTTGTCCCTAAAGGCTCGGTCAACCTTTCCGACATATCTTATCCTCATTTTTCAAGTCAAATACCTCCAGGACACTGTTCTAAGTGTTCCTGCCATTTTTTTGGCCTTCCTGGTAATTTCCGGTCCCTTAAATCATTCCCAGACTTTTCGGAGTCACTCCTAGTAAAGTTAGGCTAAAAATTGCATGGTAGTCACTAGTATAGGCGCCCAAATCTATCAAAGATACGTTGCTTGCCGACTTAACAAACTTTCCTAACTAGCTGGCGCTACTAATAGTGGCGCCAAGCTAAGAAATGGCCTGGCGCCACTTTTAGTGGCGCCAAGAGGGATTTTGCCCTAGCGCCATTGCAACAGGTGCTAAGTCTATCCCATGTCTATAAGTACAGAGCCTCCTCAAGCGTGAAAGAGGTCCACGAACTCAGTCTGAAAACCCTAATTTTTGATAACCAGAGCTCGTAACCCCCCTAAACCCTAGCTTCTCTAGGTTTGCCAAACCCTAGCCTTCATACACAAACCCTAGCCTCCTATACACTCACATACACTTCTATACACTCATACACTAGTCTCCAAAGCCTCCTTTGAAGACTTAAAGTGCTGCATATTGAAGTCTTGAAGATAGAAGACAAACTCTTGAAGATTGAAGACGAAGATCAAGACGAAGACTGAAGAAAGGTAAGGCGCGTAAAGCCAAGTAAAATAAACAAGACCAGGTAGGCTTTCGTTTTACGTTTTTGCGCTTCTTGCCTCTCTTTTCTCTCTCCTAACCCACTTGGGTTTTCTCTATTTTAATCCCCCATCTTCTTTCCCCCTTTCTTTGCATGCTTGAAATAAGGAAATTCCCGGTGCATATGTAGGATTGGACTATTGGAGGGTCACCGTGTCGGGGGCTTTCTTTTAGTCTAACTAGAGACCACGTGGGTTCGGCCCCCTTGATTATGTGGTGAAGCCTTAACCTTGTATGTTCATGACCCCAATTTGCATTGTGCATATCATTATCTTGCATTCTTCCAAAAATCTTTTTCAAATTCGTTTTCAAACTTGTTTTCAAAATTGCATCAAAATCTTCTTTTTCAAAATTTGTTTTCAAAATCACAATCCTAGGGTGATTCTAGCCTTTCCATGGCTAGGGTTGCTTTAGGAAAGCGTTACATTTAAAGTGACCAATGTGGTCCATATTTTCAAATCCTTGTCGTTTTTAAAACCACTTTCTTAAAGTGTTTCTAACCTTCTTATGGTTAGAATTGCTTTAGGAAAGTGACACATTTTTATATTTCCTAAAAACTATCTTTTCAAAAGTTTCTCTTTCTAAAACCCTCCTTTTCAACATGTTTTCTTAAAACTCTCCTTTCCAAAATTGTTTTCTAAAAACTCCCTCCAAAAAATCTATTTTCAAAACTTCCTATTCAACTCCTTTCCAAAATACCCTCTTTAAAATTCCTTTCCTAAAAACAGTCCTTACGATTTCTTCCTAAACAACTCTTCCCAAAAATCTCTTTCTAAAAACTCCTCACTAGGATTTCTTTCTAAAAACTCTCTTTTCAAAACTAGAAACTCCTCTCTAGGATTTCCTTCCAAAAATTCCTCTCTCCAAAATCTTCCCATTTCCAAAAACTCACTTTCCAAAGATCTCTTTTCTTGGTGTCCAACTCAAGCCCTAGAACCCACATTTAGGAAACCCTAATGTTCTTTCCAAAAAAGTGATTTTCAACCTTGTCCTAAACCTAGGTTTTCAAAACCTTTTGTTTTCTACATCAAAACTATACATATTTCCAAAACCTATTTTCTACGTCAAAACTATAGTTTTCTAAATCTAGGGTTTCTAAAACCCCCATGTCCAAATCCTTGTCAAATTCAATCTTCCTATTTAGGAAACTAGATCCAATCCTCCGTTTTTGGAAACAAAATCAAACCTTCTTTTTCATAAACAAAATCCAATCTTTTGTTTTAGGAAATAGGAATCTTGAACTTTTCTAGTCCAAATCTTTCCTAATTCAACTCCTTCCTAATCTTCCACTTTCCTAAATCTTAAGTTTCCAAAACTTGAACATAACAATCTTTCCTAAATTTTAAAACTCAAAATATAAATCTTTCCTAATTCAACTCTTTTCTAATTTCCTATCTTCCTAAACCATAAGTTTCCTAAAACTTTCAAATTTTTCCTCAGACATTAAGCTTCCATATTTTTCCTAATTCAACTCTTTCCTAACTCTACTCCTTTTCAAATGTTAACTTGCCAAATCTAGGTTTTTCAATCTTTCCTAAATTCAAACCTTTCCTAATCTCAAGATTTTCTAAAAACTCAAACTCTTAAACTTTCTAAATTTTAAATCTTTCCAAATTCAAAACTTTTTAAATTCAAAATTTTCTTAAGTTAAAACTTTCTAAACTTCCAAACTTTCTTAAATTCTAAACTTTTCAAAACTTCAAATCTTTCCAAATCTAAAATTTTCTAAATTCTCAACTTTTCAACTTTCAAAACTTCCCTATTTCAAAACTTTCATAATTTCAAAACTTTCCTAACTCGAAAACTTTTCTAAAATGAAAACTTTCTTAATTTGAACACTTTCCTAAATTGAAACTTTCCTAAAACGAAACTTTTCAAAAATGACACTTCCCTATTTTGAAACTTTTCTAAATTGAGACCTTTCCTAATTTGAATTTTTTCTAAATTCAATCTTTTTTCGATCTTCAAAGTCCAATATTTGAGTCCAATCTTTCTTAATCTCAAGTTCTTTCTAAATTCTCTCTTTTCTAAGTCTAGGTTTTCTAAAATCGAGTTTTCCAAAGTCAAATCTTTTCAAATTTTTCAAGTAAAGTTCAAATCTCTCAATCTTCCAATCTAATTTCCCATTCAATCTCTTTTTTTTTTCAAGTCAACTCTTCTATTTTCAATCGGACTCTTGTCCGAACTACGACTGACCTGATTCCTCCAAAAGGATACGTAGGCAACCCTCATGGGTGTGGTCACAATCTTTTTTAAATCTCAAATTTCACAACATTTTTCAAGTTTCTATTTCCACAAAATCTTTCCAAATCTCCAATCTATTTTCAAATTTCCAATTCCAAATATCTATTTCAAATCTAAATTTTCAAATTCTAAAACTTTCCAATTTCAAATCTCTTTCAAATCAAATCAATTTCTTTCCGAATCTATTTTTCAATTCTCTTTTCTTGCACTTGCATATCATGCATCATGTCTTTTTAAACATTATTTTTCTAAAGTGGATGAGATTGAACATTAGTTAGTTGAAGACTCTCATAGGTGAATCTAGGGTGAATCGACATGTAGGTACCGTAAGGGCGGGGTAAGGTGATGGCTTAGTGTGTCTTCCCTACACATAACCAACCTCCGAGCCTAGATCACTGTTTTCAAAGACCAAAAGGAGTTATTTTTCAAAAAGGGCTAAATGTTTTCTAAAGGTTGCCAAACAACCTGTTTTCTTAAAAACTCTCTCTTGTGATGGTATTTTCAAAAACCCTAAATGTAGTTTTCGGATTATGCTTAGTTTTTAGGTGACCTAACTCACCTTAACTAAGTTAGGTGGCGACTCCAAACTTTTTCTAAAAGCCCTTTATTCAAATCTATTTTCAATTCAAACCTAGTCGCACTCATTCTTCTAGAAGGGTGAGTTCTAATGAGAGAGTACAGTGTTTTTCTCGCTCGTGTGAGTATTCCTCGAATGCAAAAAATCTGGGCGCGACATTTGTGACAAAACCCAAAATTACAAGACAATCACCCTAACACCATCCAAACAAAGCTTAAAACATGAGAAGAACCAAAGTTTCCAAGATACGATACACTTGCAACATACTTCTGACATCAAGACCAAGAAAAATCAAACGTGAACAAAACAAAGTTATCAACACATGCAATGAGGAGAACATCCACTGGCTCCAAAGCCGAAACAAGGACACAACAACAACAAGATAGCCACACAAACCATGAAACCATGTCCCCCTTTTTGACACAAAATGAGGTATATAACATTGCTAAGGGGCAAAGCGATGGGATGTTAAATGAAAAGAACCATTTGAACAAGAAGATGGATAAAACAAACTTGAGGCAAACAATGTAGAAAATGAACTTTATACACATGAACTTTGATAGACCTGTAAAGGAGGTTCATATATCAAGAATGCAAACACTCACATAAAAGGAAGTAAAGTTCATAAATACATATCCAATATGAATATCATATCAATGAGTCAACAAGATGATGAGTTTCATAAGGAACGAACAAAGTGTGTGTGTGACCATCAAGAATAACAACATCAAGTCTTAAGAACAAAATACAATTTTGAACACTTTAATCAAGAACTCTCAAAAGATATCATATTGCATTGTAAATTAAACCGATTGAAAACCAATCAAAGCTGAACATTCAAAAATGCAAAGACTTCCCCTTAAATGCACATCACCACTCAATAATGCTCTCTCTTAAGACCAAAGGTGGCTTTTACTCTAGTGAGCAAGGTAGCATTTTCTATGACTTTTCTAACCAAAGGTGCACATTTTGATATATGTCCATAGTAGTTTTCACTCTATACTAATAGGTAGCCTTTTTCTTGGTCAACACTACATTGAATTTCTTTTAAACTTGTAGAATATATATATATATATATATATTTGTTCTTATGCATGTGAAAGCACAAGAGAAAGACAAAGCATTTAAGAACATAAACTCTAGAAAGGATATGCAATTATAGGTCTTCTCAAGCAAGATGCTCATGGAATTCAAATGAGAAAAGTACAAATAAAAATAACTTTTAGACTTAACTTAACTGTTCTTGATGAATGTGCACAAAAGTGTCAATTCAATTATGAAGATCATTACTCAGACATACAAGACACTCAACTCATACTTGGCATGCATAAAAAACTTTTCTCCAAAACCATGTAATTTGATCCTATCACATGAAGTCAAATATAGATACATCAAAAATATAGTCACAGGACAAGAATTATAAAAATTCCCCCTTTTTTTTTAATAAAAACAAATAGAAATATAACAAAAGATAAACAAAATTACAAAATGGATCATAACACTAGGGCTAAAATAATAAACATGAAGCCAATCATGTCCTAGGCTACGAAAAATTCAAGCATTATTCTACCAAACTGGCCTTTACATACTCCTTATGGCGATCTAGAGACTTAGTGTATACAATAACACAAGGATGCAAGTCAGACTTTCTAACCCAAATGACTTTCATCTTTGGTTTAATAGTTTTCTTAAAAACTTTGGGTTGAAAGTATTGCACTTGGTTATCAAAGTGGTTTTGCCTTGACTTTCTTCTATTAAGGAATTTTGGACTTGGTTGAAAATTCTAAAAAGTGTTTTGAAAGTTCGTAAATGGTCTTCTATAATCGTCAGTCAGGACTTGAAAATGATTGTTATAAAAATCATTTTGATACAAGAGTTCAGATTGAACTTTAATCCTTGAGGTGGAAAACCTTTTAAAACAATTCAGACTAATATGTTCGCTAATTCCACATGATGGCATATAGGGACAAAAGGTGTAGAAAATGGTTGAGTATTTACCTAAAAAGGCTTTGGCTTTACCTTTGGTTGACTTACCTTGCACTTTTGAGGTTGACACTTTGAGGATCGTCGATTCTTCAAAAATTCCTCCTTTGAAGGAGACTTGAATTCATCAATGGTTGACAAGGTGGAAGGCACAAATTTTGGTTCCTTGATTGGATTAGATGAGGAAGGTGCGTCCTTAAATCCTATACCAGTTCTGTCTGATGAATTCTTCTGAATGCTAATAATATTCTTCAATTTCCCAGTTGCTCCAACTTGTCGTTCGAAGGTTGCATTGACAGTAGCCAACTCTTCTTCCAAGCATAAAACCTTCTCCAATTTTTTCTTGGATTCATTGCTTTCCTGTAACTCTTTTTTAGCTTCATGTAGCTTATTAGAGAGAGTTACTCGTTCAGTCTCAAAATGATTTAGTTTGGTGGAGACTTCAGTTGTTTCTTGCTTCAATATGTCTATCTTTTTTAATGGTTTTGTACTTGAGTGTCAGTTTCAACTTGTAATCTCTCAGCTTGATACATTCATCATACATCTCCTTGTATGCTTGTAGCATCCCATCATCCTCACTTTCAGATCCATTTGAGCTTGCCTCACATTCTTGTTCACTGTTAGTTTCTATAACATTATCACTAGAAACATATGAGGACGAAGATGATTTAGAATATTTATGCACAGATGAAGCAAATGCAATGAAATTACTAGTTTCATTATCAGAAGAAGACTCTTTAGAATCCTCGGTATTGGCATCTTCCTAAGTGGAAGCGAATACCTTTTTCTTTTTCTTTTTCTTTTTCTTGTTAGGGCATTCATGACAAATATGACCATAACCATGACATTCATAACATTGAATTACATTGATCTACTGAGATGTGGAGGTCTTTTTTCCAGGGCTTTGTTGTCCCTTGGTCTTATCATCTAATTTATCTTTAGACTTCTGTCCTAATTTGAAAGAATTGAACATTTGATTCTTGAGAAATTATTTAAATTTCATGGCCATCTCAATAGGGTCAAAATCAAGGTCTTTATCACTAGAGTTTACTACATCTTCCTTAATAGTCTTAAAAGCCATACTCTTGTTAGTTTTTTTATTTTGCCTCCAATTTGCTTCGTAAGATTGTAGAGAACCTACAACCTTCTCAACTCTGAGAGCATCGATATCCTTACTCTCTTCAATGACTGACTTTGGGTTGAAACTGTTTTGAAAGAGATCTCAAAATTTTTCTAACAATTTTTGAATCTGAAATCCTTTCACCGAGATTGAAACTAGTATTGACTATGTCACTCAGTTTAATATAAAATTCATCAAAGGTTTCATTGTCCTCCATTTGAAGATTTTCCAAATTCGTTGTCAACTTTTGAAGTTTTGACGCTTTAACGGTGCTAGTACCTTTATGAGTGATCTCTAAAATATCCCATGCTTCTTTGACAATTTCACACTTTGAGATTCGGTGAAATTCTTGAAGTGTGGCACTATTAAAGATAGCGTTCATAGCCTTACTATTCCAGCCACTCTCTTCTAAATCAGTTTGATCCCATTCGGATATAGGTTTTGGAAAAGTCACATTTTCAACAACTTTAGTTGGAGAAGCCCAACCTTGTAAAATACTAAGCCAAACTCTTTCATCAATAAACTTCAAAAAAGCACGCATTCTAGCTTTCCAATATGAAAATTTTGAGCCATCAAACAACAAAGATTGAATAGTAGAGTCACCCTCTTTAGGTACATCCATGTTGTTAAAAACACTTTCAGGATCTCACTAAAGAAAAACAGTTTTTAAAAAAATTTTTAAGAGTGTCCTGCTCTGATACCAATTGAGAAAATAAGTGCTCTAGTACTATGGAATAAAGCGTCACCAATGGACCTAGAGGGGGGTGAATAAGTCTGTACCATTTGTAAGCTTGTGTTAGCAAGATAAATATGAAACAATCCATAACAAGAAAATAAAGGACACAACATAAACACATAGGATTTTTAGCATGGAAACCCTAGCAGGAGAAAACCACGGGACCTCGTCCAACTCCAACCAAGCACTATCTAATGAACAAATAGTACAAGAGATCTTATAACTTATTACACATGTTGAATCCACAACTCTAGATTTGTATCTTCAACTTGTACTTCATTTGCAACTACGAACCAGTCCACGAGCGCTTGATCTCTCACCGAATCCTTGATGAGTCTTTAATGACTTGAACTCCTTCAAGCCATCATCATCTCTTCAATGGGTGGAAGGAAGGAATGGTGAAGAGTCTTCTTTTTTCTTTTAAGAACTTGATGTAAGGAAAGAAGACTTAGGAACTTTTTCTTGCCTAAGGTTGAAAATCTCTCCAAATGATCCCTATCAATGAGAGATTATCATGTGCTTGGTATATGTGCAAAGAGGTTACTTGGAGAGTGAAAGAATGGGAGAAAAGTCTCTCACACACTTCAAAGGAGGATGCTAGCTGCTTTTCAATTTTTTGGTGCATAGCTCGAGATTTGAAAAGCAGATTTGGGCAAATCTAACCAGTTTGCAGGTGTGCCCTTGAGCGCACCTACCGGTGGCCTACACTGGATTGACTCTGGAAGTGGACAACTGAGCATGCTAGTGGCGAGGTTCAATTGCGCCTAGTGGCAAGGCAATCTGGGTAGACTTCTTCAAAACTGCCTTGTAGCACGTCGGTGGGCGGGCCAAGGGCGCCTAGTGGCTGGGTAATCTGGATGACCTCTATAAAAAATGCCTTGTAGCATGCTAGTAGGCTAGCCAGGGGCACCTACTGGCAGGGTATTCTGCCTCGACAATTCTAAAAAAAATTCAAGCTTCCTGGGGAAGCTTCATCACACCTTTCAAGGCTCAATCACTTTACATAAAACTCACTCAATCTAAACCTATTCAGACATGAATTCCTCACATTCAAGCTTCACACAAAAATCAAGAAAGCAACCTCAATATTACAAAGCACAAAATAGGCCAATATGTATTTAAAAACCTAACAATATATATCTTGTCAATTTCAGATTACTACTCTTTCTCCAATGGGTACACTTTGGTGGTCCAGATACCATCACTGCTTTTGCATTCGAGGATAATGAGTTGTGGCTCAGGCATGTGCTTCAGCTGGTGTTTCAGTCTGTGCTTGCTGGTTATGTCTTTGTTCTCACAACCTCCAAATTCGAAAACAATCTATTAGTTACTGCAGGGCTAATGTTCATTGCGGGACTCATGTAAGCACCCCATTTTTGACCGCTCGGTAGTCTACACTCCGTCTAGACTTGTTTTCAAGTCATTGTGGGCATATTCCTATCGAAACCAATTCTCTAGTCCAAATCCCGTTTGTCCATCACTTTGCGGGCCTGTCAGGCCCAAATAGAGGCAAAATGACCAAAATGCCCTTAGGGGCATTGTCCTTTCCTTTCCGATTCCAATCCCTCTCTCGAGACAGTTTATTCCTCGAGACGGTTCCAACCCAGGCACGTCTCTTCGGAGACGGTAAGACCCCTTTCCAATCCGACTCTCGAGACAGTTTATTCCTCAAGATGGTTCCACTCCAGGCACGTCTCTTCGAAGATGGTAAGACCCCTTTCCAATCCCACTCTTGAGACAGTTTATTCCTCGAGACGGTTTCAATCTAGGCATGTCTCTTCGGAGACGGTAAGACCCCTTTCCAATCCCACTCTCGAGACAGTTTATTCCTCGAGACGGTTCCAATCTAGGCACGTCTCTTTGGAGACGATAAGTCCCCTTTCCAATCCCACTCTCGAGACAATTTATTCCTCAAGACGGTTCCAATCCAGGCACGTCTCTTCGGAGACGATAAGTCCCCTTTCCAATCCTACTCTCGAGACAGTTTATTCCTCGAGATGGTTCCAATTCAGGCACGTCTCTTCGGAGACGATAAGTCCCCTTTTCAATCTCTCTCTCGAGACAGTTTATTCCTTAAGACGGTCCGAGTAGTGAAACTACTCACAAAACCATTAGAGCAGTGGAAATACTCACAAATAGGTCGATATAGGGAATTGGCAACAAACCCCTGTGTCACGACGACCGCCGTTAGAGTGGCGGAAACACTCAAAACCCAGGTCAACACCAGTGTCTGTTAGCCCACTTTGGTGAAAAATGACCAAACTGCCCTTTGGACCTTTTCCGAGACTTTCCGGTCAAGATAACCATTTTGCTCCTAGGCATCCGAATGCCCCGGGAACCACACCGGCTCTGGGTATCAAAACGGTAATCTCCTGAGACTACTTTTTACCGTATTCTCAACCTTCCTTTATCTTTCCGGATCATTCCGAGTCAGTTCCAGCCAACCCGGTACAAAATGACCGTTTTGCCCCTGGTGGGCCGGTCTCCTTTTCTGACCACACCGGCTCTGGGTATCAAACCGGTAACCTCCTGGGAACATTCTGAGTAATGTTTCCAGATCCCCAAGTCTTCTTCTGGGACAATCCGAGTTTGTCCTGGCAGTTTCCCGATCCGAGTGACCGTTTTGCCCCTAAAGGCCCGGTCAACCTTTCCGACACATCTTATCCTCACTTTTTGAGTCAAATATCTCCAGGACACTATTTTAAGTGTTCCTGCTCCTTTCCGGCCTTCCGGGTAATTCCCGGCTCCTCCAAATCATTCCCTGACTTTCCGGAGTCACTCCTAGTGAAGCCAGGCTAAAGATTGCATGGTAGTCACTAGTACAGGCGCCCAAATCTAGTCAAAGATACGTTGCTTGCTGACCTTAATAGTTTCCTAATTGGCTGGCGCCACTAGTAGTGGCGCCAAGCCAATATTTGGCCTGGCGCTACTCCTAGTGGCGCCAGAAGGAATTTTGGCTTGGCGCCACTGCAACAGGCGCCCGTGTTGTCCAATCACTATAAATACAGAGTCTCATTCAATGTGAAAGGGGTCTGCAAACTAAACCTAAAAATCATATATTTTGATATACAGAGCTCGAGCACCTCCAAAAACCCAAGTTTCCTTAGGTTTTCCCAACCCTAGCCACCCTACACAAACCCTAGCCTCCTATACACTTATACACTCCCCCATATACTCATACACTAGCCTTCAACCATCCTTTGAAGACTTGAAGAGCTGCCATCTAAAGCTTGAAGACAACCCTTGAAGGTTGAAGAAGAAGATCAAGACGAAGATCGAAGATTGAAGACAAGCAAGGCGCACAAAATACTATTTAAATTTTCGCACTTCCCCCCTCTCTCTTCTCTCTCGTAACCCACTTGGGTTTTCTCTATTTTAATCCCCCATCTCTTTCCCCCTCTTTCTTTGCATGCTTGAAAAAAGGGGATTCCCGGTCCATGTGTAGGATTGGCCAATTGGAGAGTCACCGTGTCGGGGGCTTTCTTCTAGTCTAACCAAAGACCACGTGGGTCCGGCCCCCTTGATTATGTGGCGAAGCCTTGACCTTGTATGTTCACAACCCCAAATTGCATTGTGCATATCATAGTCTTGCATCTTCCAAAAACCGTTTTCAAAGTTGTTTTTCAAATCGTTTTCAAACTTGTTTTCAAAATTGCATCAAAATCTCTTTTTTAATAACTTGTTTTCAAAACCACAATTCTAGGGTGATTCTAGCCTTTCCATGGTTAGGGTTGCTTTAGGAAAGTGTTACATTAAAAGTGACCTTTTTGGTCTATATTTTCAAATCTTATTGTTTTTCAAAACCACTTTCTTAAAGTGGTTTTAGCCCTCTTATGGTTAGAATCGCTTTAGGAAAGTGAGACGTTTTCATACTTTTCAAAAAACTCTCTTCAAAAATCTGTTCCTAAAAATCTCTTTTTCAACACACTTTCCTAAAACTCTCCTCTTCAAAATTGTTTTCAAAAACTCCCTTCTAAAATCTATTTTTTTTCAAAACTCTCTTTTTCAACTCCTCTCCAAAATCTTTTCCTCAAAATTCAATTCTAAAAACACTCCCTAGATTCACCTTCCTAAAAACTCTATCCAAAAACCTTTCTAAAAAACTCTATTTCCAAAATCTTCCTTCTAGAAATTTCCTCTCTGGGATTTTCCTTCTAAAATCTACGTTTCTAAAAACACACTTTCCAAAACTTCTTCTCTTTAAAATCTTTTTCCAAAAACTCCCTCTTCAAATTCACTTTCTAAAAGTTCCTCCCTAGGATTCCCTTCTAGAAAACCTTCGTTTCCAAAAACGCACTTTCCAAAAACTCTTTCCTTAGAGCCCAAGTCAAGCCCTAGAACCTACAATTAGGAAACCCTAATTTTCTTTCCAAAAACATGGTTTTCAAATCTTGCCCCAAACCTAGGTTTCCAAAATCTCTCGTTTTCTACATCCAAACTATACATATTTTCAAAACCTCTTTTCTACGTTAAAATTCCACACTTTCAAAACTAGGGTTTCTAGAATCTCCCTTTCCAAATCCTTGTCAAATCAAATCTTCCCTTTAAGAAACCAAATCCAATCTCCCCGTTTAGTAAACTAAATCCAATTCTCCGTTTTTGGAAACAAATCCCAAACCTTTCCTAATTCAACTTCTTCCTAATTTCTTACCTTCCTAAACCATAAGTTTTCTAATCCTAAACTCTAAATCTTTCTTTAAATTTCAAAATCCAACTCTTTCCTAATTCAAATTCTTCCTAAACTTCCACTTTCCTAAACCTTAAGTTTCCAAAACTTGAACATAAAAATCTTTCCTAAAATTCTAAAATTCAACCCTTTCCTAATTTAACCCCCTTTCTAAATCTTAACTTTCCAAATTCAAGTTTTCAAAACCTTTCCTAAATTCAAGCCTTTCCTAATTTCAAGACTTTCTAAAATTCAAACTCTAAAACTTTCTAAATCCTAAACTTTCTAAATTTCAAATCTTTCTAAAATTCTAAGCTTGCTAGATTCAAAACTTTCTTAAGTTAAATCTTTCTAAACCCAAATCTTTCTAAATTCTAAACTTTCCTAAAACTTCAACTCTTTCCAATTTCAAAACTTCCTTGTTCCCAAAGCTTTCTTATTTTCAAAACTTCATTGTTTTTCTAAACTTTCCCACTTTCAAAACTTCCCTTTTTCGAAATATTCCAAAATTCAAAACTTTCTTAACTTGAAACTTTCTAAATTCTAAGTCTTTCCTAAACTAAACTTTTCCTAATTCAAAACATTTCTAAATTCAATACTTTCCCATTTTAAAATTTTCCAAAATGAATCTTACTTTCCTAATTCGAAACTTTCCTAATCCAAATCTTTCCTAAATTCCAAGTTTCCAAATCTTTCCAAATCTTCCAAATCTAACATTCCAATCCAATCTTTCTTAATCTCAAGTCTTTCCTCGGTCTCCTATCTTTCCTAAGTCTAGATTTCCTAAACCTCCATCTTTCCACAACCAAGTCTTTCCAAAATCAATCTTTCCAAAGCAAGTCCAATCTTCTCAATTTCAATTTCCAACCTCCTTTTCTAATCTCAAATCAAATCCAATTTTCAATACAATCTCTTTCTTCTAATCCAATCTCTCTCTTCAAATCAATCTATTTTCAATCGGACTCCAGTCTGAATTACGGCTGACCTGATTCCCCCAAAGGGATACGTAGGCAACCTTCATAGGTGCGGTCACAATACTTTTTAAACTTTCAATTCCACCCTCATGGGTACGGTTTTCAAAATCTTTTCAAATCTCAAATTCTCATCTACTTTCAAACTTCCAATTTCAAATTTCTATTTTCAAATTTTCAAACTTTTCAATTTCAACTCTATCTCTTCAAATCTCTTTTCAAATCTATTTTTCAATTCTCTTTCCTTACACTTACATACCATGCATCATGTTAGTTTCTATTCAAACATTGTTTTTCTAAAAATGGATAGGATTAAACTATAGTTAGTTAAAGACTCTCATAGGTGAATCTACGGTAGATTGACCTATAGGTACCGAAAGGGCAGGGTAGGGTGATAGCTTAGTGCGTCTTCTCTACACGTAACCAACCTCCGAACCTAGATCACTAATTTCAAAGACCAAAAGGAGTTATTTTTCTAAAAAGGACTAAATGTTTTTCAAAGGTTGCCAAACAACCCGTTTTCCTAAAAAAACCCTCTCTTGAGGATGTTTTCCAAAATCTTTTTTCAAAATCCCTAAGTGTAGTCTTCGGATTATTCTTAGTTTTTAGGTGACCTAATTCACCTTAATCAAGTTAGGTGGCGACTCTGAATTTTTTTCAAAAGCCCTTTATTCAAACCAAATTTTCAATTCAAACCTAGTCGCACTCATTCTTCTAGGAGGGTGAGTTTTAACGAGAGAGTACAGCATTTTTACCACTTGTGTGAGTATTCCTCGAGTGCGAAAAATCTGGGCGCGACAGATGGCGACTCCACTAGGAAAACTTAGAGGGTTAGGCCATAGTCATGTCTCTTTACCCTTCACCCATGTAGAGTCTTCAATTAACTTGGTTCAATCCTATTCATTTTAAATTTTTAAAATTTTTTTCAAAAAAAAAAAAACATGCATTTATTCATATTATCTTGTATTCTGTTTGTCATCCACATACTAACACTTGCATCTTTGTTTTGTAGGTGCTCTTTTTGCTTAAGTTTTATTAACTGCTTTGCATGAATGTGATGTACAGGATGAATGAGAGTTGTTGGGCCCTTTCCTCCACTTTTAAAAATCACACACACACTGCATGTGCACTTGCATTCTGCATACTTGCATACCCTGATATGTCCTTTCTAGTTAGAAAGGGGGAACGGTATATTGGTTGTGGGCAAGATGCTGTGTCAGTTTCTTCGCCTACGGCCTCTTGATGGTTCCCCCGCTCGGATCACCAACTGATCATGACACCACTTCGGGGAGTGGACCTAGGTTTGAAGATCCGGGGACCGAGCCTTTTTAGGACGCATTAGTCAACCCTTAACCTCATACTCATATAGACACCATGCATAGCCGAACCTCTACCGGATTTAAGACACGAGCACCGTTTTCAAAATCACGGAGGAAAGGGCGACTGCTTTTACTTTCATTCATACTTATTTATTCCTGCTGTTATACTGATTGTATTTATACTGTTATAATGCCTGTCTAATTGTTCATGCATGCATGTTTACTTCAATTGTACCTTCTCTCCTTATACTTTTTGCATATTCATGTTCATGCATTCAATATTTCATGTCAAGACAAGAGTTTCAAGTAACTCAAGTCACTGCATTCTCATGCATATGATCAACCCATTGAGAGTGACACTAACATCACTCTCCCTTGCATTGAACCTACCCAAACCCTAAGGGTTCCCGCGTAACCCTAAGGACTCATTGCATGCATCTCAATCCATTTCATAAGAGGGGCCCCAATCCCTCTATGCTCACGGAGGTAGGGTTGCCAAGAAGACAAGGGGCGATCAATCAACAAGGTCTCTTAGCGACCTCCTCGATATCAAATCCAACGAAGGCAAATCCGAAGACTCAAGAGTAGTTTGGGGTTTCCCTTTGTAAAAATAGATAGGTGGAAGTCCAAAGGAAAATGTTCCCCCTCCCCCTATTAAAATGTATTTCAATTCTTTTGTATCTCAAACCTAGAATTTAATGTACTTCTTTATTTTTATGAATGAATGCATGGATGATTGAAGGTTCCTACTTGACGGTAAGGTGTCTACATACAAGGGCAAACCCCCTATCTCCAAAAGTGAGCCAATACATCATGTTTAGTCTCCCTCTCAAGCAGGGGCAACCCTAGGACATGCATTGCATAAAGTTCTCCAAAAACCAAAAACTAACTTGTGACTTATGTTTTTGTCTTTTTCTTTCTTCCTTTGTATTTCTATTTACAGAAGTCACCTTGCACTGAGTCAACATTGCTCCCAAAAAGGGGCAACATCCACCAAGGGATCTTATTATCACCCGGCAAAGAGCATCATTGATGGCTGCTAACCCTGAAGAATCCTCTCAAGTCTCTCGAGAGGAAGTTAATGAAATGAGGGCTAAGATGGATGAGATGCTCAAACTCATTCAAACTCTAACCATGAAGGATGCTACTGTGGTCCCGTCATCATCTATGACTTCATCCAAGGACCCGGAGCTCGCTAATTCGAGGATCTTGCTTCAGTCTGACAATGCTGGGAAAACTAAATAAGATGCCAAAAGGGTCAATACTGAAGAAGAAGAGACCATATTGCTTTCACCCGTCATAAAGAAGGCCCTCTAGACCCTCTCAGTTTGAAAATCCAAGAGTTGGAAGATTCATTGCGAAGTCTCCATGGCCATGATGCTTACGGATTCACTTCTTATGATGAACTCTGTTTCTTTCCCGACCATTCGAGACCTGCTAAATTTAAAATGCCTGACTTCCAGAAATACGACGGTACCGGTAACCCCGTTGCCCATCTTCGCTTATATGCTGGAGCACTTAATGGACATGGTAACGACCTGAAGCTCCTTATATAGTTATTCCAACACAGCGTCACGGGGTCGGCTCTACAATGGTTCGCTCGTCTGGACTTAAAGAAGATCACCACCTGGATGGAGCTAGTCAATGCATTCAAAGCCTAATACCGTCACAACATCGATCTCACTTCCGATCGCTGGTCCTTGATGACGATGAGCAAGGGTGAGAAGGAGAGCTTTAAAGCATACGCCTTAAGATGGAGGGAGGTTGTTGCACAAGTTAATCCCCCATTGGAGGAGAAAGAGTATGTACAACTGTTTGTACATACTTTTCAAGGTATATTCTATGAGAAACTCTGCATAAGCGTGGGAAAAAGCTTTTTCGAGCTCATCATACAGGGAGAGATGATAGAAAATAGCCTCAAGATAGGAAGAATTACAGATCCCTGTGCCAAGACTGGAGAAAATACTGCCAACATGGCCAAGAAGGTGGCTACTACAAGGGGCACGATCAGGAAGGAAAATGAAGTGTCTGCTATTCTACCTAGCCAACCACCTCAATACCGACCTCTGCTCCAATCACCCCAGGTCCTGCCCTTACCCACCTTGACCATGCCTGCTCCAACCCCAAACTATGGTCCCGCTGGGGCACGACCCAACTTCAATAGACCCGCTAGACACATCCGTACCTTCGACGCCTTAGCCTGCACCCAAACTGAGGCGCACCATAGCCTTTTGAAAAACAACATCTTGAAGCCTGTACCTGCTCGCCCGTTGCCAAGCCCTCTGCCCCCGACCTTTAATGCCGCTCTTACATGTGAATATCATTCAGGTGGCCAGGGGTATGACACCGAAAGCTGCTATGCTCTCAAGCACAAGATCCAAGACCTGATCGACAATAAGACTATTGATCTGCAGCCAGTAAAACCTGCTCCCACTCCCAATGTGACTGCTAACCCTCTGCTAGATCACACCGTCAATATGATACTAGTAGAGATGGAAGGCGAGGGAGAAATCGACGAGCTCGAGGTCGAAGGTTATGAGACCGATTGGGAGGCTGACGAAGAAAGTGACTGGAAGGAAGATCTCCCACTATGCCCAATTTATCTTTATGACCCTGATGAAGTGCCTGATGCTTCTGACTGGCCCATTGAGGAGTCAATGTTGCCGAGGGAAGAACACATCGAAAGCATAACTGCCGATGGGTGGGGTGATGAATTTCTACACTCAAAGTATGCTGCAGCTGAAAGTCACTTGCTGGAAAACTCTTGGCCCGTAACTGAGTACAACTATGAAGACATGGGTTGGGGACTAGAGGAGTCAAGAGAACGAGCAGAGCCATTCGAACTGGAAGGGGATGAGCTGGTCACCCTGTTTACAGAAGGACCCGCTGCACAGAACAAGAAGGAGGTTGAAAACCGTATCAACAGTGTCAACGTCTGTGGAGCTCTAGGAGAAGCCTTTGCTTGTCTCCCCTTAGTTGAGGATCCGGGTCGCGAATGGAGCATAAAAAATGTGGGAATTGTCCCAAAGCCGTACTAAAAAGGGGTTCTTTGCACAAGCGTACAAGAGAGGGGGGTTTTCACCCACTTTCTTTCTATCCCTTCACTTTCTATCTTTAAATTAATGTCTACATTTTCTCATTACTTAAGAACTTGATGCTTTTCGTAATAATAATAATCAAATAATAGTCTTTTATTCCATTATGGTTGTCTTGTCTTCCCTAGGAAATAGTGACTACTTTCTACGCAAGGGGCATGGTTTGTCTTATGGAATGATCCAACTTGAGGGGATGATAGCATGAGTTAACCACTCGCCAAATGATCATCTTTCCAGAGAGAGAATAAGGATGAGTGAGGATACTACCCAAAGGCAGCACTTGCAGGACTCTGAGGCTAAGCGATGTGTGGCCAGTTTATCAAGAGGAAGAGGAGCCATCTTTCATTCCCCCACATATAAAGAATAAATAATTAAATAAATGAACAAATGTACTTATATTCCCTTTGTTTAACCCGTAGAGCCTCGCGAAAAGCAAAGATCTTCTTCGTCAACCCCGGTCCAAGACTGTCCTCCCCACACCGGAGCAGACAATAGTTGAGAACTTTAGGAATGGTATCCACCCCCGCTGTGCTAAAGCAGCAATGACAGCTCTATGGATCAAGCAATCTAATTCAAAGTGAAGAGAGGCCCTCATTTCATTTCCCATACAGTCAAAACCAACCCCTTGCCAAACCCGTTGAGCTACCTATCCTTTCTTAACAAAACCCCAGCCTGGGGATCACCGCCTACATTAGGTATATTGAACTACCAAGGAAAAGATCTAAGGAAAAAGGGTCGAAGAATTAGTCGTTCCCTAAAAGAGAAAGAAAGAAAAAGCAAAGGAAAGGAGTTGCCAAGGGGCAAAAAAAAAAAAATCCTTTAAGGAAAGGCCTGAAGAAAATTATAATTGAGTTATCTTCAAAAGCATATAAGAAGACTGAATGAGAAGAAAGTTATGTCTATCTCAAAAAGGTACATAGAAAGGGTGGAAAAACAAGGTCATTTTCACCCTCAGAAATATATGGTCAAAAGCAAGAAGGAAATTTAAAGGTGATCCTAGGTTACAAGGAAACCCAGTAGAAACAATAGGTTTGAGCCTTTACCCTTTCTTGCAAAACCCCGAAACCATGGCCTACATTACAACCCTATTAAAGTCCCCTCTGATTGAAAATAGATTACTTGATCTAAATGAGTTAGATACGCTGCCAAAGCTTAAAAAAAAAAAAAAAAACCTTGTTTCGGGGTTGAAGAATTAGTCGTTCCCTAAAAGAAAAAGAAAAAAAAAAAGCAAAGGAAAGGAGTTGCCAAGGGCCAAAAGAAAAAAAAAAAAAAAAAGAGAGAAAAAAAAAGAAGATGCTAATCCTACTGAAAAACGGTTAAGGACAGTTTGGATCTAAACCTTGCTGAAAACAATATTGAATTTGAGCCTACATATCCCGTTGTTTCTAAAACCCCATAACCTAGCCTACATTACGGTCCTAAACAAAGTCTTCTCGGATTGAAATGACTGGCCACTTATCGCTCTGTCAAAGGTCAGGTAAGCTGTTGCTAAAACCCCGAGAGTCGAGAGTCTCAGCCCAATAACCCTATACACTAACCTTAAGACAGAAAGTGGGAGGCGGTCACGAGGTTGAGAAAGGTTCGAAGTGCTATCATCTAATCAAGATAGGGTTGAGCCAAAGGAGAGGCTAAATCCCTGAAGAGAAGGGAGTTACCATTCCCAGGACTACAAGTCTAACAGAACCCTGTGTCATTCCATTAGCATATTTTTAACCTGTATATATGTTTAAAAAAAAAAAAAATCAGCATAAGCTTTGCACACATGGGATATAACTCCCTAAAGTCACCAACATCAACTCATGGAATAAATATCTAACATCATCATACATCACATGCATCTGATCATATGCCCAGCTATAAAAATCATGAATGTGTCTGTTTACCCGTGCATCTAAGTGCCATAAACATCCATCCTTATACAAAACTATGTAAAATAAAACTGTCTAACATCAATACATCTCAGGAACAAGGGAAAAAAGAGGATCAGAATCTCTACAAGGGGCATCTCTCACAGGTCGAAGTCAATATCATTTGGATCAAAATCCCCGAAACCCGACATCGGAGGAGGGGGTAACTACTCGAAGCACCACCATCCTACAGGGAAGATAGAACCAAAATCAGTCGCAAACAAAAAGAGCTAAGCAACAGCAGAGCAATAAGGAGTAAAGAGAGAATAACTTACCGCCCCACCACCCATCTGAGATAATCGAGCCGTCAGGGAAGCTACCTCGGCCAGGTACTGGTCTCGCTCCATCTGGTACTGGTCTCTCTGGTCTCTCACAGCAGTAAACTCGGCCTGGGGCACATATCCTCCAGCACGGCGCCATAAGTCAACCACCTCCTGGCCAACAGCGTACCCGCCGACTACTACCTCAAATCAGGTGAAGACACTAACCGAATGAGCCCCAAAGTGCGCAGCATAATCCGTATCCGGAGGAAGCAAGAACTCGGCACCTGGCTGGTGCTCCTGGTAGGGAATAGGCACTCCTACCACCAGGGCTCCAAACATATACTCTGGTGGAGCTTTGCTGATCGGAACTCCTCATGAAATTGCTGCCAGTGTCGCTCTCCAAGATAGGACTCCCAGGTGTCATCACTGAGAAAAGCAGCTCTTCACAAGGACAACGGGACCAGGTACCGGACTGTCTCGTAATGGACTGATCCAATGAAGGGCCGCCAGGTTACATCCCTCGCCTCAATCAGCTCCAGGTTAGCCCGGAGCGTCACAAAGTCAGTAATCTCTGATCGCTGGGCTACCCGGTCACGAGCCTACCTCAAAGCATGAGGATAGAGATCATCCTCAACAACTGCAGGGCGATGCACTGGCAAGTACTCGTAACTCCACCAGACAAGGAAAGGCCAAAAGCTAGTCATGTTGCCCCAACGAGAAGAAGTCCGAACCCGCATCGATCGAAGAAAGTAGCCAAAAGAAAAGGACCCTCAGTCCAACGCAGACAAAGCTCCCAGATCGGCTACTATACTCACCAAATGGCACGGCACAAGTGACTTGTTGTTGTTGCAGAAGCAGCTAAAGATGATATACAACACAAGTCGCCGTCTCATGATGTCCTGCCTAGCAGGCGATGGCTCAGTAGCAAAAGTACGCTCATCCTGACTAATCCAAGAGATCGGGAAAACAAAACGCTCAGGATGAGGCAAGTCCAACAGTAAACAGGCCTCGTCCCTACTGACGGGGTGCAGGGTGATCCGCCGGCCGACAAAGGAGAGCCCTGTAATAATCACCCAGTCTAAAGGAGTAGGACCTAACTCGAAGCTGACAAAATGGAAGGTCCCAGTCTCCTTGAACCACTTCTCAACAAGTGCCAGTACCAAATGCCGGTTCAGGCAGTTAGCCTGTAATCCCATAAAAGCGCCGAATCCGATCTCCACCAAGAAGGCACGATATGATGGGGCAGCCCGCTGCATGGTCACAAACACCTAATGAACAACCCCTCTGAAAGCTGTATATACCAGCGAAGGCGGCAAGTGCTGTCTAGAATACACGCTGGGGTGATAGGCAAGATCCCCGAGTGGTGGGACATCCGGTATCTGCAAATCTCCCAAGTCGGCATCCGGCTGCCTCTGCCTGGAAGAAGCTCTCCATAGCCAGTCACCTGATCCCCAGGGCCCGGTACCTCCTCCTCGGCATCAATCTCCTCAGCAAAAGCCTGCTCAACCGGAGGAAAAGGGTCGACAGGTGGCCTACTCCCCTGTCCACTCTGACTGGCTGAGGATCGTCCGGTGGATCGTCGACTACCTCTAGATCGACTAGAGCCGCCAGCAAAATCGGTTCAGGCCGCCTTCTCCGAGCGGCGTCTCCTCTCAGAACCGTCATCACCTGCATCTGCCATCCTGAAAAGGTAAGCTAAGGTAAGTGATGTTAATATACCATCCATGCAGTTTAAATAACAGTAGAATAAAACAAACAAATAACACAAACAAAACAAATAAAGGATTTCGAATAACAAATCAAAAACAAAATTTTCACACTTCTTGATTTTTCCAACTCCAAATCGCATCTCAAGGGTTCTCTGTCTTTTTCCTTCAAAAAGATCTTATTTCTAAAACTTTAACCAACTCTTTCCATAATTTTTAAAAATTTCGGCAGAGTCCCGTTTAAAAGTGGCCCCTACAACGCCCATGACATCAACACAAAATATAAAATATGCACCTTCCAACGCCATAATCACATGACAATGGCACCCGTGCACACTTTTTCAATTTTTCAAAATTTTCAAAACACATGTTTTATTTTTCAATTAAATCAATGGTTTTCAAACATCTTTTGAAATTTTTCAAAATCACCTCAAATGTTTTCAAAAATATTCCAATCTTTTTCCAAATTTCAAACTTTAAAAATTTCATCAATTTCTTGAATTTTCTAATTTTTTCTAATTTTTAAATATTTTTCTATTTTTCAAAAAATAAAAAATTCACCGAGTTTTCAAAAAATCACGAAACTTCATACAGTTGTTAAATACATCTTTCTAAGGCACATTGCACAAAAACATAGCCAGAAAACCCAATACCCACACCTGTAGGAACAAATTTCCTATTCCTGCAGAAAACCCCTTTCTCATAATCATGAAAAATCATTCAAATTCAATCAAAAAAGCATCAAAATGTAAAAAAAAACATCACCAAAGTGTTCAAAGCATATCAAAACATCAATTTTCACTATTCACAAGATTCAAACGAAGTTCTACACATCAAAATCAACAAAATTTGAAAACTCACCTTTCGAAAGTTCTCCGGCGAAATCTTCTCTTCCGGCGAGTTTTCCGACGACGTGGTCTCCTTCCGGCAATCACCCACAGTCCCCAAGGAGTGCTCCTTCAAGGTTCTAGTCGATTTCCACTTGAAGACTCTCGGATTCTCCAAAAACTCTACAAATCCTGTAAGCGCTCGAACCAGAAATTTTCTGGTTTTAACTTTAAGTCTGGCTCCACTAGTAGAGGCGCCAGTCCCTTTTTGCCAAAGGCGCCATTACTAGTGGCGGCAGTTATAAATTCTGGGCAGTTTTGCCCTTTTTCCCGCCAAAACTCGTTTTCGAAGGCCTTTGTGGCCCGTTATCCATTTTCGACCCCCGTTGTCGAAAGCTTTCCAGTGTCCGTCCCTCTGACTGCCTCGCGGTCAACATGAGACTCTTACTCTTATCGTTTTCTGTCTTTGATAAGCAAAGACAGATAAAGAGGGTCAGCTGTAAGCACCCCATTTTTGACCGCTCGGCAGTCTACACTCCGTCCAGACTTGTTTTCAAGTCATTGTGGGCATATTCCTATCGAAACTAATTCTCTAGGTCCAAATCCCGTCTGTCCATCGCTTTGCGGGCCTGTCAGGCCCAAATAGAGGCAAAATGACCAAAATGTCCTTAGGCGCATTGTCCTTTCCTTTCCGATTCCTATCCCTTTCTCGAGACAGTTTATTCCTCGAGACGGTTCCAACCCAGGCACGTCTCTTCGGAGACGGTAAGACCCCTTTCCAATCCCACTCTCGAGACAGTTTATTCCTCGAGACGGTTCCACTCCAGGCACGTCTCTTCGGAGACGGTAAGACCCCTTTCCAATCCCACTCTCGAGACAGTTTATTCCTCGAGACGGTTCCAATCCAGGTAGGTCTCTTCGGAGACGGTAAAACCCCTTTCCAATCCCACTCTCGAGACAGTTTATTCCTCGAGACGGTTCCAATCCAGGCACGTCTCTTCGGAGACGATAAGTCCCCTTTCCAATCCCATTCTCGAGACAGTTTATTCCTCGAGACGGTTCCAATTCAGGCACGTCTCTTCGGAGACAATAAGTCCCCTTTCCAATCCCTCTCTCGAGATAGTTTATTCCTCGAGACGGTCCGAGTAGCGAAACTACTCACAAAACTGTTAGAGTAGCGGAAATACTCACAAATAGGTCGATATAGGGAATTGGCAACAAACCCCTGTGTCATGACGACCGCCGTTAGAGTGGCGGAAACACTCAAAACCTAGGTCAACACCAGTGTCTGTTAGCCCACTTTGGTAAAAAATGACCAAACTGCCCTTTGGACCTTTTCCGAGACTTTCCGGTCAAGATGACCATTTTGCCCCTAGGCATCCAAATGCCCCGGGAACCACACCGGCTCTGGGTATCAAACCGGTAATCTACTGAGACTACTTTTTATAGTATTCTCAACCTTCCTTTATCTTTCCAAATCATTCCGAGTCAGTTTTGGCCAACCCAATACAAAATGACCGTTTTGCCCCTGGTGGGCCGGTCTCCTTTTCTGACCACACCGGCTCTGGGTATCAAACCGGTAACCTCCTGAAAACATTTTGAGTAATGTTTCCAGATCCCCAAGTCTTCTTTCGAGACAATCCAAGTCTGTCCCGGTAGTTTCCCGGTCCGAGTGACCGTTTTGCCCCTAAAGGCCCGGTCAACCTTTCCGACACATCTTATCCTCACTTTTCGAGTCAAATATCTCCAGGACACTATTTTAAGTGTTCCTGCTCCTTTCCAGCCTTCCAGGTAATTTCCGTCTCCTTCAAATCATTCCCAGACTTTCCGGAGTCATTCCTAGTGAAGCCAGGCTAAAGATTGCATGGTAGTCACTAGTACAGGCGCCCAAATCTAGTCAAAGATACGTTGCTTGCCGACCTTAATAGTTTCCTAATTGGCTGGCGCCACTAGTAGTGGCGCCAAGCCAATATTTGGCCTGGCACTACTTCTAGTGGCGCCAGAAGGAATTTTGGCTTGGCGCCACTACAACAGGCGCCAGTATTGTCCAACCACTATAAATACAGAGTCTCATTCAACGTGAAAGGGGTCTTCAAACTTAACCTAAAAATCATATATTTCGATATACAGAGTTCGAGCACCTCCAAAAACCCTAGTTTCCTTAGGTTTTCCAAACCCTAGCCACCCTACACAAACCCTAGCCTCCTATACACTTATACACTCCCCCATACACTTATACACGAGCCTTCAACCATCTTTTGAAGACTTGAAGAGCTACCATCTAAAGCTTGAAGACAACCCTTGAAGGTTGAAGAAGAAGATCAAGACGAAGACCGAAGATTGAAGACAAGCAAGGCGCGCAAATTAAAGAAGACATACGGTAGGTTTTCTATTTAAATTTTCGTACTTCCCCCCTCTCTCTTCTCTCTCCTAACCCACTTGGGTTTTCTCTATTTTAATCCCCCATCTCTTTCCCTCGCTTTCTTTGCATGCTTGAAACAAGGGGATTCCCGGTCCATGTGTAGGATTGGGCTATTGGAGGGTCACCATGTCGGGAGCTTTCTGCTAGTCTAACCAAAGACCACGTGGGTCCGGCCCCCTTGATTATGTGGTGAAGCCTTAACCTTGTATGTTCACGACCCCAAATTACATTGTGCATATCATAGTCTTGCATCTTCCAAAAACCGTTTTCAAAGTTATTTTTCAAATCGTTTTCAAACTTGTTTTCAAAACCACAATTCTAGGGTGATTCTAGCCTTTCCATGGCTAGGGTTGCTTTAGGAAAGTGTTACATTAAAAGTGACCTTTTTGGTCTATATTTTCAAATCTTATTGTTTTCCAAAACAACTTTCTTAAAGTGGTTCTAGCTCTCTTATAGTTAGAATCGCTTTAGGAAACTGAGACGTTTTCATACTTTTCAAAAAACTCTCTCTTCAAAAATCTCTTCCTAAAAATCTCTTTTTCAACACACTTTCTTAAAACTCTCCTCTTCAAAATTGTTTTCAAAAACTCCCTTCCAAAATCTATTTTTTTTCAAAACTCTCTTTTTCAACTCCTCTCCAAAATCTTTTCCTCAAAATTCACTTTTTAAAAACACTCCCTAGATTCACCTTCCTAAAAACTCTCTCCAAAAACCTTTCTAAAAAACTCTCTTTCCAAAATCTTCCTTCAAGAAATTTCCTCTCTAGGATTTTCCTTCTAAAATCTATGTTTTTAAAAATACACTTTCCAAAACTTCTTCTCTTTAAAATCTTTTTCCAAAAACTCCCTCTTCAAATTCACTTTCTAAAAGTTCCTCCCTAGGATTCCCTTCTAGAAAACCTTTGTTTCTAAAAACGCAATTTCCAAAAACTCTTTCCTTAGAGCCCAAGTCAAGCCCTAGAACCCACAATTAGGAAACCCTAATTTTCTTTCCAAAAACATGGTTTTCAAACCTTGCCCCAAACCTAGGTTTCCAAAATCTCTCGTTTTCTACATCCAAATTATACATATTTCCAAAATCTCTTTTCTACGTTAAAATTCCACACTTTCAAAACTAGGGTTTCTAGAATCTCCCTTTCCAAATCCTTGTCAAATCAAATCTTCCCTTTAAGAAATCAAATCCAATCTCCCCGTTTAGCAAACTAAATCCAATCCTCCGTTTTTGGAAACAAATCCCAAACCTTTCCTAATTCAACTTCTTCCTAATTTCCTACCTTCCTAAACCATAAGTTTCCTAAACCTAAACTCTAAATCTTTCTTTAAATTTCAAAATCCAACTCTTTCCTAATTCAAATTCTTCCTAAACTTCCACTTTCCTAAACCCTAAGTTTCCAAAACTTGAACATAAAAATCTTTCCTAAAATTCTAAAATTCAACCCTTTCCTAATTTAACCCCATTTCTAAATCTTAACTTTCCAAATTCAAGTTTTCAAAACCTTTCCTAAATTCTAGCCTTTCCTAATTTCAAGACTTTCTAAAATTCAAACTCTAAAACTTTCTAAATCCTAAACTTTCTAAATTTCAAATCTTTCTAAAATTCTAAGCTTCCTAGATTCAAAACTTTCTTAAGTTAAATCTTTCTAAACCCAAATCTTTCTAAATTCTAAACTTTCCTAAAACTTCAACTCTTTCCAATTTCAAAACTTCCTTGTTCCCAAAGCTTTCTTATTTTCAAAACTTCCTTGTTTTTCTAAACTTTCCCACTTTCAAAACTTCCCTTTTTTGAAACATTCCAAAATTCAAAACTTTCTTAATTTGAAACTTTCTAAATTCTAAGTCTTTCCTAAACTAAACTTTTCCTAATTCAAAACATTTCTAAATTCAATACTTTCCCATTTCAAAACTTTCCAAAAATGAAACTTTACTTTCCTAATTCAAAACTTTCCTAATCCAAATCTTTCCTAAATTCCAAGTTTTCAAATCTTTCCAAATCTTCCAAATCTAACATTCCAATCCAATCTTTCTTAATCTCAAGTCTTTCCTTGGTCTCCTATCTTTCCTAAGTCTAGGTTTCCTAAACCTCCATCTTTCCACAACCAAGTCTTTCCAAAATCAATCTTTCCAAAGCAAGTCCAATCTTCTCAATTTCAATTTCCAACCTCCTTTTCTAATCTCAAATCAAATCCAATTTTCAATACAATCTCTTTCTTCTAATCCAATCTCTCTCTTCAAATCAATCTATTTTCAATCAGACTCTGGTCTGAACTACGGCTGACCTGATTCCTCCAAAGGGATACGTAGGCAACCTTCATAGGTGCGGTCACAATACTTTTCAAACTTTCAATTCCACCCTCATGGGTGCGGTTTTCAAAATCTTTTCAAATCTCAAATTCTCATCTACTTTCAAACTTCCAATTTCAAATTTCTATTTTCAAATTTTTAAACTTTTCAATTTTAATTCTATCTCTTCAAATCTCTTTTCAAATCTATTTTTCAATTCTCTTTCCTTACATTTGCATACCATGCATCATGTTAGTTTCTATTCAAACATTGTTTTTCTAAAAATGGATAGGATTGAACTATAGTTAGTTAAAGACTCTCATAGGTGAATCTACGGTAGATTGACCTGTAGGTACCGAAAGGGCGGTGTAGGGGGATAGCTTAATGCGTCTTCCCTACACGTAACCAACCTCCGAACCTAGATCATTGATTTCAAAGACCAAAAGGAGTTATTTTTCTAAAAAGGGCTAACTGTTTTCCAAAGGTTGCCAAACAACCCGTTTTCCTAAAAGAAACCCTCTCTTGAGGATGTTTTCCAAAATCATTTTCCAAAATCCCTAAGTATAGTCTTTGGATTATTCTTAGTTTTTAGGTGACCTAACTCACCTTAATCAAGTTAGGTGGCGACTCTGAATCTTTTTCAAAAACCCTTTATTCAAACCAATTTTTCAATTCAAACCTAGTCGCACTCATTCTTCTAGGAGGTTGAGTTCTAACGAGAGAGTACAACATTTTTTCCACTTGTGTGAGTATTCCTCGAGTGCGAAAAATCTGGGTGCGACAACTTAACAAGTAAATCGAGCGGACACGTCCCATGTACATTGCCAGCACGGGTAGATTTTGTAAATTGTTGCTCACTGAACCTGACTATGCCAAGCTCATGGGTGAATATTTCTCAAAGCTTCCAACACAGATAGAAATGATTCTGGAGCCTCATAGGGCAAAAAAATGCTATCTATGTAGTGGACAAAAAGGACTTAACTGTGGGGGGTTAAAGATGCTTATCAATTTTCCCAAACTTTCCAGGGACTCATTGCTGGTCTCATTTTGAGCTTCAGTGAGAGCAACCAGAGCCCGAACTTCTTCCTCAATAGAACAGCCAAAGATGCCTTCGGAGTACTAGAGGTAAAACTCAATTTCTTTTATGAAATTGTCTACACCAAGGTTGTGGTAATACGAGGTTTGCTGGGATTTATTCTTCGGTTTATCTCATTCAGTTCTATTGTGGTAGCCCTTGTACTATTCTCTTTGATGGACAAGAAGCACCTCCAAGAAGTTGATGTTAGAATTACCTATGCATTGCTCTATGGTGGCATTGCCCTTGATACAATAGCTTTCTTCATGCTCATTTTCTTTGATTGGACTGCTGTTACAGTCACCAAGTCTGAGCACCCATCCAGCGTGGCTACCTTCTTTAGGAAATTTGTTGATGATCTGGGCTGAAGTATGTGAAAACAGAGCAATTCACCAAGGAGTTAAGAACCTCATCTTTGAGGAGTTGAGATAGAAATCTGAGATGGCCAAAGGTTTTGAAACTGCCAAGAAGATATATTCAGCAAAAGGCGATTGGGTTCTTCAGATTAAAGGTTGTGATACCTTACTCCCCCATAGTGCTGAGTATGATAAAAGCCTTCTATAGTGGCACATTGCTACTGAGCTCTGTTATTATAATGATAAAGGCAATGATCAGAACAAGGTGTTTCGCGAATTTTCTAAGCTTATGTCCGACTACATGCTGTTTCTATTAATTATGAATCCTAAACTGATGTCTGCAGCGGTTGGTATTAGCGAAATAAGATTTGGAGATAACTGTGCCAAGGCCAAGGAATTATTTGAAAGAGGAAACATAGGAAAGGAAGAAAAACAATCACGCCCAGATATACTTTGTTTCTTTAAGAAATGTTGTTGCAAAGGGAATCACGAGCGTACAATGAACACGAACCAGCCTGGGAAAGTATCCTTGGTTTTGATAGGGACATTAGACCTAGATTTGTTATGGGAGACGGAAATGTTGGGTTTTTTTGGTGGAGCTCTGCAACCCCGTTGTTGGGATCGCCAAATTCACATATATACAGAAGCCCGAAAGCAATTTCACAAAAATACACACACCAAAGAGACACAAGATTTAACGTGGTTCACCCAAATAACTAAATTTATGTCCATACAAGCAAGAGAGAAATCCACTATACAAATGGTAGAGATTACAATAAGAGACACCCTAAATACTCAAAATTCAACACTGCTACCCAAGCCATAAAGCAACAACTGCTTCCCCGCTCACTCAGTGTCCCTGAGCCCTGAAGCCATACCCACTTCCTCACTCACTAGTTTTCTCTTCCTCTCACTATATCTCTCATTGTCTCTGTCAAGTATCTCGCCTACGCCGGCTCATCTTCCCTTGACTTGCCCCCACCAGGCTTGTCACTAGACTCCCCCCTTGATGCCTAACATGGTGGACATCTTTGACACCCTCACATTTTCGGCATACTTGACGTCGTTCGACGTACTTCAAAGCTTGTGCTTGAAGGGGTATTTATCGCCTCTTCTCTCACTATGCAATCACGCGACTAAAGGAAAAAATCAACATAGGATGTGTACGCGGCCAATATATCCATTTCTTCCTTATCTTTTCCCTGTCGGCTACTTTCAGTGGGCAAAGTCAACAATGATGGCTGGTGGGCACTCCACCCACATGCTGGTGGAGCCCACGCCTATCATTGTTCTCCCCCTCCATACCCATCGGAGGAGAACGCAATCAAACATCCTTCAATTGGCATCCATTCTGGCTATGTCCCTCCATAGCTCAAGCTTCTCACGAGTAACCACTTTTGTTAACATGTTTGCTAGATTCTCTTTTGTATGAATTTTCTCAAGCTTCAATAGTTGTTGATCCATCACCTCACATATCTATTGATAGTGAATATCAACATGCTTTGTCCAGGAATGGTACATTGAATTCTTGCTCAAATCCAGAGCACTCTGACTGTCACAATGCACCTTGTATTCATTCTGCTTGATTCTTAATTCTTAGAGAAAACGCTTCACCCATAACATCTCTTTCCCATCTTCAGCTGTAGCAATATACTCTACCTTCGTTGTAGATAATGCCACATACTTTTGCAATTTAGACTGCTATGAAATAGCTCCCCCTGCGAAGATGTAAAGAAATCCTAATGTAGATTTCCTACCATCAAGATCACTGGCCATATCTTAATCTATATAACCTTCCAAGACTGGTTTAGCTCTCTCAAAGCACAAACATAGCTTTGTCGTACCTTTAAGGTACCTGTCGCGCCCTGGTTTTTGGGTGTCCAAGATCCTTTCGGCTCAGACACCAAAAGCACGGAACTCTGTCACTAGAACTCGTCCTCATAGAAGGGCAAGTGCAACTAGGTTTAAATTAAAAATTGGTTTGATTGAGGGCTTTTTGGAAAGATAAGAGTCGCCACCTAACTTGATTAAGGTGAGTCAGGGCACCTAAAACTAAGTGTTAATCCGAAGATTAAACTTAGGGTTTTTAGAAAAGGTTTCGAAAACTCCCTCAAGAGAGGGTTTTTAAGAAAATAGGTTGTTTGGCAACCTTTGAAAAGATTTAAGCCCTTTTGGAAAATAACTCCATTTTGGTCTTTCGAAAACAGAAATCTATTGTTTGGGGGTTGGTTACGTGTAGGGAAGATATCCTAAGATTATCACCCTACCCCGCCCTTTCGGTACCTACATGTCTAATCACCCTTTGCTCACTCATTAGAATAACCAGTTACCATTGTCCACTTAATATCCACTTTAGAGTTTTGAAAACAGGGTTTAGTCATCACCTTTCGAATGAATGATGCATGTTGCAATTTTGGAAGAAGTTTGGAAATGTGGGAGTTTTGAAGGAGTTTGGAATGAGAACTTTGGATTGATTGAAAGTTTTTGAAAAGGGGATTGGAGTTGAAATAGAAATTATGACTGCAGCGTATTAGGTTGCCTACGTATGTCATTTGGCGAGAATCAGGTCATTCGTAGTTCGAGCAAGAGCCTGATGGAAAATAGGCACATTAGGGCCTTTAGAAGGTTTGAAGACACTTTGGGGTCTTTGGAAAAATTTAAGACAATTTGAGGTCTTTGGAAAAGTTTAAGACACTTGGTGGTCTTTGGAAAAGTTTAAAACACTTTGAGGTCTTTAGAAAAGTTTAAGACACTTTGATGTCCTTAGAAACTTTGACTCGAAATTGGATGGTAGAGTGCTGTGAAAATGTTTTTGGATCAACTTAAGGGA
The DNA here is from genome assembly GCA_033060915.1 of Euryodendron excelsum. Lineage (NCBI taxonomy): Eukaryota > Viridiplantae > Streptophyta > Magnoliopsida > Ericales > Pentaphylacaceae > Euryodendron > Euryodendron excelsum. The sequence continues at coordinate 40,870,771 of CM065379.1, forward strand.
GTTTTGAAAAAATACTTTGGCATGACTCAAGAGAACTTGAAAGTGTTTTTGAAGTCTTGTTTTGAAAACCTTGGAGGCATGACTTTAGAATGTTTCAATGAATTAGTTTTTGAAAGTGGTTTTTAAAATGGCTAAAGGTTTGGAATCCTAATATGGACAACCTTGGAGGTTGTTCTTGATGTGTCACCTTCCTTTGAGATCCCTAACCAAAAAAGCGTTAGGGACACTTTAGGGTTGTGAGTTCTTGAAAACGTTTTTGGAAATACCTTAGAGTTGGATTTTGAAATCTCAAGAGGATTGAAGGTTTTGGAAAAAGTGGATAATGAGTATAGTTTAAAATTGGAAGATCTTTCAAAAAGGGTTCATGAGTTGGAACCTTGAAGTATACTAACCTAGATTGGGTTAGCCTATGATTATAGGTGACCTAAGGTTAAGTTGAACTAGGGTTGAGTAGCTGGGGTTAAGTTAACCTAAGGTGAGTGAACTAGGGTCAAGTTAACCTAGGGTCAAGTTAGCCTAGAGTTGGATAACTAGGGTCAAGTTAACCTAGGGTTTGTCAACTAGGGTCAAGTTAACATAGGGTTGGACAACTAGGGTCAAGTTAACCTAGGGTTGGTCAACTAGGGTCAAGTTAGCCTAGGGTTGGTCAACTAAGGTCAAGTTAACCTAGGGTTGAATTGAAATATGATTTTGAAATGTTGTTTGATGCACTTTTGGAAAGAGTTTTGAAAAACAAAACATGTTATGCAATGGACTTTGGTAGGCAATCTTTTTTAAGATCATTTCCATGAAAATTTTGACTTTTAGCCAAGAACATAGTTTACATGGTTGGTGTTTGGAGACCATTTCAAGGAAGGTTTCCTCATGACCATTATAACCATTATCTTGACAAGATTATAAGGGGTCAAAAATCAACATGATGATAACTTTTGGAAGCACCATTTTTAATGCAAAGGTGAAGAGAATGCATTTTTGAAAATCATCTTTGGAAAATGATTTTGAAAACCATTTTCCAAGGAAACCATTCCATCAAGAAAGGGTTCCTATGCCAAATAAAAAGGAGACCACTCAAGAGAGGGTTCCATGGGGCCATTCCCACCACTACACTTAAAAGAATGAAAATCTTGAAAATTAGAGAGCTAGAAAGCAATCCTTATGCAAGTTAAAATGCCATGATGCCAAAGTGAGAGTTAGGAGGTTAGTAGGGGATCTTCTAAGGCATGATTTCTAAAGTCTCATTCTAAACTTCAAAGAGCCAACTCTTGGAACAATTTTTGAAGGAAATATGGAGCTAAGAGTAATGTAAGCATTGTAGAATATGGTGATAAGCATAAAAATGAAACCAAGCACACAAGGCATGATTAAAATAGTAATATGAAAGGGGTCATGATCACATACAAGGCTTTTAGGCTACACCACACAAACATGGGGCTCCTAGGCCATACCATCTTAAAGTAGGCTAGTGAGAGGTCCCCTTACACGGTGGCTCTCACTTGCTTTCCTTTAGGCATGATCTAAGAGCCCTCTTCGCTCAAACATGCAAGAAAGGGGGATTGAAGTTGGGGATTAAAATAGAGAATAGCCTAAGTAGGCTAAGAGGGATAAGAGAAGAGTGGGGGAAGACAAAAATGTAAAAGGGATACCACCTTTTGCTTGTAACACACTTGTAGTCTTCAATGAATGTCTTGATTGGAACTTGAATGACTTCAAGAAGGCTTGAAGGGCTGGAAGGGAGTGTTTAATGGTGTATAAGGCTATGTAAGTGAAGTGTATGGGCTTGAGGGAGGTGGAATCAAGCCTAAGTGTTGGAGGAGTGGAATATGTGTAGAGATTTGAGATTCTAGAGCGATTTTAGCAGGGCTTCGCATCAATTTTCAGTGCTTGAATATGCAAGGGGGGTCTAGTATTTATAGGCAAAATTTTTTAACACTGGCGCATGTAGTACATGCGCCTGTGTAAGTTTTACACAGGCGCATGTCTTACATGCGCGGGTACTATTCCATTGGGAGAATGCCACGTGGCATCCAGTGTACTGGTTAAATCTCGACGGTTGATCAAAATTTGGTCGATCTGATCAAAATTTGAGCGCATGTAGCATACGCTCCATCACCGGGAAGGTTCGTCCAAACTTTGTCTCGATAATTAAGCTAACCGGGAAGGTTTCGGGGAAATCGACCGCACCCGGGATGTTTTCCTAGGGCTTCTGGTGAACTTTTATGTTTCGAAGAGTTCAAATGGTGTTTGGAAGTGTGAGATATCGTCTTGAAAAACGTGCATAAAAAGACAATTTTGCAGAGCGTCTGTGATACGTTCCGTGGGTGTTCGAAAGTAGTTGTTTTCAAATCGCATGATCGAGGCCTTTAGGAAGTAATCTTTTCTATCGAGCCATACCGATGGAAAGTACTCTGGAAATACTTTCGGGAATTTCCAAATTCACGCATTTCTCAAGTCATTTGATGGTGAGTTTCAATCAGGGAATCAGAGAAAAATTCAACCTTGGTGGAGCGTTTGCGAGACGCTCCAGGGGTCGCTAAAAGTTATAGTTTTTGCGGTGTACGATGGAGGGCTTCGGGAAGCGATCTATCCGATCGAGCTGTATCGATGGAATGATCTGTGAATGAGCTTTTAGGAATTTCCTAGTTTACGCATTTCTCAAGTCATTTGACGGTACATTATAATCCAGGGAATCGGGGGAAAAGGTAATTTAGGCGAAGCATCTGTGAGACGCTCCAGGGAACTTTTATCGAGTCGTGGGTGTTTGGTGTCGTAAGGTCTTCCTTAGGTTAAACGAGGGTTCATGACGAGATCCACCATTCAATAACCTAGGACTGGTGTTGTTTCGGTGCACGTTTGGATTGTCACTGGTAAAATGGTCATTTTAACCGGGTTTGGTTGAAAATGGTCAGGAATGGTTTGGCGTGTTGTGTTAAGCGTACCTGGTCGTTCAAGAATGGTTTTGGGAGAGTCCTTCACCATTCAGTGGGGTTTGTGCAGTGTCGGGACGTTCAGGGTCGAAACGGTCATTTTGACCGAAGTTAGTCGGGGCGGGACCGGAATGGGACCGTGTGGCATGTAAAATACGCCTAACTGATTAGTAATATTCTTCGAAGGGTGAACTTACCATTTGGAGGGATTTTGAACTTTTCCCAAAACGTGCCTGAAGGCCCAAGGGGTAAGTTTGGTCATTTTTCACCGAGTCAGGCTAGCAGGCGCTGGTGTTGACCTAGGTGTTGGTTCCCGAGACCGCCCGGTCTCGAAAAACTACCTGTGTGGTGTTGGTCCTAAGAACGCCTGGTCTTAGAGAGCTACTTGTAAGCTGGTGTTGGTTCCTGGGAACGCGTGGTCCCAGAAAGCTACCTGTAAGGGTGGTGTTGGTCTCTGAGAATGCCTAGTCTCGGAGAGCTAACAAATGACAAACATTCTACATTGGCCGGCTAGCAGGGGCCAGAAGTGAACCATCTGGAACTTGATGAGGTGTTGGTTCCCGAGATCGCCTGATCCTAGGAAGCTACCTGGATGGCATTGGTTTCCGGGACCGCCTGGTCCGAAAAACTGCCTAGAATAATGGTGCTTATGGCTCCCGTGGGTCCTTGTGGGCCTGAGAAGCGACCAATTGGTTGGATTGGAGATTGAAAAGCTCATCTCTAGCCTGCATGTGTTGAGTTGCTTGAAACCAAGCCCGGTCGGGCTGGAGATTGCCGAGCGAGCAAAAATGGGGTGCTTACAGTTGCCCCTCTTTTTTCTGTCTTTGCTTGTCGAAGGCAAAAAAATAATAAGGAAAGATTCCATGTTGACTGCGAGGCAATCAGAAGGACCGGAGTTGTTGGAATTTGGAATTTTAAGTTTTGAAAACTGGCTTGTTTGAATTTTCGAATTTTGAAAACCCGATTTTGAAATTTTTCCTGAACCGACATTCCGGCCAATGGAATGACACTGCTTTAGGGAGATTCTAGATTTTTGAATTTTGAAAAGGAATTTTTTTTTTAAATAATTTTGAAATGACCTTCTGTAATGGAGGGATTTGGATTTGAATTGGAAGGGTTTGGAAAACTTTTAAAACTTGGAATGAAACTTTTGAGGAAAAAGGTTTGAAAACCTAGAATTTAATTTTGGAATTAAGCTTTTTGTGGAGAAAGTTTTGAAAACCCGAAACCTTTTTTGATAGTACGCTTTTTAAGGCAAAAGCTTGATAACCCAAAATTTTGAAAGTTAAGCTTTTTGAGGCGAAAGCTAGAAAACCCGAAATTTTGAAAGTTAAACTTTTTGTGGTGAAAGCTAGAAAATTCAAAATTTTGAAAGTTGAGTTTTTTAAGGGGAAAGCTAGAAAACCCAAAATTTTGAAAGTTAAGCTTGAGGCGAAATCTAGAAAACTTTAAATTTTGAAAGTTAAGCTTTTTGAGGCGAAACCTAGAAAACTCAAAATTTTGAAAGTTAAAGCTTTTTGAGGTGAAAGCTAGAAAATTTGGAATTTTGAAAGTTCAGCTTTTTGAGGCGAAAGCTAGAAAACTCGAAATTTTGAAAGTTAAGCTTTTTGAGGCGAAAACTAGAAAACCCGAAATCTTTTTTGATAGTACACTTTTTAAGGCAAAAGCTTGAAAACTCGAAATTTTGAAAGTTAAGTTTTTTGATACGAAAGCTAGAAAATCCAAAATTTTGAAAGTTAAACTTTTTGTGGTGAAAGCTAGAAAACTTGAAATTTTGAAAGTTGAGCTTTTTGAGAGAAAAGCTAGAAAACCCAAAATTTTGAAAGTTAAGCTTTTTGAGACAAAAGCTAGAAAACCCGAAATTTTGAAAGTTAAGCTTTTTGAGGCGAAAGCGAGAAAACCCGAAATTTTGAAAGTTAAGCTTTTTGAGGCGATAGTTAAAAAATCCAAAATTTTCAAAGTTGAGCTTTTTGAGGCAAAAGCTAAAAAATCCAAAATTTTGAAAGTTAAGCTTTTTGAGACGAAAGGTAGAAACCTGAAATTTTTTGGAAAACAGAGCTTTTGAAGGAAAAGCTCAAGAAACCCGATAAATTTTTTTGATATTAAACTTTTTGAAGGAAAAAGTTTTTGGAAAGCCCAAGAAATGATTTAAATTCAAACTTTTTAAAGGAAAAAGTTAGAAAACCTAGAGGGTACTTTTGAAATCAAGCTTTTTGAAGGGAAAAGTTAGAAAACCTAGAAAGGTGAAAACCATGTGAAGGGGATTCATTTGAACTCAAAATTCAAAAACTTCTATAAATTGTTTTTTTTTTTTTACGAGGGTTAGAAAAAAATTTTTGACTAAAAACTTGGGAACTCTTGAAAACAGAATGTATAAAAAATTCATTTTGACTCAAAACTTTGAACTTTTGAAAATAAAATGTGTAGAGAATTCATTTTGACTAGAAATTTAAACTTTTGAAGACAAAATGTATAGAAAATTCATTTTGACTCAACACTTTCAGTATAGGAAATTCGTTTTGACTTGAAATCTGAATTTTTTGAAGGCAAAATGTTTAGGAAATTCATCTTGACTTGAAGCGTGAACTTTTGAAAGTTTTTAAACTTGATGGTATTTTTGAAAGACAGCATGACTTTTTCTCTTTGAAATTGAGTTGAAATTTGAAACTTTTAGCGGAAAATTTTTTTTTGGATATGAAAATTGATTTTTTTTGTTTTCGAAAGTAAGCAAGAGCTTTGATCTTTTGAGTTTGAAACTTTTTGTAGAAACAGTTTTGAAGGCTTCTGAAATTTACTTCGAAATTTGAAAGTTTTTGTAGACGAAACCTTGCAAGTTTTTGGATTTTTGAAAACTAAATTTTTGGATTTGAAAGAAAGCAAGGGCTTTTGTTTTTTAAAATTGATTTTTGAGACAATTCGGTTAGAATTATACCTGGGCTTTACCTCAAAGATTTGGAGATGCTTGAGCATATGGAATCATCAGAGACTGTTCCGTGCTTGTAATTCTTATGTCTCGGAGCTTGAAAGGGGGACATTTGTGCCCTCTTGGATTGAGATTTCTTGAGATTTAAATACTTGATGTTTGCTTAACTGTCGAGTTTTGCTTTTATGGGCAAAATAAGATTTTTGCTAACGTAGCTTCTGAGAGGTGGTTCAAGGTTGATATCCTGAAACTGAGTCTTCTTGAACAAACGCTCTGTCTGTCAGAATGCTGCTTCTCTGGGAAGGTTCAAGGTTGATATTTGCTTTTAAAGAAGAAAGCTCGAAAACGTAATCTGCTTTTTCAGAGGAAGCTCTGAAGCGCAATATGCTTTTTTAGAGAAAGCTCTAAAACTCAATATGCTTTTTTGGAGGAAGCTTGAAAACCTAATCTGCTTTTTCGGAGAAAGCTGTAAAACCTAATCTGCTTTTTCGAAAGAAGCTTAAAGACCCAATCTGCTTTTTTTTGGAGGAAGCTCTGAAACCCAATATGCTTTTTTCGGAGGAAGCTCTGAAACTCAAATCTGCTTTTTTGGAGGAAGCTCTAAAACCCAATTTACTTTTTCAAGGGAAGCTCTGAAATCCAAATCTACTTTTTCGAAGGAAACTCTGAAACCCAATCTTCTTTTTTCGAAGGAAGCTTAGAAACCCAAATTTGCTTTTTCGGAGGAAGCTCTAAAACCCAATATGCTATTTCAAGGGAAGCTCTGAAATCTAAATATGCTTTTTCGGAGGAAGTTCTGAAACCCAAATATGCTTTTTCGGAGGAAGTTCTGAAACCCGATCTGTTTTTTCGAGGGAAGCTCTGAAAACCAAATTTGCTTTTTTGGAGGAAGCTCTGAAACCCAATTTGCTTTTTTGAGGGAAGCTCTAAAACTCAATCTGCTTTTTCGGAGGAAGCTCTAAAACCCAATCTGCTTTTTTGGAGAAACCTCAGAAACTCAATCTGCTTTTTCAGGGGAAGCTCTGAAACCCAATCTTTGCTGATATAAGGGATCTACTTGTAGTTCTTTTGTATTAAATGTTGGAGAAGATGACATTTGCTGCTGCTTGGATTGAGATTTTTGGGGAGTAATGTTCCTTTGATGTGTTGATTGTTGACTTGTTCCTCTGGCTGGCATGGCGGAATTCTGGGTAAGGGGCTTCTTCGGGTTCTTGAATTTGGTTTTGGATTGGGTGAGGCCTCCTTTTGAAAGGTTTGAGGTACTTAGAAGGTCGAACATCTATAGGTCAGTTTTCCTTGAATGGATCAACTGCTTTGCAATTGAATGGGAGGTGTATGGTGGGTCGTTGCCCCAATTTTTACGATTTGAAGAGGTCAAGTCAGGTTGACATTAATTAGGGTGGGTAGTTGCCCTATTCTCTGCAGTTTTGAAAAAGGTTCATGGTTGATTGGGGAGGTCGAGAGTGATTCAGTGCCCCGTTCTCTATTTCTTGTTGTCTATGGATGACAATTCAGGTTTTCTGGGGTGCAAGCCATTTCTTTTGCAGAGTGTTTGGATTCTGGACGACAGACCTTTCAGAATGTTGTACTTCTACTTCAGAACACCTTTTCTTTTGTAATCGCCTGAACATTTGTCAGTATATTTTGTTAGACATGTCGTTTGGTATATACTGTATAAGTCCACCATAGGTTAAAATGAATGCACATCATACTTTTGGATGAATGCACAGGCTGATGCATGTCATACTTTTTGATGAATGTGTAAGGATAGACTTGAACGTAAGTCATGTTTTTTTAGGGATGCTCATGCAGGGATGGAATTGAATGCATGTCATGCTTTTTTGATGAACGCATAGAGATGGATTTTAAATGTATGTCATACTTTTTGATAAACGCACATACATGAATGCATATCATACTTTTTGATGAATGCATGCACAAGAATGGAATTGGATGCATGTCATACTTTGATGAATGCACTCATTTATACATGGATGAAATTGAATGCATGTTATACTTTGAGATGATTGCACAAGTTATATACATGGATGAAATTGAATACATGTCATATTTTTTTATGAATGTACAAGTTATATACATGGATGAAGATGGATGCACAGGTTTATCCAGGGATGTATGCCCCAGGATTTGTGTTCATCTGTAGGAGCTGTGTCTCAGAGTTAGGCAGTCTTTTGAACTTCTGTTCTTCTTCTCAGAATTTCCCTTTTTAATTCTACCCTTTTCTTGTCAGGATGTGATAGCACTTGCACCTTCTCAAAGATTCGATCCATTGACTCGTTTTCCCTCTCTCTCTCTTTTGTTGAAAAGGAAAACTTCTCTTAGTGGACCTCTCGAGCAACAACCGACTTTGCCCTTTGGCAAAGCAAATTGTAGCTTCTTTCCTCAATCAGATAAGACTTTACTTGGGACAGTAATGTAGGCCAAGTTTAAGGGTTGTAAGAAACGAAGGGATACATAGGCCCAAATCTTTAAATTCAGCCGGGGTTGTATGAACCAGAACCACCTTTTGCAAGGAATGAATTTTGCCCTTGTATTTACCATTCTTTTTAGACGTTGTTGTTTCTTTGTTCAAGCTTATTAAGACTAAATAATTTTTCTTGATCTAAGAGGACTTTAATTTAGACCGTAATGTGGGCCAGGTGATGGGGTATTTAAAAGGACGGATAAAGGCTCAAAACCTATTATATTTGTTAGACTCCTGAAGACCCATGATCACCTTTGGCAAGTGGCTCCTACCTTTGTCGTTCTTCTGGACTTTTCTCTTTGTCGGGAAGCTCGCTTCTGTTTTGTTCTTTTTTTGTCGTCTTGGATGACTCTATCTTCTCTTGGAAGTCATTATTGCGTTTGGAAATCATCATTGTGTTTGGAAATCATCGTCATTCATTTCACTTTTTTTTTTTGAAAAACTTGCTATTATGCTGTTTCCTATAGATGTCATAAAATACTGCATCATCTTGGAGATCATCATTCTTTTATTGTGCGCTTTCGTAAAAATCGCCATTCATTCATCGCGCGCTCTATTGGAGATCACCATCTGTTCATTGTTCGTTCTCTTGGAGGGTACTATTCACTGCAGGTGTTTTTGGAAATTGTCACGCGTTAATGGTTTTTCTTTGACCCAGTGTGGGCAGTGATCATTAGGTTGGCTAAATGATGGGAATGCGACCGGCTCAAGTGGGCTTTGCAAGGGTTATATTTAACTGTATGGTAGAAGAAAAGAGGGCCTCTTTTCATTTCAGGTTGAATTGCTTAGTCTATAAAGTTCTTTCAAAATTTTAGCAACGCCTTAAAAATGGTAAATGTTAGTTCGCGGATTCATTCCTTGCATGCATTTGCCCCGGTATGGGGGGTGGCTCCTGGTTTGGGCTTTTGAACAAAAATCACCTGCGGCTCTAGTGGGCTGATCAATGAATTGTTTTCTGTTTGGGAGAATGAAATGATGGCTCCCCTTCATTTTGAGGGTTTAGCTGCTTGCTGCTTTGCCAAGACATCCTTCGGGGGTCACTCTTTGGACTTCAATAAGATATGTGATTGATCCTCATCTCTCACCCCTCTGTATTTTCCCTTTCTCTTCACTTCTTCTTTTTCTCTCCCCTCTTTTTGGAGTCAAAGATTGTTTCTACTGAAAGCGGTGCTTGCGCTATCCCATCCTTTAAGTCAGGGTAAAACATTTCGAAGGGAAAAATTCATAAAGAAGAAGACATCATTCATGAAGTGCCATGAGACAATGATATAAATATGAAAACTATGGATCATTTTTATTTAGATGATGTTATTTTCATGCTCAAATTCGAATTAAAAATTGAAAGACGAGTTTGAAAGAAATCCCCTTTTATGGAATAAACCCCTCAGATTGGTTTTGGAATCACGCCGGCGTCCTTCAAACTCCATTTGTCGTGCGTGCCATCTGATTACACAAGAACGACTTCAAGAGTTTTAGTTATGGTGGAGTGGCAACATTGTGTCGGGGTCATGGCTTTGCATGAATTATGAATTAGGCAGGATGTTGGGGGGATTCTGTTGGTTTGACTGTGCTCTTAAACCTGATAAAAAATGAAAAACAAAATGTAGTTAGCCTATGGAGTTGAAGGTTTTATGCAATGCATGTCCTATGGAAGTCCCTTCTTTGAGAGAATCTAGGCATGATGTTAAGTCCATTTTGGAAGTGGGATTTTACCCTTGTGTGCAATACAATACCTCTTTGACATGGGCTTGTTGATACTTCTTTGTTTAAGGAATCCCGCCTCCATGGACTGAGAGAGATTTGGGCCTCTATTGAGATATGATTGTATGCATGCCATAAATCCTTAAGGTTGGAGGAACCCTTAGAGGTTTAGGTAGGTTTTATTAGCATGGGATTTGATCATCCCTTTCTCTCTAGGTTGATTGAATGTATGAGAATGCAATGGCTAGAGTTTCTTAGCACTCTTGTCTTGGGATGGATATTAATGCATGAGCCTAATAGTAATTATATGGACAGTATAATGGCAATGAATAAGCAGTTTAGAAAACTCCCTTTTCATTCTTGGTTCACCCTCTAACTCTCTGGGCCTTTGTAGGCTAGGGAGAAGACAATGAGAATGTAAAAATAAAAACAAAAAGGAGAAATTAGTGCCTTTAGATTGAAGATCTTTATGTAATGCATACTCTAGGGGTGCCCCTACTTTGAGAGGGGTACTAAGCATGATGTGTTAGCTCACTTTTGGAGATAAAGGGTTGCCCCTACATGTAATACTACACCTGTGCGAGCCTGTTCATTCATTCATTCATACATACATTCATACATTCATTTGATGAAAGTAGAAAGGATAGTTTTATTGCATTTGATTTCTTTTTACATGGAATTGAAAGTACATTTGAAGGGGAAGGGGAACATTTTCCTTGGGACCTTTGCCTATTCTATGATTACATCATGGGATCCTGATTACTCTTGAATCTTTGGATTTGCCTTCTTGAACAGAGGTTGGTAGGAGACCTTGATTTGAATTGCCCATTTGTCTTCTTGGCAACCCTATCTCCATGAGCGAAAAGGGATTAAAGCCCTTCTTTATGAGATGACTTTGAGGCATGCCCTAGATCCTTAGGGTCTCTTGATACCCTTAGGAGTTTTGGGTCGGCTTAATTTGAGCGAGAAGGTCTTTGGGCTTTTCTCTTGGGGTTGATTAGATGCATGAAGAGGCAATGACTTGAGTTACCTTGGGAACTCTTGTCTTGAAGTGAATTCCGATGCATGAGCAATTATAATGCAAAGAGATGTATACATGACGTAACAATGAAGATTTAGGCATGACATCATAAACAAAAGTAAAGGAAGGTAAAGCGGTCGCCCTTTCCTCCTTGGTTTTGAAATTAGTGCGTGTGTCCTAAATCCGGCAGAGGTTCGGCTATGCATGGGATGCTATATGAGCATGAGGTTGGGAGTTTACTAATGCTTCCTAAAAAGCTCGGTTCCCGAACCTTCAAATCTCCGGCGTCCACCCCCGAAAGGGTGAACTCCATCTTTGGTTCAAGTAGGGGAACTATCAAGAGACCGTAAGCTAAGAAACTGATACATCATCCGCCCACAGTTAATATATTATTCCCCCTTCTATCTAGAAAGGTAGTAACCAGGTAATACATGCAAGATGCAAATGCAAGTGAGCGCGCCAAGTGTGTGTGGAGTTTTCAAAAATGGAGTAAAAGACCCAACAACACACATCACATCCTGTCCATTCATTCACATACATGGTAATAAATAAGACATGAAATAAAAATGTGAACAAAAGTCCACCTATAAAAGGAAAATGCAAAGAGTTAGTAAATTTTCAAAAAACTCAATGTAAGGTAAAATGGATAGTTAATATAAGAGCATAAATGTAAGCAATGGATGCAAGCGATGACACTTATTTGAAAATCATTTTGCAAAATAAGATTTGCCTTGGAAACTTGAAAAAATTTGAACAGTGGATAAAACTGGACAAAGTAACTGGAGATTCTAGGTGAGTGAAGGGTGATAGGACATGTCAATGGCCTAACCTTCTAAGTATCCTCAGTAGAGTTGCCAGCTGTCGCACCTCGATTTTTGGGTGTCTAAAGTCCTTTCGGCTCGGACACCAAAAGCGCGGAACTTTGTCACTATAACTCGTCCTCCTAGAAGGGCAAGTGCGACTAGGTTTGAATTGAAAATTGATTTGATTAAAGGCTTTTTGGAAAGATATGAGTCGCCACCTAACTTGATTAAGGTGAGTTAGGGCACTTAAAACTAAGTGTTGATCTGAAGATTAAACTTAGGGTTTTTGGAAAAGGTTTTGAAAACTTCCTCAAGAGAGGGTTTTTAAGAAAATAGGTTGTTTAGAAACCTTTGGAAAGATTTAAGCCCTTTTGAAAAATAACTCCATTTTGGTCTTTCGAAAATAGAAATCTATGGTCCGGGGGTTGGTTACGTGTAGGGAAGATATCCTAAGATCATCACCCTACCCCGCCCTTTCGGTACCTACATGTCTAATCACTCTTTGTTCACTCACTAGAATAATCGGTTACCATTATCCACTTAATATTCACTTTAGAGTTTTGAAAACAGGGTTTAGTCATCACCTTTTGGATGAATGATGCATGATGCAAGTTGGAAGAAGTTTGGAAATGTGGGAGTTTTGAAGGAGTTTGGAATGAGAACTTTGGATTGATTGAAAGTTTTTGAAAAGGGGATTGGAGTTGAATAGAAGTTATGACCGCACCGTATTAGGTTGCCTACGTATCTCATTTAGCGAGAACCAAGTCATTCGTACTTCAGGCAAAAGCCCGATGGAAAATAGGAGCATTAGGGCCTTTGGAAGGTTTGAAGACACTTTGGGGATTTTGAAAACATTTAAGACACTTTGAGGTCTTTGAAAAAGTTTAAGACACTTTGAGGTCCTTGGAAACTTTGACTCGAAATTGGATGGTAGAGTGCTTTGAAAATATTTTTGGATTAACTTAAGGGAGTTTTGGAAAAATGCTTTGGCATAACTCAAGAGAAATTGAAAGTGTTTTTGAAGTCTTATTTTGAAAACCTTATAGGCATAACTTTAAAATATTTTGATGAATTACTTTTTGAAAGTGGTTTTTGAAAATGGTTAAAGGTTTGGAATCCTAATATGGACAACCTTAAAGGTTGTTCTTAATGTGCCACCTTCCTTTGGGGTCCCTAACCATAAGAGGGTTAGGGACACCTTAGGGTTGTGAGTTATTAAAAACATTTTTGGAAATACCTTGGAGTTGGATTTTGAAATCTCAAGAGGATTGAAGGTTTTGGAAAAAGTGGGTAATGAGTATAGTTTAAAATTGGAAGATCATTCAAAAAGGGTTCATGAGTTGGAACCTTGAAGCATAATAACCTAGATTGGGTTAGCCTATGATTATAGGTGACCTAAGATTAAGTTGAACTAGGGTTGACTAGTTGGGGTTAAGTTAACCTAAGGTGAGTGAACTAAAGTCAAGTTAACCTAGGGTTGGACAACTAGGGTCAAGTTAACCTAGGATTGGTCAACTAGGGTTAAGTTAACCTAGGGTTGAATTGAAATATGATTTTGAAATGTTGTTTGATGCACTTTTGGAAAGAGTTTTGAAAACCAAAACATGTTATGCAATGGACTTTAGTAGGCAATCTTTTTTAAGAGCATTTCCATGAAAATTTTGACTCTTGGCCAAGAACATGGTTTACCTGGTTAGTGTTTGGAGACCATTCTAAAGAAAGTTTCCTCATGGTCATTATAACCATTATCTTGACAAGAGTATAAGGGGTCAAAAATCAACATGATGACAACTTTTTGAAGCACCATTTTTAATGCAAAGGTGGAGAGAATGCATTTTTGAAAATCATCTTTGGAAAGGGATTTTGAAAACCATTTTCCAAGGAAACCATTCCATCAAGAAAGGGTTCCTATGGCCAAACAAAAAGGAGACCACTCAAGAGAGGGTTCCATGAGACTATTCCCACCACTACACTTAAAAGAATGAAAATCTTAGAAATTAGAGAGCTAGAGAGCAATCCTTATGCAAGTTAAAATGCCATGATGCCAAAGTGAGAGTTAGGGGGTTAGTAGGGGATCTTCTAAGGCATGATTTCTAAAGTCCCATCCTAAACTTCAAGGAGCCAATTCTTGGAACAATTTTTGAAAGAAATATAGAGCTTGGGAACGATATGGAGCTAAGAGTATTGTAAGCATTGTAGAACATAGTGATAAGCATAAAAATGAAACCAAGCACACAAGGCATGATCAAAATAGTAATATGCAAGGGGTCATGATCACATACAAGGCTTTTAGGCTACACCACACAAACATGGGGCTCCTAGGCCATACCATCTTAAAGTAGGCTAGTGAGAGGTCCCCTTACACGGTGGCTCTCACTTGCTTTCCTTTAGGCATGATCTAAGAGCCCTCTTGGCTCAAGCATGCAAGAAAGAGGGGTTGAAGATGGAGATTAAAATAGAGAATAGCCTAAGTAGACTAAGAGGGAGAAGAGAAGAGTGGGGGAAGACACAAATATAAAAGGAATACCACCTTTTGCTTTCATCACACTTGTAGTCTTCAATGGATGTCTTTATTGGAACTTGAATGACTTCAAGAAGGCTTGAAGGGCTAGAAGGGAGTGTTTAATGATGTATAAGGTTATGTAGGTGAAGTGTATGGGCTTGAGGGAGGTGGAATCTAGCCTAAGTGTTGGAGGAGTGGAATATGTGTAGAGATTCGAGGTTCTGGAGCGATTTTAGCAAGGCTTTGCATAAATTTTCAGTGGTTGAATATGCAAGGGGGGTCTGGTATTTATAGGCAAAATTTTTCGACACCGGTGCATGTAGTACATACGCCTGTGTAAAGTTTACACAGGCGCATGTCTTACATGCGCGGGTACTATTTGTCGCGCCTAGATTTTTCGCACTCGAGGAATATACACACAAGCGAGAAAAATATTGTACTCTCTCATTAGAACTCACCCTTCCTAGAAGAACGAGTGTGATTAGGTTTGAATTGAAAATAGATTTGAATAAAGGGCTTTTGAAAACAATTTGGAGTCGCCACCTAACTTAATTAAGGTGAGTTAGGTCACCTAAAAACTAAGCATAATCCGAAGACTACACTTAGGGTTTTGGAAAATGATTTTCTGGAAAACATCCTCAAGAGAGGGTTTCTAAGAAAATAGGTTGTTTGGCAACCTTTAGAAAATATTTAAGTCCTTTTTAGAAAAATAATTCCTTTTGGTCTATGAAATTAGTGATCCTAGGTTTGGAAGTTGGTTACGTGTAGGGAAGACGCACTAAGCCATCATCCTACCCCGCCCTTTCGGTACCTATATGTCTATTTACCCTAAATTCACCTACAAGAGTTTTCAATTAACCAATGTCCAATCCTATGCACTTTAGAAAAATAATGTTTAAAAACTATCATGATGTATGATATGCACGTGCAAGAAAAAGAAGTTGGAAAAGAGATTTGGAAAGAAATTTTAAAAGAAATTGATTTGATTTGAAAGAGATTTGGAAAGATAGACCTGGAATTGGAAAGTTTTAGAAATTGGAAATTGAGATTTGTAAATAAATTTTTTTGGAAATTGGAAATAGAACATAGAATTGGAAATTGGAAGGCAGTTATGGAATTTGAGATTTGAAAAAGGTTGTAGAAATAAAATTTTGAAAAATGTTGTGACCGTACCCATGAGGGTTGCCTACTTATCCTTTTGGAGGAATCAGGTCAGTCATAGTTTGGACAAGAGTCCGATAGAAGAATAAAAGGTTGGATTTGAAAAAGAGATTGAATTGGAATTTAGAATAGAAGATTAGAATTTGGAAATTGAAATTTGGAAAGATTAGACTTAGATTTGGAAAGGTTGAGGTTTAGGAAACCTAGACTTAAGAAAGATGAAACTTAGGAAAGATTTGACTTGGAAGGGTTTAAGAAAATTTTGACTTGACTTGAAAGAGTTTTAAAAAAGATTAGATTTAGGAAATGTTCGAATTAGGAAAGTGTCATTTTTGGAAAGTTTCGTTTTAGGAAAGTTTCAACTTAGGAAAGTTTTAATTTAGGAAAGTTTTGAAATTAGAAAAGTTTTATTTTAAGAAAGTTTTCGAATTAGGAAAGATTTAGAATTTAAAAAGTTTAGAGCTTAGAAATATTTGAAGTAGGCAAGTTTTGAAAGTTGAAAATTTTTGAGTTTAGAAAGTTTTGACTTAAGAGAGTTTTGAAGTTAGAAAGCTTTGGATTTGGAAAGATTTGAGGTTTAAAAAGTTTAAGATTTAGAAAATTTTAGAGTTTGATTTTTTAGAAAATCTTAAGATTTAGGAAAGGTTTGAGTTTAGGAAAGATTTGAAAACTTAAATTTGGAAAGTTAAGATTTGGAAAGGGATAAAATTAAGAAAGGATGAATTAAGAAAGATGTGGAAGTTGAGTTTTAAAATTTAGAAAAAAATTTTATGTTCAAGTTTTGGAAACTTAAGATTTAGGAAAGTAGAAGATTAGGAAGGATTTGAATTAGGAAAGATTTAGACTAGGAAAGGTTAAGATTCCTATTTCCTAAAACAATGGATTGGATTTTGTTTCTAAAAGAGAAGGCTTGATTTTGTTTCTAAAAACGGAGGATAGGATCTAGTTCCTAAATGGGAAGATTGGATTTGGGCAAGAATTTGGAAAGGAAAATTTTAGAAATCCTAGATTTGGAAGACTATAGTTTTGATGTAGAAAAAAAAGTTTTGGAAACATGTATAGTTTTGATGTAGAAAACAAGAGATTTTGAAAACCTAGATTTGGGACAAAGTTGAAAATCACGTTTTTGGAAAGAAAATTAGGGTTTCCTAATTGTGGGCTCTAAGGCCTAACTTGAACTCTAAGAAAAGAGTTTTTGGAAAGTGCGTTTTAAAAACGAGTTTTTGAAAGGAAATCCTAAAGAGGAGTTTCTAGAAGGAAGATTTTGGAAAGAGAGTTTTTAGAAAGATTTTTAGAAGGAGATTGTTGGAGAGAGTCGTTTTAGGAAAGAGATTTAGGGGCGCATTTTTAGAAAGTGGATTTTGAGGAGAGTGTTTTGGAAAGGAGTTTTGAAAAAAAAGATTTTTGGAGGGAGTTTTTAGAAAACAATTTTAGAAAGAAGAGTTTAAGGAAAGTATGTTGAAAAGGAGAGTTTTAGAAAGAGAGACTTTTGAAAAGAGAGTTTTTTGGAAGATATAAAATATCTTACTTTCCTAAAGTGACTCTAACCATAAGAAGGTTAGAACCACTTTAAGATAGTGGTTTTGAAAACAATAAGGAGTTGAAAATATGGACCATGTTGGTCACTTTAAATGTAACACTTTCCTAAAGCAACCCTAGTCATGGAAAGGCTAGAATCACCCTAGGGTTGTGATTTTGAAAACAAGTTTTTGAAAAAGAAGATTTTGATGCAATTTTGAAAACAAGTTTAATGCAAGTTTTGAAAACGAGTTTGAAAACAGTTTTTGGAAGAATGCAAGATAATGATATGCACAATGCAAATTGGGGTCGTGAACATATAAGGCTAAGGACTCACCACATAATCAAGGGGGCCGAACCCACGTGGTCTCCGGTTAGACTAAAAGAAAGCCCCCGACACAGTGACCCACCAATAGTCTAATCCTACACATGGACCGGGAGTCCCTTTATTTCAAGCATGCAAAGAAAGGGGGGAAGAAGATAGGGGATTAAAATAGAGAAAACCTAACTGGGTTAGGAGAGAGAAGAGAGAGGGGGGAAGTGCAGAAACGTAAAACGAAAGCCTGCCTTGTCCTGTTTATTTTACTTGGCTTTGCGCGCCTTCTTTTTTTTCGGTCTTCATCTTGATCTTCGTCTTCAATGTCCAAGAGTTTGTCTTCAATCTTCAAGGCTTCAGTTTGCATCACTTCAAGTCTTCAAAGGAGGCTTTGGAGGCTAGTGTATGAGTGTATAGAAGCGTATGTGAGTGTATAGGAGGCTAGGGTTTGGAAAACCTAAGGAGACTAGGGTTTAGAGAAGCTACGAGCTTTGTATATCAAAAAGTAGGGTTTGTAGACTGACTTTGCGAACCTCTTTCATGCTAGAGGAGACTTTGTATTTATAGACCTGGGATAGACCTGGCGCCTGTTGCAGTGGCGCCAGGCCAAAAATACTCTTGGCGCCACTAAGAGTGACGCTAGGCCAAATATTGGCTTGGCACCACTACTAGTGGTGCCAGCCAGTTAAGAAAGTTTTAAGGTCGGCAAGTAACATATCTTGGGAAGATTAGGGCACCTGTACTAGTGACTACCATGCAATTTTTAGCCTGGCTTCACTAGAAGTGACTTCGAAAAGTCTGGGAATGATTTGAAGAGGCCGGGAATGACCCGGAAGGTCGAAAAAGAGCAGGAACACTTAAAACAGTGTCCCAGAGGTATTTGGCTTGAAAAATGAGGATAGAATGTGTCGGAAGGGTTGACCGGGCCATTAGGGGCAAAACGGTCAACTAGGCCGAAAAGCTGCCGGGACAGACTCGGAATGTCCCGAAAAAGGACTTGAGACTTGGAAACATTATTTAGAATGTTCTCAAGAGGCTACTGGTTTGATGCCCAGAGCCGGTGTGGTTGGAAAAGGTGACTGGCCAACTAGGGGCAAAATGGTCATTTCACATCGGGTTTGCCGGAACTCACTCGGAATAATTCGAAAAGATAAAGAAAGGTTGGGAATACTATAAAAAGCATTCTCGAGAGGTTACCGGTTTGTTACCCAGAATTGGGGTGGTTGGAAAAGGCCACCGGCCAACCAAGGGCAAAACGGTCATTTTGCACCGGGTTTGCTAGAACTGACTCGGAATGATCTGGAAAGATAATAGAAAGTTGAGAATGCTATAAAAAAGTATTCTCAGGAGGTTACCAGTTTGATACCCAGAGCCAGTGTTGTCCCCGGGACGAAATGGTCATATTGACCGGAAAGTCTCGGAATTGGCCCGAAACTGACTAGAGGGCACCTAATCGTGCCGGATTGCTTTTAAGACAATCTTAGAAGGTTGGACTTACCGTTCTAAGGACTCAAGTGTGTTCTCAAGAAACGTGTCAGAAAAGGCCCAAGGGGCAGTTTGGTCATTTTTCACTGAAGTGGGCTAGCAGGCACCGGTGTTGACTTGGGTTTTGAGTGTTTCTGCCACTCTGACGGCTGTCGTGTGATACGGGGGTTTGTTGGCAATTCCCTATATCGACCTGTTTGTGAGTATTTTCGCTACTCGAACGGTTGTGATGTTTGTGAGTATTTCCGCTACTCTGACGGTTCGCTATCATTCCTGAGACTGCCTGATCTCAGGAAGTTGCTAAAGGGACTTAGTGCCTGAGAAGTCAACTTTCTCGCAAGGTGTGCCTAAACGGACATTTCTGCATTGGCGGGCTAGCGAGTGCCAACGGTGGACCGTTCTACCATCTAGGGGACTTGGGGTCTTGTCCCGGTCGATAGGTTTAAAGGGACTTACCGTTCCGAAGAGTTTTTTTTCGAAAAATGTGTCAGATTGCCGTCTCGAGGAATCAACTGTCTCGGGAGAGGGATTGGAATTAGAATTGGAAAGGGGACTTACCGTCTTCGGAAAGACGTGCCTGATTTGGAATAGATTTACCGTCTCAAGGAATCAACTGTCTCGAGAGAGGGATTGGAATTGGAATTGGAATTGAAAAGGGGATTTACCGTCTTCGGAAAGACGTGCCTGATTTGAAATAGATTTATCGTCTCGAGGAATCAACTGTCTCGAGAGAGGGATTGGAATTAGAAAAGGAATTGGAAAGGACAATGCCCCTAAGGGCATTTTGGTCACTTTGCCTCTATTTGCGCTTGATGGGCCCGCGAAGCGATGGATAGATGGGATTAGACTTAGAAAGCTGATTTCGATTGGAATACGTCCATATTGACCTGAGTACAAGTCTGGACGGGGCGTAGACTGCGGAGCGGTCAAAAATGGGGTGCTTACACTATTCCATTGGGAGAATGCCACGTGTCACCCAGTGTATTGGTTAAATCTCGACGGTTGATTGAAATTTGGTTGATCCGATCAAAATTTTAGCACATATAGCATACACTCCAACACCGGGAAGGTTCGTCCAAACTTTGTCTAGATTATTAAGCCAACCGGGAAGGTTTCGGAGAAATTGGCCACACCCAAGATGTTCTCTTAGGGCTTCCGGTGAACTTTCATGTTTTCGAAGCGTTCGAATGGTGTTTGGAAGTGTGAGATATCATCTTGGGAAACATTCATAAAAGGATAATTTTGCGGAGCATCTGTGATACGCTTCGTGGGTGTTCGAAAGTAGCTATTTTCGTATCGCATGATCAAGGCCTTCAGGAAGTGATCTTTTCGATTGAGCCATACTAATGGAAAGTACTCTGGAAATACTTTCGGGAATTTCCAGATTTACGCATTTCTCAAGTAGTTTGACGGTGCGTTTCGATCAGGGAATCGGAGAAAAAGTCAACCTTGGTGGAGCGTCTGCGAGACGCTCCAGGGGTCGCTGAAAGTTGTAGTTTTAGCACCATACGATAGAGGGCTTTGGGAAGCGATCTATCCGATCGAGCCATATCGATGGAAAGATTTGTGAATGAGCTTTCAAGAATTCCCTGGTTTACGCATTTCTTAGGTCATTTGACGGTGTATTATAATCCAGGAAATCGGGAGAAAAGGTAATTTAGGCAGAGCGTCTGTGAGACGCTTCAAGGAACTTTTATCGAGTCTTGAGTGTTTGGTGTCGTGAGGTCTTCCTTAGGTTAAATGGGGGTTCATGACGAGATCCGCCATTCTATGACCTAGGACTGGTGTTCTTTCGGGGCGCGTGTGGATTGTCAGGGGCAAAATGGTCATTTTGATTGGGTTTGCTTGAAAATGGTCAAGAATGGTTTGGCGTGTTGTGTTAAGCATACCGGGTCATTCAGGGATGGTTTTGGGAGAGTCCTTCACCGTTCAGTGGGGTTTGTGCAGTGTCGGGATGTTCAGGGGCAAAACGATCATTTTGACCGAAGTTGGCGTGTAAAATACGCCCAACTAATTAGTAACATTCTAGAAGGGTGGACTTACCATTTTAAGGGATTTTAAACTTTTCCAAAATGTGCCTGGAGGCCTAAGGGGCAAGTTTGGTCATTTTTCACCATGTCGGTTAGCAGGCGCAAGTGTTGACCTAGGTGTTGGTTCCTAAGACCGCCCGGTCTCAGAAAACTACCTATGCGGTGTTGGTCCCTAATAACGCCTAGTCTTAGAGAGCTACCTGTAGGGTGGTATTGGTTTCTGAGAACGCCTAGTCCCAGAAAGCTACCTCTAAGGGCGGTGTTGGTCTCTAAGAATGCTTGGTCTAGAAGAGCTACCAAACGATGGACATTCTACATTGGCAGGCTAGCAGGGGCTAAAAGTGAACCGTCTGGAACTTGATGAGGTGTTGGCCCCCGAGATTGCCAAATCCCGGGAAGCTACCTAGATGGCGTTGGTTTTTGAGACCTCCCGGTCTGAAAAGTTGCCTGGAATAATGGTGCTTATGGCTCCCGCGGGTTCTTATGGGCCCAAGAAGCGACCAATTGGTTGGATTAGAGATTGAAAGGCTTATCTTGAGCCTGCATGTGTTGAGATGCTTGAAACCGAGCCCAGTCGAGCTGGAGATTGCCGAGCAGGCAAAAATGGGGTGCTTACAGTACCTAAGAATCTACTTAACTGCTTCCCAATGCTCCTTTCCTGGATTGTAGAGAAATCTACTTACAATGCCTACAGAGTGAGCAATATATGGCCTTGTACACACCATTGCAGATATTAAACTACCGACTATTGAAAAGTAGGGTACTGTTGTCATTTCTTCCATCTTCTTCTTTGAGGTGGGACACGAACTCTTGCTTAGCTTGAAGTGATTAGTGATAGAATGTTGACTGACTTGGTATTTTTTATATTGAACCTTTTGATCACCCGTTCAACGTACTTTTCTTGTGATAGCCACAACTTCTTGGCTTTCCTATTACGAACAATCTGCATGCTCAAAATCCATTAAGCAAGGCCTAAGTCCTTCACGTCAAAGGCCTTGGACAATTCCTTTTTCAACTTGCTAATCATGGCTACATCCTAGCCAACAATTAGTATATCATCAACATAGAGAAGGACTGTCACAAAACTTCCATCCAGGAATCTCTGAATATACACGCACTGGTCTACAATAGTCCTCTTGTACCCATGACCCACCATGAATTAGTCAAACTTCTTATACCATTGTTTTGGAGCTTGCTTCAAGCTGTAAAGACTCTTTTTCAACTTGCAGACTAAGTGTTCTCTCCCGGGAGCTTCAAACTCTTTCGACTATTCCATGTAGATCTCTTCCTGTAGATCTCCGAGTAGAAAAGTTGTTTTGACATCCATATGTTCAAGCTCCAAATCCAAAGGGGCTACCAATCCAAGTATAACTCGAATTAAGATCATTTTCACTACCGGTGAGAATATTTCATCAAAGTCAATTTCTTTCTTCTGTTGGAAACCTCTAACAACTAATCGAGCCTTGTGCCTCACTAGCTTTCCACTGTCATCCTTTTTTTAGCTTGAACACCCATTTGTTTCTTAAGGCTTTTCTACCTTTCGGAAGCCTTACCAGATCATAGGTTTGATTCTTTTGCAAAGAACTCATCTCTTCTTGTATGGCTTTCATCCATCTGCCTTTGTCTGGATGAGTTTGTACTTCTTTGAAATCTTCTGGCTCCCCCTCATCAATAAAGATGATGTAATCTGATTTTGGATATCTAATTGGCAAAATCAAGACATAGCATCTTGCAGATCTTCTTGGTTGAATCTCATCAAATGTTGGTATTTCACCATCTGGTGAAGGGGGTCGTTGCTTCCCCTGCTCAACATTTCTTCTTCTTCATCTTCAGTAATTTTCTCCTACATTCCAATGTTTGTGTTGAGCTGGACTGGCACTGGATCTGAAATCATATTTGGAGCATGGGAATTGGAACCATTAGACTAAGTTGATTTATCATAAAACTGGTTCTCTTGGAACATAATGTCCCTGCTTTTGATTGTCCTTTCATTTTTCAGATCCCACAATCTGTATCCAAACTCCTCATCGCCATTGCCAATGAAGATGCATGGAGTAGACTTCAAGTCCAGCTTCTACCTCTGTTCCTTAGACATACACGCAAACGCCTTGCAACTGAAGACTCTTAGGTGTGAGTAGAAAACATCCTTTTTGCCAGACCACACCATCTCTGGAACTTTGAACTTCAACGGCACTGATGGTGATTTTGTGATTAGATAGCAGGCGATACGAACAACTTCTCCCTAGAATAGCTTTGGCAGATTTTCCGTACTGAGCATACATTCGACTTTCTCCACCATGTTTTGGTTCATCCTTTCAGCTACATCATTGTGCTGTGGGGTGTGTGGGATCGTCTTCTCATGTCGGATACTGCAATTGGTGTAGTATGCTTCTAATTCATTTGAAATGTACTCGCCTCCATTGTTTGTCTGGAGGCACTTTAACTTCTTCTCAGTTTCCCTTTCCACTAAGGCATAGAAGTACTTGAAGTAATCGAATACTTGGTCCTTTTTCTTCAAGAAATACACCTATACCTTCTGTGATGCATCATCAATAGAGGTAACAAAATACCTATTATCGCCCAATGACTCCTCTTCAATAGGACCGCAGACATCAGAGTGTACTAAACTCAATAACTCTGATCTTCTTCTTCTAGATGATTTGAATGAGACTCTATGATGTTTGCCAAACAAATAATGTTCACAAGGGTTGAGCGGAATATCATTAGCAAATGTGATAAGCTCATTCCTCACCAGTGTGAACAATCCTTTCTCACCCACGTGGCCGAGTTTTCGTGTGCCATAAGTTTGGAGATGCATTGTCTTTCACTGTATTGAGGTTTTCTGAGCCAACCTTCATGTGGGTCTTATAAAGAGTGCCATAAATATGCCCTGGACAACAACCAGGGCACCTTTTGACAACTTCCAAGTGTCATTGCTGAAGTGGTTGTCGTAGCCCTGTTGATCAAGGGCTATTTTGGAAATAAGATTGAGTCATAGGTCGGGCACATGTCAGACATCCTTCAATACCATAGTGCAACCAACATTGGTCTTGATCCGAACATCACCAATGCCCACGATCTTTGAAAAACTGGTGTTCCCCATCCTTACTGTACCAAAATCTCCAATATTGTAAGAGGTGAAGAAGTCATTATGGGGAGTGAAGTGGTAAAAAGTTATTGTATCTGCCTCTCATTCTATATCGTGGTTTGTAACATGGAGGCACGTCTCTTCATCTACGGAGAGTACTACAATACCCCCGTTAAGAGTGATTAGGGTGTCACCATCTTTCTTGTTTTTCTAATGACTGCCTAAACCTTGCTCCCTTTTTAATTTTTAGTAGTTCTTATTTATGTGACCTTCGATGCCACAATGATAGCAGTTGAACTAGCCATGTTTGTCACTAGATCTGCCAAGAACCTGTGACCTTCCTCTGATTCCGCTTCTGCCTCTTCCTCTACCTCTACCTCTACCTCTACTTCTTTGAGACCTTCCTCTCTTCTCAGTGACGAGGATCTCAGTTTGGTCCATGCCAGATTCTTTCCTTATGGCTTCTTCGTTGAGCAAGGCATCATTTACCACTAAACATGGTAAGTTTGCCATCTAGGACCGAATTGCTGAGAGATACCACCAATGTCTCCCAATTTTTTGGTAAGGAACTAAGGAGTAATAGGGCTTGTACCTTGTCGTGAAGCTACAACTCAACTAAAGCAAGCTGGTTCACTAGGCTCTGAAACTAGCTAGTGTGCTTGGCAATAGATGGCTTTATTTCGGGAAATCTTGGCTTGGTACATGCTCTCCAGCTTCATCCAGAGAGTATATGCATTAGTCTCTTGTGCGACGTGGTGGTAGACACTATGGTTGATCCATTGTCTAATATGACTGACAGTCTTCTTGTTCATCTTCTTCCAGTCACTCTCTGTTATTACAGTTGGTTTTACTCCAACTTTATCTAAGGGATTATCTAGCTCCTTACAATTTAGGTAGTCCTCCACCCGAGGTCTCCAAAGGGTGTAATTGATGGCCGTAAGTTTGATCATAGCTCCCGAGGTAGAATCCTCCATGGATTATACTTGATTCTAGGCTTTGAATAACTCAAACAAAATTTTTAGGATTGAACCATGTAAAACAGAGTGTGTGGTTGTGTTCAGAACAACGAACAAACCCAAGGAGAGGCATAACTAAAAATTTAAAGGTTTTTTTGGGGCCTAACTGAAATTATTGAAAACTTCAGGGGCTAGTCTACAATTACTGAAATTACTCGTTGCTGATTGGGCGCTGACTAGATAGATAACCAAGTGCTGATTGGGCACTGACTGGACAGCTAACAAGGCACTGACGTGGCTGCTGACTGGTCAATGATGTGGGCATTGACTGGATCGATGACATCACTCATCTTCTCCAGTGAGCTTGTGTAAACACCCCATTTTTTACTGCTCGGTAGTTTACGGTCCGTCCAAACTTGTACTCAAGTCAATATGGACGTATTCCAATTGAAACCAACTCTCTAAGTCTAATCCCATCTATCCATCGCTTCGCGGGCCCACCAGGCCTAAATAGAGGCAAAATGACCAAAATGCCCTTAGGGGCATTATCTTTTCCAATTCCTTTTCTAAATTCCAATCCCTCTCTCGAGACAGTTGATTCCTCGAGACGGTAAATCTATTTCAAATCAGGCACGTCTTTCCGAAGACGGTAAGTCCCCTTTTCCAATTCTAATTCTAATCCCTCTCTTGAGACAATTGATTCCTCGAGACGGTAATCCAGCACGTTTTTCGAAGAAAATCTCTTCAAAATGGTAAGTCCCTTTAAACTTGTCGACCGAGACAAGACCCTAAGTCCCCTAGATGGTAGAACGGTCCACCTTTGACGCCTGCTAGCCCGCCAATACAGAAATGTCCTTTTAGGCATGCCTTTCGAGAAAGTTAATTCTCAGGCGCTAAGTCCCTTTAGCAACTTCCCAAGATCAGGCAGTCTCTCGGAGTAGCGGAAATACTCGCAAACATCACAATTGTTAGAGTAGCGGAAATACTTATAAACAGGTTGGTATAGGGAATTGCCAACAAACCCCTATATCACGCGACCGCCGTTAGAGTGGCGAAAACACTCAAAACCTATGTCAACACTGGTGCCTGCTAGCCCACTTCGGTGAAAAATGACCAAATTGCCCCTAGAGTCATTTTTTCGGCACGTTCCTCGAGAACACACCTGAGTCCTCAGAACGGTAAGTCCAACCTTCCAAGATTGTCTTAAAAGCAATCTGGCATGATTAGGTGCTTTCTAGTTAGTTTCAGGCCAATTCCGAGACTTTTCGATCAAGATGACCATTTTGCCTCTAGGCATCCGAACGCCCCGAGAACCACACTGGCTCTGGGTATCAAACCAGTAATCTCCTGAGATTGCTTCTTATAGTATTCTCAACCTTCCTGTACCTTTCCGGATCATTTCGAGTCAGTTCCGGCAAACCCGATGCAAAATGACCGTTTTGCCCCTGGTGGGCCGATCACCTTTTCCGACCACACCAGCTCTGGGTATCAAACCGGCAACCTTTGGGAGCATTCTGAATAATGTTTCCAAATTTTCAGTCTTTTTCCAGGACATTCTAGATCCGTCCTGGTAGCTTCCCGTTCCAGTTAACCGTTTTGCCCCTAAAGGCCCGGTCAACCTTTCCGACACATCCTATCCTCATTTTTCAAGTTAAATACCTCCAGGACACTATTCTAAGTGTTCCTGCCCTTTTTCCGGCCTTCCTCGTCATTCCCAGTCCCTTAAATCATTCCTAGACTTTCCAGAGTCACTCCTAGTGAAGTCAGGCTAAAAATTGCATGGTAGTCACTAGTACAGGCACCCAAATCTGTCAAAGATACGTTGCTTGCTGACTTAACAAACTTTCCTAACTGGCTGGCGCCACTAAAGCCAAGAAATGGCTTGGCGCCACTCCTAGTGGCGCCAAGAGGAATTTTGTCTTGGCGCCACTACAACAAGCACCAGCTCTATCCCATGTCTATAAATACAAAGCCTCCTCCAGCGTGAAAGAGGTCTGCAAACTTAGTCTAAAAACCCTAATTTTCAATATATAGAGCTCGTAGCCTCTCTAGACCCTAGCCTCCTTAGGTTTTCCAAACCCTAGCCACCATACATAAACCCTAGCCTCCTATACACTCATACACACCCCTATACACTTATACACTAGCCTCCAACCCTTCATTGAAGACTTGGATTGCTGCAACTTGAAGCTCTCGAAGACCAAGACAAAGCTCTCGAAGACTGAAGTGAAGACCGAAGAAAAAGCAAGAAAACAAGGCGCGCAAAGCAAAGTGAAATAAACAAGACATATGGTAGGTTTTCTCTTTAAGTTTCTGCACTTCCCCCTCTCTCTTCTCTCTCCTAACCTACTTGGGTTTTCTCTATTTTAATCCCTCATCTTCTTCTCCCATTTCTTTGCATGCTTTGAACAAGGGGATTCCCGGTCCATGTGTAGGATTAGGCTATTGGAGGGTCACCGTGTCAGAGGCTTTCTTTTAAACTAACCGGAGACCACGTGGGTTCGGCCCCCTTGACTAT
The DNA here is from genome assembly GCA_033060915.1 of Euryodendron excelsum. Classification (NCBI taxonomy): domain Eukaryota; kingdom Viridiplantae; phylum Streptophyta; class Magnoliopsida; order Ericales; family Pentaphylacaceae; genus Euryodendron; species Euryodendron excelsum. The sequence goes on from CM065379.1 coordinate 40,898,203, forward strand.
GTGGTGAAGCCGTAGCCTTGTATATTTACGACCCCAATTTGCATTATGCATATCATTATCTTGCATTCTTCCAAAAACTGTTTTCAAACTCGTTTTCAAAACTTGCATTAAACTTGTTTTCAAAATTGCATCAAAATCTTCTTTTCCAAAAACTTGTTTTCAAAATCACAACCCTAGGATAATTCTAGCCTTTCCATGGCTAGGGTTGCTTTAGAAAAGTGTTACATTTAAAGTGACCAACATGGTCCATGTTTTCAACTCTTTGTTGTTTTCAAAACTACTTTCTTAAAGTGGTTTTAACCTTCTTATGGTTAGAGTTACTTTAGGAAAGTGAGATACTTTATATCTTTCAAAAAACTCTCTTTTCAAAAGTCTCTCTTTCTAAAACCCTCATTTTCAAAATACTTTCCTTAAACTCTTCTTTACAAAATTATTTTCTAAAAACTCCCTCCAAAAATCTATTTTTCAAAACTGCCTTTTTAAACTCCTTTCCAAAACACTCTCCTCAAAATTCACTTTCTAAAAACGCCCCCTAAATCTCTTTCCTAAAACAACTCTCTCCAACAAACTCTCTCCAAAAATCTTTCTAAAAACTCTCTTTTCAAAACTCATCTTCTAGAAACTCCTTTCTAGGTTTTCTTTCCAAAAATCCCTCTTTCCAAAAAGCTCACTTTCCAAAAATCTCTTTCCTTAAAGCCTAAGTCAAGCCTGTCGTGTCTAGATTTTTCTCACTCGAGGAATACACACACAAGCGAGAAAAATACTGTACTCTCTCGTTAGAACTCACCCTCCTAGAAGAATGAGTGCGACTAAGTTTGAATTGAAAATAGATTTGAATAAAAGGCTTTTGGAAAAGATTTGGAGTCGTCACCTAACTTGATTAAGGTGAGTTAGGTCACCTAAAAACTAAGCATAATCCGAAGACTACACTTATGGTTTTTGGAAAAATGTTTTTGAAAATACCAACTCAAGATAAGGTTTTTAAGTAAAACAGTTTGTTTGGCAACCTTTGGAAAACATTTAGCTCTTTTTTAGAAAATAACTCCTTTTGGTCTTTGAAATCAGTGATCTAGGTTCGGAGGTTGGTTACATGTAGGGAAGAAGCACTAAGTCATCACCCTTCCCCGCCCTTTTGGTACCTACATGTCAATCTACCCTACATTCACCTATGAGAGTCTGCAACTAACTAAATGGTTCAATCATATTTACTTTGAAAAATAATGTTTGAAAAGAAATTAACATGATGCATCATATGCAAGTGCAAGAAAAGAGAATTGAAAAATAGATTTGGAAAGAAATTGATTTGATTTGAAAAAAAAGAGATAGAAGTTTGAATTTGGAAAAAAGGTTTTGGAAATTGAAAATTGAAAATTTGGAAATAGAAATTTGAAATTGGAAGTTTGAAAATAGATTGGAGATTTGGAAAGATTTTGTAGAAGTAGAAACTTGAAAAATGTTCTGACCGCACCCATGAAGGTTGCCAACGTATCCTTTTGGAAGAATCAGGTCAGTCGTAGTTTGGACTCGGAGTCTGATTGAAAATAAAGGAGTTGAAAAGAGTTGGAGTTGGAATTTGAATTTGAATTGGAAGAGTAGAAAATTTGGACTTTGATTGGAAGATTGAAAAATATTGGTTTTGAAAGACTCGGTTTTAGGAAACCTAGACTTAAGAAATATGAGACTTAGGAAAGATTCGAGAGTTTAAGAAAGATTTGGATTTAGGAAAGGTCCAAATTAGGAAAGTTTTATTTTAGGAAAGTTTTGAAATTAGGAGAGTGTTCGAATTAGGAAAGTTTTGAATTAAGAAAATTTCAACTTAAGAAAGGTTTTGAAATAGGAAAGGTTTTGAAAATAAGGAAGTTTAGAAAACAAGAAAGCTTTGAGTTTAGAAAGTTTTAGATTTGGAAAAATTTGAAGTTTTAGGAAAGTTTAGAATTTAGAAAGATTTAGGTTTAGAAAGATTTAACTTAAGAAAGTTTTGAATTTAGAAAACTTTGAATTTATAAAGATTTGAAATTTAGAAAGGTTTAAGATTTAGAAAGTTGTAGAGTTTTAGAAAATCTTGAGATTAGGAAAGGTTAAGATTTGGAAAGGGGTAGAATTAGGAAAGATGTGAAAGTTTAAAGCTTTGGGAAAGATTTTTATGTTCAAGTCTTGGAAGCTTAAGATTTAGGAAAATGAAAGATTAAGAAGGAGTTGAATTAGGAAAGGTATAGACTAGGAAGGGTTGAGATTCCTATTTTCCAAAACAAGAGATTGGATTTCATTTCTAAAAGAGATATTTTGATTTTGTTTTCTAAAAATGGAGGATAGGATCTAGTTTCTTAAACAGGGAGATTGGATTTGGCCTCCTAAAGGGGAGATTGGATTTGGCATGAATTTGGAAAGATGGAGTTTTGGAAATCCTAGATTTGGAAGACTATAATTTGACGTAGAAAATAGGTCTTGAAACGATGTATAGTTTTGATGTAGAAAACAAGAGGTTTTGGAAACCTAAGATTTTGGTATAGAAAACAAGAGGTTTTGGAAACCTAGATTCTAAGGTCAAAATAAGGGATTGAAAATTATGTTTTTGGGAAGAAAAACTACGGTTTTCTAATTGTTGGCTCTAAAGCTTAACTTAGACTCTAATAAAAGAGTTTTTGGAAAGTGTGTTTTTAGAAATGAGTTTTTGGAAGGAAATCCTAGAGAGGAGTTTTCTAAAAGGAAGATTTTGGAAAGAGAGTTTTTTAGAAAGATTTTTGGAAGGAGATTGTTGGAGAGAGTTTTTAGGAAAGTAAATTTAGGGAGCGTTTTTAGAAAGTGGATTTTGGGGAGGGGATTTTGGAAAGGAGTTGAAAAAGGGAGTTTTGAAAAATAGATTTTTGGAGGAAATTTTTGAAAACAACTTTGGAAAGGACAGTTTTAGGAAAGTATGTTGAAAAAGAGATTTTTTTTAGAAAGAGGGACTTTTGAAAAGAGAGTTTTTAGAAGGTATAAAAATGTCTCACTTTCCTAAAGCGGTTCTAACCATAAGAAGGCTAGAACTACTTTAAGAAAGTGGTTTTGAAAACAACAAGGGTTGAAAATATGGACTATATTGGTCACTTTGAATGTAATACTTTCCTAAAGCAACCCTAACCATGGAAAGGCTAAAATCACCCTAGGATTGTGATTTTGAAAACAAGTTTTGAAAAAAGAGATTTTGATGCAATTTTGAAAGTAAGTTTGAAAACGATTTTGAAAACAATTTTGAAGACGACTTTTGGAAGAATGCAAGAATCATGATATGCACAGTGCAAATTGGGGTTGTGAACATACAAGGTTAAGGCTTCACCACATAATCAAGGGGGTCGAACCCACGTGATCTCCGGTTAAACTAAAAGAAAGCCCCCGACACGGTGACTCTCCAATAGTCCAATCCTACACATGGACCAGGAATCCCCTTGTTTCAAGCATGTAAAGAAAGGGGGGGAAAGCGATGGGGGATTAAAATAGAGAAAACCCAAGTGGGTTAGGAGAGAGAAGAGAGAGGAGGGAAGTGCGAAAATTTAAATAGAAAGCCTACCTTGTGTTTTCTTTATTTTATTTGGCTTTGTGCACCTTGTTTTCTTGCTTTTTCTTTGGTCTTCGCTTCACTTCAATCTTCGTCTTCAATCTTCAAGAGTTTGTCTTCAATCTTCAAGGCTTCGGTTTGCAGCACTTCAAGTCTTCAAATGTTGGCTAAGGTTTAGAAAACCTAAGAAAGCTAGGGTTTTTGAAGTGTTCGAGCTTTGTATATCGAATTTTAGGATTTTTAGACTGAGTTTGCGGACCCTTTAAATGCTGGAAGAGGCTCTGTATTTATAGAGGTGGGATAGACCTGGCACCTGCTGCAGTGGCGCCAGGATAAAATTCCTTCTGCGCCACTAGGAGTGCCGCCAGGCCAAATATTGGCCTGACGCCACTAGTAGTGGTGCCAGCCAATTAGGAAACTATTAAGGTCGGCAAGCAACGTATCTTTGACTAGATTTAGGCGCCACTACTAGTGACTACCATGCAATTTTTAGCTTGGCTTCACTAGGAGTGACTCTAGATAGTCCGGAAATGATTTGAAGAGGCTGGGAATGATGTAAAAGGCCGGAAAAGAGCAGGAACACTTAGAATAGTGTCCTGGAGGTATTTGACTTGAAAAATGAGGATATGATGTGTTGGAATGGTTGACCGGGCCTTTAGGGGCAAAACGGTCAATCAGATTGGGAAGCTGCTGGGACGGACTCAAACTGTCCCGAAAGAAGACTCAAGATTTGAAAACATTATTCAGAATGTTCCTGAGGGTTACTAGTTTGATACCCAGAGCCGGTGTGGTCGGAAAAGGCGACCGGCCCACTAAGGGCAAAATGATCATTTCGCACCGGATTTGCCAGAACTGACTTCGAGTGATCCGAAAGGATAAAAGAAGGTTGAGAATACTATAAGAAGCAATTTTAGGAGGTTACCGGTTTGATACCCAGAGCCGGTGTGGTCGAAAAAAGAGACCAGCCCACCAGGGGCAAAACGATCATTATGCACCAAGTTTGCCAGAATTGACTCGGAATGATCCGGAAAGATAGAGGAGGGTCAGGAATACTATAAGAAGTATTCTCAGGAGGATGCCGGTTTGATACCCAGAGCCGGCATGGTTCCCGGGGCGTTCAGATGCCTAGGGGCAAGATGGTCATCTTGACCGAAAAGTATTGGAAAAGGCCCAAGGGGCAGTTTGATCATTTTTCACCAAAGTGGGCTAGCAGGCACCGGTGTTGACCTGGGTTTGTAGTTTCTCCATCACTCTGACGGCGGTCGTCGTGACACAGGGGTTTGTTGGCAATTCCCTATATCGACCTGTTCATGAGTATTTCCGCTACTCTAACGGTTGTGATGTTTGTGAGTATTTCCACTACTCTAACGGTTCGCGATCATTCTTGAGACTGCCTGATCTCGGGAAGCTGCTAAAGGGGATTTAGCGCCTGAGAAGTCAACTTTCTAGGAAGGCATGCCTAAACAGACATTTCTACATTAGCGGGCTAGCAAGGGCCAAAGGTGGACCGTTCTACCATCTAGGGGACTTGGGGTCTCGTCCCAGTCGACAGGTTTAAAGAGACTTACCGTCTCGAAGAGATTTTTTTTGAAAAACGTGTCAGACCGTCTCGAGGAATCAACTGTCTCGAGAGAGGGATTGGAATTGGAAAGGGGTCTTATCGTCTTCGAAAAGACGCGCCTGATTGGACTAGATTTACCGTCTCGAGGAATCAACTGTCTCGAGAGAGGGGTTGGAATTGGAAAGGGGTCTTATCGTCTTCGGAAAGACGTGCCTGATTTGGAATTGGAAATGGGACTTACCATCTTCGGGAAGAGGAGCTTGATTGGAGTAGATTTACTATCTCGAGGAATCAACTGTCTCAAGAGAGGGGTTGGAATTGGAATTGGAAAGGACAATGCCCCTAAGGACATTTTGGTCATCTTGCCTCTATTTGGGCCCGCAAAGTGATTGATAGATAGGATTTAGACTTAGAGAGTTTGTTTCGATTAGAATACGTCTATACTGACTTGAGTACAAGTCTAGACGGAGCGTAGATTACCGAGCGGTAAAAAATGCAGTGCTTACAAAGCCCTAAAACCCACAATTAGGAAACCCTAATTTTCTTTCCAAAAACGTGATTTTCAACTTTGCCCCAAGCCTAGGTTTCCAAAACATCTTGTTTTCTACATTAAAACTATACATATTTCCAAAACCTATTTTCTACGTCAAAACTATAGTCTTCTAAATCTAGGGTTTCTAAAACTTCCCTTCCCTTTAGGAACTCAAATCCCATCCTCCTTTTAGGAAACCAAATCCAATCTTCCCATTTAGGAAACTAGATCCAATCCTCCGTTTTGGCAAAACAAAATCAAACCTTCTCTTTTAGAAACAAAATCCAATCCATTGTTTAGGAAATAGGAATCTTAGCCCTTCCAAATCTAAATCTCTCCTAATTCAACTCTCTCCTAGTTTCCTACCTTCCTAAACCATAAGTTTCCCAAAACTTCCAAATCTTTCCTTAAACATTAAGCTTCCACATCTTTCCTAATTCAACCCTTTCCTAATTTTAACCCTTTCCAAATCTTAACTTTCCAAATCTAAATCTTCAAAACTTTCTTAAGTTAAATCTTTCTAAACCTAAATCTTTCTAAATTCTAAACTTTCTTAAAATTTCAAATCTTTCTAAACTCAAAACTTTCTTATTTTCAAAACCTTTTCTATCTCAAAACCTTTCTTAAAATAGAACTTTCTTAATTCGAAACTTTCCTAATTCGAAACCTTTCCTAAACCAAAACTTTCCTAAAACAAAACTTTTCAAAAATGACACTTTCCTATTTTGAAACTTTCCTAAATCGGACCTTTCCTAATTCGAACCTTTTCTAAATCTAATCTTTTCTGAAACTCTTTCAAGTCAAGTTAAAATTTTCTTAAACCCTTTCAAGTTAAATCTTTCCTAAGTTTCATCTTTCTTAAATCTAGGTTTCCTAAACCTCAACCTTTCCAAATTTAAGTCCAATCTTTCCAAATTTCAATTTCCAAATTCTAATCTTCTATTCTAAATTCCAATTCAATCTCTTTTTCGAATCCAACATTTTATTCTTCTATTGGACTCTTGTCCGAACTACGATTGACCTGATTCCTCCAAAAGGATTCGTAGGCAACCCTCCTAGGTGCGATCTCAACCCTTTTCAAATCTCGAATTCCATAACATTTTTCAAATTTCCATTTCTACAATCTTTTTCAAATCTCAAATTCCACAACTTCTTTGAAATCTCCAAATTCTACAGCCTTTTTCAAATCTCAAATTTCACAATCTCTTTCAAGCTTTTATTTCCACAATCTTTTTCAAATCTCCAATTCTACAATCTTTTTCAAGTTTTCAATTCCATAATCTATTTTTCTAATTCCAAATTTCTATTTCCAATTTCTAAAACTTTCCAATTTTAAGTCTATCTTTTCAAATCTCTTTTAAATCAAATTAATTTATTTTCAAATCTATTTCCAAATCAAATCTCTCTTCTTGCATATCATGCATCATGTCTTTTTAAACATCGTTTTCTAAAGTGGATAGGATTGGATAATTGTTAACTGAAAGCTCCCATAGGTGAATCTAGGGTAAATAGACATGTAGGTACCGAAAGGGCGGGGTAGGGTGATGGCTTAGTGCATCTTCCCTACACGTAACCAACCTCCGAACCTAGGATCACTGTTTTCAAAGACCAAAACAGAGTTATTTTTCAAAAATGGCTCAAATGTTTTCCAAAGGTTGCCAAACAAACTGTTTTCTTAAAAACCCTCTCTTGAGGAGATATGTTCAAAACTATTTTCCAAAACCCTAAGTGTAGTTTTCGAATTATGCTTAGTTTTTAGGTGACCTAACTCACCTTAATCAAGTTAGGTGGTAACTCCAAACTTTTTCTAAAAGCCCTTTATTCAAATCAATTTTGAATTCAAACCTAGTTGCACTCATTCTTCTGGGAGAGTGAGTTCTAACGAGAGAGTACAGTATTTTTCTCGCTTGAGTCTGTATTCCTCAAGTGCGAAAAATCTGGGCGCGACAGCTGGCAACTTCACTGGGGACACTTAGAGGGTTAGGCCGTTAGTCATGTCTTTTTACCCTTCACCCATGTAGAGTCGTCAATTAACTTGTTCAATCCTATTCACTTTAAATTTTCAAAACCACATTTTCAAAATTGTTTTCAAAAAAAAAAAAAACAAAACAAAAACAAACATGTATTTATTCATATTATCTTGTATTATGTTTGCCATCCACATACTAACTCTTGCATCTTTATTTTGTAGGTGCGCGTTATGTTTAAACGTTGTTAATTAGTATGCATGAATGTAATGAACAGAATGGATGGGATTTGTTGGGCTCTTTCCTCCTTTTTTAAAAATCACACACACACACTATACGTGCACTTGCATTCTGCATACTTGCATTTTACTCTGATATGTTCTTTCTAGTTAGAAGGGGGGAATGGTATATTGGTTATGGGCAAGATGTTGTGTCAGTTTCTTTGCCTACGGCCTCTTGATGGTTCCTCCGTTTGGATCACCAACCGATCATGGCACCACCTCAAGGAGTGGGCCTAGGTTTGAAGATCCGGGGACCGAGCCTTTTTAGGACGCATTAGTCAACCCTCATGTCTAGCTAAACCTCTGCCGGATTTAAGACACGCTCACCGTTTTCCAAAACCACAGAGGAAAGGGCAACTGCTCTTACTTTCATATATACCTGTCTATTCCTGTTGTTATAATGACTGTGTTCATACTGTTATAATGTCTATTTAACTGCTCATGCACGCACACTTATCTTGCCTTTGCATTCCCTCTCCTTATACTCTTTGCATATCCATGTTCATGTATTCTATATCCCATGTCAAAACAAGAGTTCCAAGTAACTCAAGTCACTGCATTCTCATGCATATGATCAACCCAAAGAGAGTGACACCTAGTTCACTCTCCCTTGCATTAAGCCTACCTAAACCCTAAGGGTTCCCACGTAACCCTAAGGACTCATTGCATGCATCTCAATTCATTCCATAAGAGGGGCTCCGATCCCTCTATTCTTGCGGAGATGGGATTGCCAAGAAGACAAAGGGCAATCGATCAACAAGGTCTCTCAGCAACCTCCTCGACATCAAATCAAACGATGGCGAATCCGAAGACTCAAGAGTAGTTTAGGTTTTCCCTTTGTAAAATTAGATAGGTGGAAGTCTAAAGGAAAGTGTTCCCCCTTCCCCCTGTTAAAATGTATCTCAACTCTTTTGTATCTTAAACCCAAAATTCAATGTACTGTTTTTACTTTTGCGAATGAATGCATGAATGACTGAAGGTTCCCACTTGACAGTAAGGTATCTGCATACAGAGGCAAATCCCCTATCTCCAAAAGTGGACCAATACATCTGTCGCGTCCAGATTTTTCACACTCGAGGAATACTCACACAAGCGAGAAAAATACTGTATTCTCTCATTAGAACTCACCCTCCTAGAAAAATGAATGCGACTAGGTTTGAATTGAAAATTTGGTTTGAATAAAGGGTGTTTAGAAAAAATTTGGAGTCGCCACCTAACTTGATTAAGGTGAGCTAGGTCACCTAAAAACTAAACATAATTTTGAAAGATTGAACTTTGATTGGAAGATTTGAAAAGACTTGACTTTAGAAAACTTGGTTTTAGGAAACCTAGACTTAGGAAAGATTTGACTTGGAAGAGTGTTAGGAAAGATTGGACTTAGGAAAGGTTCGAATTAGGAAAGGTCCGATTTAGGAGAGTTTCGAATTAGGAAAGTTTTCAAATTAGGAAAGTGTCATTTTAGGAAAGTTTTGGAATTAGGAAAGTTTCAACTTAGGAAAGTTTTGAATTTGAAATGTTTTGAAGTAGGGAAGTTTTGAAAATTGGAAAGTTTCGTTTTAAGAAAGGTTTTGAAATAGGAAAGTGTTGAATTTAGAAATGTTTTGAATTAAGAAATTTTTGAGTTTAGAAAGTTTTGAATTAGAAAGATTTGAAGTTTTAAGAAAGTTTAGAATTTAGAAAGTTTTAGATTTAGAAAGCTTTAGAGTTTTTAGAAAATCTTGAGATTAGGAAAAGTTTGAAAACTTAGATTTAGAGAATTAAGATTTGGAAAGCGAGTAGAACTAGGAAAGGGTTGAATTAGGAAAGATTTGGAAGCTTAACATTTAAGAAAAGATTTGAAAGCTTTAGGAAACTTATGATTTAGGAAGGTAGGAAATTAGGAAAGAGGGGAATTAGGAAAGATTTGGATTAGGAAGGGATTGGATTTTGTTTCTAAAAGAGAAGGTTTGATTTTGTTTCCAAAGACGGAGGATTGGGTTTGGTTTCCTAAACAGGAGGATTTGATTTGGTTTCCTAAAGGGAAGATTGGGATTGACAAGGATTTAGAAAGGGAGGTTTTAGAAACCCTAGATTTGGAAGGTTATAGTTTTGACGTAAAAAGAGGTTTCGGAAATGTGTATAGTTTGGATGTGAAAACAAGAGGTTTTTGAAACCTAGGTCTTAAGGCAAGTTTGAAAACCATGTTTTTGGAAAGAAAATTAGGGTTTCCTAATTATGAGTTCTACGGCTTGACTTGGGCTCTAAGGAAAGAGTTTTTGAAAAGTGCGTTTTTGAAAACGAAGGTTTTTAGAAGAGAATCCTAGGGAGGAGTTTTTGGAAAGTGAATTCGAAGAAAGAGTCTTTGGAAAGAGATTTTGAAGAGAAGGAGTTTTTGGAAAGTGTGTTTTTGGAAACAAAGACTTTAGAAGGAAAATCCTAGAGGGGAGTTTCTAGAAGGGAGATTTTGAGAAGAGAGTTTTTGGAAAGATTTTTGGAGAGAGTTTTTCTAGGAAAGAGACCTAGGGAACGTTTTTGGAAAGTGGACTTTGAAGAAAGCATTTTGGAAAGGGGTTGAGAAAGAGAGTTTGGAAAAATAGATTTTTGGAGGGAGTTTTTTAAAACAATTTTGGAAAGAAGAGTTTTTGGGAAGTATGTTGAAAAAGAGATTTTTAGGAAGAGATTTCTTTTGGAAGGTGTAAAAACATCTCACTTTTCTAAAGCGATTCTAACCATAAGAAGGTTAGAACCACTTTAAGAAAGTGGTTTTGAAAATAACAAGATTTTGAAAATATGGACCATATTGGTCACTTTGAATGTAACACTTTCCTAAAGTAACCCTAACCATGGAAAGGCTAGAATCACCCTAGGATTGTAATTTTGAAAACATGTTTTGAAAAAGAGATTTTGATGCAATTTTGAAAACAAGTTCGAAAACGATTTTAAAAACGAGTTTGAAAACAAATTTTTGGAAGATGTAAGATCATGATATGCACAATGCAATTTTGGGGTCGTGAACATACAAGGTTAAGGCTTCACCACATAATCAAGGGGGCCAAACCCAAGTGGTCTCCAGTTAGCCTAAAGGAAAGCCCTCGACATGGTGACCCTCCGATAGTCTAATCCTACACATGGACCGGGAGTCCCCTTGTTTCAAGCATGTAAAGAAGGGGGGGGGGGGGGGGGGGGGGGAAGAGATGAGGGATTAAAATAGAGAAAACCCAAGTGGATTAGGAGAGAGAAGAGAGAGGGGGGAAGTGCGAAAATTTAAAGAGAAAGCCTACCGTATGTCTTCTTTATTTGTCGTGCCTTGCTTGTCTTCGGTCTTCGGTCTTTGTCTTGATCTTCGTCTTCAATCTTCAAGAGTTGTCTTCAAACTTTAGATTGCAGCTCTTCAAGTCTTCAAAGGAGCGTTAAAGGCTAATATATGAGTGTATAGAGGTGTGTATGAGTGTATAGGAGGCTAAGGTTTAATGTATGATGGCTAGGGTTTGGGAAACCTAAGAAAGCTAGGGTTTAGAGAGTGCACGAGCTCTGTATATCGAATTATATGATTTTTAGACTGAGTTTGTAGACCCTTTTCAAGTTGGAAGAGGCTCTGTATTTATAGAGGTTGGACAACACTGGCGCTTGTTGTAGTGGCACCAGGCCAAACTTTACACTGGCGCCACTCAGGCCATTTTTTGGCTTGGCGCCACTACTAGTGGCACTAGCCAATTAGGAAATATTTAAGGTCGGCAAGCAACGTATCTTTGACTAGATTTGGGCGTCTATACTAGTGACTACCATGCAATTTTTAACCTGGCTTCACTAGAAGTGACTTCGGCAAGTCCGAGAAGGAGTTTGGAAGACTGGGAATGACTCGGAAGGCCAGAAAAGAGAAGGAACACTTAAAATAGTTTCCCAGAGGTATTTGACTTGAAAAGTGAGGATAGAACGTGTCGGAAGGATTGACCGGGCCTTTAGGGGCAAAACGGTCAATCGGATCAAGAAACTGCCGAGACGAACTCGGACTGTCCCGGAAGAAGACTTGAGACTTGGAAACATTATTCAGAATGTTCCTAAGGGTTGCCGGTTTGATTTTCAGAGCCGGCGTGGTAAAAAAAAGTGACCGGCCCACCAGCGGCAAAATGGTCATTTTGCACTGGGTTGGCCGAAACTGACTTAGAATAATCCGAAAAGATAAAAGGAGGTTGAGAACACTATAAAAAATATTCTCAGAAAGTTACCGGTTTGATACCCAGAGCCGGTGTGGTCGAAAAAGGAGACCGGCCCACCAGGGGCAAAATGGTCATTTTGTATCAAGTTTGCCGGAATTGACTCGGAATGATTCGGAAAGGTAGAGAAAGGTTGGGAATACTATAAGAAATATTCTTGAAAGGTTATCGGTTTGATACCCAGAGCAGGTGTGGTTCCCGGGCGTTTGGATGCCTAGGGGCAGAATGGTCATCTTGACCAGAAAGTCTTGAAAAAGGCTCAAGGGGCAGTTTGGTCATTTTCACCGAAGTGGGCTAGAGGCACTGGTGTTAACCTGGGTTTTGAGTGGTTTTGCCACTCTGACGGTGGTCGTCGTGACACAGGGGTTGGTTTACAATTCCCTACATCGACCTGTTTACGAGTATTTCCGCTACTCGGACGGTTGTGATATTTGCGAGTATTTTCGCTACTCAGACCGTCTCGAGGAATAAACTGCCTCGAGAGAGGGATTGAAAATGGGACTTATCGTCTTCAAAAAGATATGCCTGAATTGGAACCGTTTCGAGGAATAAACTGTCTCAAGAGAGGGGTTGGAAAGGGGTCTTATTGTCTCCAAAAAGACGTGCCTGATTTGGAACCGTCTCGAGGAATAAACTGTCGAGAGAGAGGGATTAGAAAGGGGTCTTATCATCTTTGAAAAGACGTGCCTAATTTGGAACCATCTCGAGCAATAAACTGTCTCGAGAGAGGGGTTGGAAAGGGGACTTACTGTCTTCGAAAAGACGTACTTGATTTGGAACCGTCTCGAGGAATAAACTGTCTTGAGAGAGGGGTTGGAGTTGGAGTTGGAAAGAATAATGCCCATAAGGGCATTTTGGTCATTTTGCTTTTATTTGGGCCTGGCAGGCCCGCGAAGCGATGGACAGATGGGATTTGGACTTTGAAAGTTGATTTCGATTGGAATATGCCCACAATGACTTGAACACAAGTCTGGACGGAGTGTAGACTGTCGAGCAGTCAAAAATGGGGTGCTTACAACATCATGATTAGTTTCCCTCCTAAAGGGGGGCACCCTAGGACATGCATTGCATAAAGCTCTCTGAAAACTAGAAACTGATTTGCGACTTGTGTTCTTGTCTTTTTGTCTTTTCCTTTTTGTTTACAGAGATCACCCTGCATTCAATCAACATTGCTCCCAAAAAGGGGCAACATCCACCTAGGGATCCTATTATCACTCAGCAAAGAGCATCATTGATGGCTACTAACCCTGAAGAATCCTCTCAAGTCTCTCGAGAGGAAGTCAACGAAATGAGGACTAAGATGGATGAGATGCTCAAACTCATCCAAACTATGGCCATGAAGGATGCTACTGTGGTCCCGTCATCATCTATGACTTCATCCAAGAACCCTGAACCTGCTAATCTAAGGATCATGCTTTAGTCTGACAATGTTGGGAGGACTAAGGAAGATGCCAAAAAGGTCAACACTGAAGAAGAAGAGACCATATTGCTTTCACCTGCCGTAAAGAAGGCCCCCCTAGACCCTCTCAGTCTGAAAATCCAAGGGTTGGAGGATTCGCTGCGAAGTTTCCATGGCCACGATGCTTACGGGTTCACTGCCAACGATGAGCTTTGCTTCTTCCCTGGCCACCCAAGGCCTGCTAGGTTCAAAATGCCCGACTTCCAGAAGTACGACGGCACCGATAACCCTGTTACTCATCTTCGTCTCTATGCTGGAGCACTAAGTGATCACGACGACGACCCGAAGCTCCTTATGCAGTTATTCCAACACAGTCTCACAGGGTCTGCTCTGTAATGGTTTGCTCGTTTGGACTTAAGGAAGATCACAACCTGGATCGAGCTGGTCAACGCGTTCAAAGCCCAATACCGCCACAACATCGACCTCACTTCTGATCGATGGTCCCTGATGACGATGAGCAAGGGTGAGAAAGAGAGCTTTAAAGGATATACCTGTCGCGCCCAGATTTTTCGCGCCCGAGGAATACTCACCCAAGCGGGAAAAATGCTGTACTCTCTCGTTAGAACTCACCCTCCTAGAAGAATGAGTGCGACTAGGTTTAAATTGAAAACATGTTTGAATAAAGGGCTTTTAGAAAAAAGATCGGAGTCGCCACCTAACTTGATTAAGGTGAGTTGGGTCACCTAAAAAACTAGGCATGGTCCAAAGACTACACTTAGGGTTTTTAGAAAACAGTTTTGAAAATATCTCCTCGAGAGAGGGTTTTAAAGAAAACAGGTTGTTTGGCAACCTTTGGAAAATATTTAGCCCTTTTTAGAAAAATGACTCCTTTTGGTCTTTGAAATCAGTGATTCTAGGTTCGGAGGTTGGTTACGTGTAGGGAAGACGCACTAAGCTATCACCCTACCCCGCCCTTTCGGTACCTATATGTTAATTTACCCTAGATTCACCTATGAGAGTCTTTAACTAACTAATGGTTCAATTCTATTCACTTTGAAAAATAATGTTTGAAAAATATGATGCATGATATGCAAGTGCAAGATGAAAGAATTGGAAAATAGAAATTGATTTGAAAAGAAATTGATTTAATTTGAAAATAGATTTGAAAAGATGGAATTGAAATTGGAAACCTTGAAAGTTTGAAAATAGAAATTTGAAAATAGAAATTTTGAAATTGAAATTTGAAAATTGATTGGAATTTGAAATTTGGAAAGATTTTGGAAACCACACCCATGAGGGTGGAATTGAAAGTTTGAAAAGTATTGTGACCGCACCTATGAAGGTTGCCTACGTATCCCTTTGGGGGAATCAATTCAGTCGTAGTTCGGACCGGAGTCCGATTGAAAATAGATTGATTTGAAGAGAGAGATTGGATTGGAAGAAAGAGATTGAATTGAAAATTGGATTTGATTTGAGATTAGAAAAGGAGATTGGAAATTGAAATTGGAAAGATTGGACTTGTTTTGGAAAGATTGATTTTGGAAAGACTTAGTTTTGGGAAGAAGGAGGTTTAGGAAACCTAGATTGAGGAAAGGCTTGACTCGACTTGGAAGGTTTTAGGAGATTAGGAAAGGTTGGATTTAGGAAATGTTTGAATTAGGAAATGTTCGATTTAGGAAAGTTTTGAATTAGGAAAGTCTTGAATTTAGGAAAGTTTTGAATTTAGAAATGTTTTGAATTTAGAAATGTTTTGAAAAAGGGAAGTTTTGAAAATAAGAAAATTTTTGTTTTGGGAAAGGTTTGAAAAAGGAAAGCTTTCAATTTAGGAAATGTTTGAAAAAAAGGAAGTTTCAGCTTAAGAAAGTCTTGAATTTAGAAAGTTTTGAATTTAGAAAAGTTCTAGATTTGAAAAAGATTTTGAAGTTTTGGAAAGTTTAGAATTTAGAAAGATTTGGGTTTAAAAAGATTCAACTTAAGAAAGTTTTAAATTTAGTAAGTTTTGAATTTAGGAAGCTTAGAATTTTAGAAAGATTTGAAATTTAGAAAGTTTAGGATTTAAAAAGTTTTAGAGTTTTAGAAAATCTTGAAATTAGGAAAAGCTTGAGTTTAGGAAAGGTTTGAAAACTTAGATTTGAAAAAGATTTTGGAAAAGGGTAGAATTAGGAAAGGGTTGAACTAAGAAAGATTTGAAAGTTGAGTTTTAAAGTTTAGGAAAGATTTATATGTTCAAGTTTTTAGAAACTTAAGGTTTAAGAAAGTGGAAGTTTAGGAAGGATTCGAATTAGGAAAGAGTTGGATTTTGAAACTTAAGGAAAGATTTAAAATTTGGGTTTAGGAAACTTATGGTTTAGGAAGGAATTGAATTAAGAAAGGTTTGGGATTAAGAAGGGATTGGATTTGGTTTCTAAAAGAGAAAAGATTTGATTTTGTTTCCAAAAGCGGGGGACGGAATCTAGTTTCCTAAACGGGGAGATAGGATTTGGTTTCCTAAAGGGAAGATTGGATTTGGCAAGGATTTGGAAAGGAAGATTCTAGAAACCCTAGTTTTGAAAAATTCTAGTTGTGACGTAGAAAATAGGTTTTGGGAACGTGTATAGTTTTGATGTAGACAACAAAAGATTTTGGAAACCTAGGTTTGGGGCAAAGTTTGAAAATCATGTTTTTGGAAAGAAAATTAGGGTTTCCTAATGGTTAGCTCTAGGGCTTGACTTGGACTCTAAGGAAAGAGATTTTTGGAAAATACCCTTTTGGAAACGAGTTTTTGGAAGGAAATCCTAGGGAGGAGTTTTTGGAAAGTGAATTTAGAAAGAGAGTTTTTGGAAAAAGATTTTAAAGAGAAGGAGTTTTGGAAGGTGTGTTTTTAGAAACATAGATTTTGGAAGGGAAATCCTAGAGGGGAATTTCTAGAAAGAAGATTTTAGCAAGAGAGTTTTTGGAAAGATTTTTGGAGAGAGTTTTTAGAAAGTGGATTTTGAGGAAAAGATTTTGGAGAGGAGTTGAAAAAGAGAGTTTTGAAAAATAGATTTTGGAAGGGAATTTTTGAAAACAATTTTGAAGAGGAGAGTTTTAGGAAAGTATATTGAAAAAGAGATTTTTAGAAAGAGGGATTTGGAAAAAGAATTTTTAGAAGGTGTAAAAACATCTCACTTTCCTAAAGCAATTCTAACCATAGGAAGGCTAGAACCACTTTAGGAAAGCGGTTTTGAAAACAACAAGATTTTGAAAATATAGACCGTGTCGGTCCCTTTTAATGTAACACTTTCCTAAAGCAACCCTAGCCATGGAAAAGCTAGAATCACCCTAGGATTGTGATTTTGAAAACATGTTTTTAAAAAGAAGATTTTGATGCAATTTTGAAAAACAAGTTTGAAAACGGTTTTGAAAACGAGTTTGAAAACGGTTTTTGGAAGATGCAAGACTATGATATGCACAATGCAATTTGGGATCGTGAACATACAAGGTTAAGGCTTCACCACATAATCAAGGGGGCCGGACCCACGTGGTCTTTGGTTAGACTATAAGAAAGCCCCCGACACGGTGACTCTCCAATAGTCCAATCCTACACATGGACCGGGAATCCCCTTGTTTCAAGCATGCAAAGAAAGGGGGGGGAAAGAGATGGGGGATTAAAATAGAGAAAACCCAAGTGGGTTGGAGAGAGAAGAGAGAGGGGGAATGCGGAAATTTAAATAGGGAGCCTACCTTGTTTCTTGTTTATTTTGCGCGCCGTGCAGTCTTCGGTCTTCGGTCTTCGTCTTGGTCTTCTTCTTCAACCTTCAAGGGTTGTCTTCAAGCTTTGGATGGCAGCTCTTCAAGTCTTCCAAAGATGGTTGAAGGCTAGTGTATGAGTGTATGGGGGTGTGTATGAGTGTATAAGAGGCTAGGGTTTGTGTATAGTGGCAAGGGTTTGGGAAAACCTAGGGAGGCTAGGGTTTTGGAGATACTCGAGCTCTGTATATCGAAGTATGTGATTTCTAGGTTAAGTTTGCAGACCCTTTTCACGTTGAACGAGGCTCTGTATTTATAAAGGGAGGGCAAGCCTGGCGCCTGTTGCAGTGGCGCCAGGGCAAAATTTATACTGGCGCCACTAGGAGTGGCGCCAGGCCATTTTTTGGCTTGGCGCCACTGCTAGTGGCGCCAGCCATTTAGGAAACAATTAAGGTCAGCAAGCAACGTATCTTTGACTAGATTTGGGCGCCTGTACTAGTGACTACCATGTAAACTTTAGCCTGGCTTCACTAGGAGTGACTCCGGAAAGTCCGGGAATGATTTGAAGGAGCCGGGAGTGACCCGGAAGGCCGGAAAGGAGCAGGAACACTTAAAATAGTGTCCTGGAGGTATTTGACTCGAAAAGTGAGGATTGGATGTGTCGGAAAGGTTGACCGAGCCTTTAGGGGCAAAACGGTCAATCGGACTAGAAAATTGCCGGGACAGACTCAAACTGTCCCGGAAGAAGACTTGGGATCTGAAAACATTATTTAGAATGTTCCCAGAGGTTGCCGGTTTGATTCCCAGGGCCAGCGTGATCGGAAATGGAGACCGGCCCACCAGGGGCAAAACGGTCATTTTGTACCGGGTTTGCCGAAACTGACTCGGAATGGTCTGGAAAGGTAAAGGAAGGTCGAGAACACTATAAAAAGTATTCTCGGGACATTACCGGTTTGATACCCAGAGCCGGTGTGGTTGAAGAAGGAGACCTGCCCTCCAGGGGCAAAACGGTCATTTTGTACCGGGTTTGCCGGAACTGACTCGGAATGGTCCAGAAAGGTAAAGGAAGGTCGAGAACACTATAAAAAGTATTCTCGGGACATTACCGGTTTGATACCCAGAGCCGGTGTGGTTCCCGGGGCGTTCGGATGCCTAGGGGCAAAATGGTCATCTTGACCGAAAAGTCTCGGAAAAGGTCCTAAGGGTAGTTTGGTCATTTTTCACCATAGTGAGCTAACAGACACGGGTGTTGACCTAGGTTTTCAGTGTTTCCATCACTCTAACGGTGTGAGTATTTCCGCTACTCGGACGGGATTGAGTATTTCCGCTACTCTAATGGCTCTGTGAGTATTTTCGCTACTCGGACGGGGTTGAGTATTTCCGCTACTCTAACGGTTCTGTGAGTATTTCCGCTACTCTAACGGTTGAGTATTTCCGCTACTCTAACGGTTCTGTGAGTATTTCCGCTACTCTAACGGTTGAGTATTTCCGCTACTCTAACGGTTCTGTGAGTATTTCCGCTACTCTAACGGTTTTGTGAGTAGTTTTGCTACTCTAACAGTTGAGTATTTCCGCTACTCTAACGGTTCTGTGAGTATTTCCGCTACTCTAACGGTTTTGTGAGTAGTTTTGCTACTCGGACCGTCTCGAGGAATAAACTGTCTCGAGAGAGGGATTGGAAAGGGGTCTTACCGTCTCCGAAGAGACGTGCCTAGATTGGAACCATCTCGAGGAATAAACTGTCTCGAGAGAGGAATTGGAAAGGGGTCTTACCGACTCCGAAGAGACGTGCCTGGGTTTTGAGTGTTTCCGCCACTCTAACGGTGTGAGTGTTTCCGCCACTCTGACGGTTTGGTGAGTGTTTCCGCCACTCTGACGGTTTTGTGAGTAGTTTTGCTACTCGGACCATCTCGAGGAATAAACTATCTCGAGAGAGGGATTGGAATTGGAATAAGAAAGGACAATGCCCCTAAGGGCATTTTGGTCATTTTGCCTCTGTTTGGGCCTGATAGGCCCGCGAAGCGATGGAAAGGTGGAATTTAGACCTAGGGAATTGGATTCAATAGGAATATGCCCAAAATGACTTGAAAACAAGTCTGGACGGAGTGTAGACTGCCGAGCGGTCAAAAATGGGGTGCTTACAATACCCTAAGATGGAGGGAGGCTGCCACACAAGTTAATCTCCCGCTAGAAGAAAAGGAGTATGTACAACTGTTCGTACACACTTTTTAGGGTATATACTACGAGAAGCTCTGCACAAGTGTGGGAAAAAGTTTCTCCGAGCTCATCATGCAAGGGGAGATGATAGAAAATGGCCTCAAGACAGGGAGGATTACAGACCTCTATGCCAAGACTGGAGAAAGTACCACCAACATAGCCAAGAGAGTGGCCACTACAAAGGGAACGATCAGGAAGGAAAGTGAAGTGTTTGCCATCTTGCCTAGCCAACCACCCAATACCGTCCCCCTCTACAATCACCCCCAGTCCTTCCCTTATCCACCTTGACCATGCCCGTCCCAAGCCCTAACTATGGTCCCGCTGGGGTACGACCCAGCTTTAATAGACCTGCCTGACGCATCCGTACCTTCGACGCCTTAGACTGCACCCAAACCGAGGCTTATCATAGCCTTCTAAAGAATAACATCTTGAAGCCCGTGCTTGCTCGTCCTTTGCCAAGCCCTTTACCCCCAACCTTTAATGCTGCCCTTACATGTGAATACCATTCAGGTGGCCAGGGGCATGACACCAAAAGCTGCTTCACTCTCAAGCACAACATCCAAGACTTGATCGATAATAAGACCATTGATCTGCAGCTGGTAAAACCTGCTCCTACTCCTAATGTGACCACCAATCCTCTGCCAGATAACACCATTAATATGATACTAGTAGAAATGGAAGGCGAGCAAGAGTTCAATGAGCCCGAGGCTGAAGGTTATGAGAACGGTTGGGAGACCAATGAAGAGGATGACTGGGAGGAAGATCTCCCATTGTGCCCGAGTTATCTCTATAACCTTGATGAGGTGCCTGATGCTTCTGACTGGCCCATTGAGGAGCCAATGTTCCTGGAAGATGAGATCGCTGAGAACATGGCTATTGATGGATGGGATACTGAGTTTCTACATCGCCGCGGCAGAACACCACTTATTAGAAAACCCTTGGCCCGCAACTGAGTACAACTATGAAGACATGGGCTGGGAGCTAGAAGAATTAAGATAGCAGATGGAGCCGTTCGAGTTGGATGGCGATGAACTAGTCACCCTGTTTACAGAAGAACCCACTGCAAGGAACAAGAAAGAGGCTGACAATCGCACCAGCAGTGTCAACATCTTTGGAGCTCTAGGAGAATCCTTTGCCTGTCTCTCCTTGGCCGAGGATTCGGATCGCGAATGGAGCATCGAAGATGTGAGAATTGTCTCAAAGCCGTACTAAAATGGGTTCCTTTCAAAAACATACAAGAGAGGGGTGTTTTCACCCACTTTCTTTCTATCCCTTTTACTTTCTGTCTCTAAATTGATGCTTACATTCCGTTTTTGCTTCGAAACTCTATGCTTTCCATAAAAATGATAAATAGTAGTTTTTATTCCATCATGGTTGTTTTATTTTCTCTTGGGAATAGTGGCTACTTTCTACATAAGAGGCATGGTTTATCATATGGAATGATCCAACTTGAAGGGATGATAGCATGAGTTAACCACTCACCAAATGATCAGCCTTCCAGAGAGAGAAAGGATAAGGATGAGTGAGGAAACTACCTAAAGGCAACACTGGCAAGACTCCGAAGCTAAGTGATGTGAGGCCAGATTATCAAAATGAAGGGGAGCCACCTTTCATTTCCCCATTCACATAAGAACATGTGCTTCTATTCCCTTTGCTTAACCCCTAGTGCCTCGCAGAAAGAGAAAATTTTCTTAGCCAACCCTGATCCACCAACTGTCCTCCCCACACTAGGGCAGACAATAGTTGAGAACTCTAGGAATGGTGTCCACCTCTATCATGCTAGAATAGTGTCGAAAGCTCTATGGATCAAGCAACCTAATTCAAAGTGAAGAGAGGCCTTCATTTCATTTCCCATACAGTCAAAAGCAACCCCTCGCCAAACCTGTTAAGCCATTTATCTTCTTTGAGAAAACCCCAACCTAGGGATCACCGCCCACAGTGGGTTAGATTGAACCGCTAAGGAACTCGTTCCATATAAAGGAAAAAGATAGAAAGGACAAAGCAAAGGAAAAGAGTTGCCAAAGGGCAAGAGGCCCAAAAAAAGGGGGGGGGGGGGGGGGAGGGCCCGGAAGAAAACCATGATTGTGCCATCTTGAAAAGTATTATGAGAGGGCCGAAAGAGAAAAGTTGAAAGACAAGGGTTATGTTCACCCCAAAGGAGTATATAGTAGGGGCAAGAAGGAAATTCAAAGGTGATCCTAGGTTACAACAAAAAAAAACCCAGTAGAAACAATAGGTTTGAGCCTTTACCCTTTCTTGCAAAAGCCCAAAACCATGGCCTACATTACAACCTTACTAAAGTCCACTCTGATTGAAAACAGATTGTTTGATCTAAATGAGCTAGATACGCTGCCAAAGCTAAAGAAGGATGCTAATCCTACTGAAAAGTAGTCAAGTATGGTATAGATCTAAACCCTACCGAAAACAACATCAAATTTGAGCCTGCATATCCCGTCGTTTCTGAAACCCCATAACCTAGCTTACATTACGGTCCTAAACAAAGTCTCCTCGGATTGAAAGTACTGGCCGCTTATCGCTCTGCTGAAGGTCGGGCCGCTGTTGCTAAAACTCCGAAAGTTGAGAGTTTCAGCCCAATACTCATATACACTAACCCCGAGGCAGAGAGTCGGAGGCAATCAAAAAGTTAAGAAAAGTGTGAAGTGCTATCATCCAACCAAGGTAGGGTTGAGCCAAAGGAGAAGCTGCCCCCTGAAAAGGAAGAAGTTACCATTCCAAAGACTACAAGTTTAACAGCACCTTGTGTCATTCTATTAATGTATTTCTAACATGTGCATACATTTGAAAAAAAAAATCAGCATGGGTTTTGCACACATAGGATGTAATTCCTTGTAAAAAATAAAAGTCACCAACATCAACTCATATCATAGATACATAATATCATCATCCATCACATGCATCTGATCATATGCCAGTTGTAAAGATCATAAATGTGTCTGTCTATCCACACATCTGAATGCCATAAATATCCATCATTGTACATAGCTTACAAAACTTAAAAAAGGTCTAACATAAATACATCTCAGGGACAAGGGGCAAAAGAAGATTAGAGCCTCCACAAGGGGCATCTGTCATAGGTCAAAGTCAATGTCATCTGGGTCGAAATCCCCGAAACTCGACATTGAAGGAGGCGGATAACTACTTGAAGCACTAGCATCCTACAAAGAAGACCGAATCAAAGTCAGCCACATAAAAGAAAATTAAGCAACAGCAGAGTAAAAGGAAGGGAAAAAGAGACGACGTACCCCCCCACCGCCCAGCTGAGATAACCGAGCCATCACGGAAGCTACCTCGGCCTGGTACTAATCCTGCTCCATCTGGTACTGATCTCTTTGGTCTCTCACAGCAGTAAACTCAGCCTAGGGCACATATCCTCCTGCACAACGCCACAAGTCAACCACCTCCTAGCCCATAGCGTACCCACCGACAACTACCTCAAATCAGGTGAAGGCACCGACCGAATGAGCCCCAAAGTGCACAGCATAATCTGTATCTGGAGGAAGCAAGAACTCGGCACCCGGCTGCCGCTCGTGATAAGGGATAGGCACTCCTGCAACCAAGACCCCAAACATATACTCTGGTGGAGCTCCTGCTGACCGGAACTCCTCATGAAACTGCCGCCAGTGTCACTCTCCGAGATAGGACTCCCAAGTCTCATCACTAAGAAAAGCATCCCTCGACAGGGATAACGGGACCAAGTACCAAACTGTCTCATAATGAACTGATCCAATGAAAGGCCGCCAGGTCATGTCCCTCGCCTCGATCAGCTCAAAGTTAGCCCAGAGTGTCACAAAATCAGTAATCTTTGATCGCTGGACTACCCGGTCATAAGCCCACCTCAAAGCACGAGGATAAAGGTCATCCTCAACAACTGCAGGGCGACAAATAGGAAGGTACTTGTAGCTCCACCAAACGAGAAAAGGCCAAAAACAAGTCATGCTACCCTAGCGGGAAGAAGTCCGGACCAGCATCAATCGAAGGAAGCAGCCAAAAGAGAAGAACCCCCAATTCGGCTCAGACAGAGCCCTGAGATTGGCTACTATACTCACCACTCGGAAAGGCACAAGAGACTTGTTGTTGTTGTAGAAGCAGCTAAAGATGATGTACAAAACAAGTCACCGTCTCATAGTGTCTTGCCTGGCAGGCGATGGCTCAACAGCAAAGGTACGGTCACCCTGACTAAGCCAAGAGACTAGGAAGGCAGAACGCTCGGAAGGAGGCAAGTCCAGTAGAATGCATGCCTGGTCTCTACTGATTGGCTGTAGAGGAATCCTCCGGCCAACGAAGGAAAGTCCCGTGATGATCGCCCAATCTAAGGGAGTGGGTCCCAACTCGAAACCTATAAAATGGAAGGTCCTGGTCTCTCCAAACCACCGCTCAATCAGTGCCAACACCAAATGCCGGTTCAGGCGGTTAGCCTGTAATCTTATAAAGGCTCCAAATCATATCTCAGCCAAGAAGGCGCGATATGATGGGGCAGACCGCTTCATAGTCACGAAGACCTGATGAACAGCCCCTCTGAAAGCTGTGTGTACCAGCAGAGGAGGCAAATGCTACCTAGAATACACGCTGGGGTGATAAGCAAGGTCCCCGAGCAGTGGGATGTTCGGTACCTGCAAATCTCCCAGGTCAGCATCCATCTGCCTGTGTCTAGAGGAGGCTCTCCCATAGCCAGTGACCTGGTCGCCCAAACCCAGTACCTCTTCCTCTGCGCCAATCTCCTCTACAAAAGCCTGCTCAACCGGAGAAAAAGGGTCGACAGGTGGCCTACTCCCCTGCCCACTCTGACTGGAGGAAGACCGTCCGGTAGATTGTCGACTACCTCTAGATCTACTGGAACCGCCAGTAGAATTTGTCCAAGCCACCTTTCCCGAGCAGCGTCTCCTCTCAGCATCGTCATCACCTGCATCTGCCATCTTGAAAAGGTAAGCCAAGGGAAGAGGTGTTAATATATATCGAGTAGGCAGTTGACATAATAAAGTAAAATGGAGTAAACAACTAACACAAACAGAATGAATAAAAGATTTCAAATGGTAAAACAAATTTCCTACATTCACATCTTGATTTTTCAACTTCAAATCATATCTCAAGGGTTTTCTATCTTTTTCCTTCAAAAAGATTTTATTTCTAAAACCTTTTCTAACTCTTTCCCTAAGAATTTCGGCAAAGTCCCGTTTAAAAATGGCCCCTAAAACATCCATAATATCCACACAAAATACAAAACGCACACTTTTCAACGTTACAATCACATAATACCAACACCCGTGCAGACTTGTCAATTTTTTAGGATTTTCAAAACATATGTTTTATTTTTTCAATAAATCATGGGCTTTCAAAAATCTCCCGAAATTTCTCAAAATCACCTCAAATGGTTTCTAAAATATTCCAAAATTTTGCCAAATTTCAAAATCTAAAAATTTCATCAATCTCTCAAGTTTTCTTAATTTTTCTAATTTTCTAAGTATTTTTCTATTTTTCAAAAAATCAAAAAATCACCAAGTTTTAAAAAAATCACGAAACTTCATACGGTTATTAAACCTATTTTTCTAAGGTACATTGCACAAAAATCTAGCCAAAAAACCCAATTCCCAAGCTTGTAGGAACAAATCCCCAATTTCTGCAAAAAGCCTTCTTCACATAATCACATAAAATCACTCAAATTCAATCAAACAAGCACCAAAATGCAAAAATAACATTACCATAATGTTCAAAACATAGCAAAACATTAAATTCCACTATTTACACGATTCAAACGAAGTTCTACACAAAATCAACAAAGATTTGAAAACTCACTTTTTGGAGTTCTCCGACGAAATCTTCTTTTCGGGCGACTTTTCGGGCGACGTGGTCTCCTTTTGGCAATCACCCGTGATCCCTTAGAGGTGCCCCTTCAAGGTTCAAGTCGATTTCCACGCAAAGACTCTTGGTTCTCCATAAACTCTCCAAATATCGCAAGCGTTTGAACCAGAATTTTTCTGGTTTTAACATCAAGCCTGGTGCCACTAGCAGAGGCACCAAGCATTTTCTACCAAAGACGCCACTACTAGTGGCGCCAGTTGCAAAATCTGGGCAGCTTTGCCCTTTTTCCCGCCAAATCTCATTTTCGAAGGCCTTTTTGGCCCGATATCTATTTTTGACCCCCGTTGTCGAAAAATTCCCAAAATCCGTCCCTCCAACTACCTCGCGGTCAACATGAGACTCTCACTTTATCATTTTCTGTCTTTAACAAGCAAAGACAGAAAAAGAGGGGCAGCTATAAGCACCCTATTTTTTACCGCTCGGCAGTCTACGGTCCGTCCAGACTTGTACTCAAGTCAATATGGACGTATTCCAATCGAAACCAACTCTCTAAGTCTAATTCCGTCCATCCATCGCTTTACGGGCCCACTAGGCCCAAATAGAGGCAAAATGACCAAAATGCCCTTAGGGGCATTGTCCTTTCCAATTTCTTTTCTAAATTCCAATCCCTCTCTCGAGACAATTGATTCCTCGAGACGGTAAATCTATTCCTAATTAGGCATGTCTTTTCGAAGACGGTAAGTCCCCTTTTCCAATTCCAATTCCAATTTCAATCCCTCTCTCGAGACAGTTGATTCCTCAAGACGATAATCCAGCACATTTTTTGAAAAAAATCTCTTCGGAACGGTAAGTCCCTTTAAACCTGTCGATCGGGACGAGACCGCAAGTCCCATAGATGGTAGAACGTTTCACCTTTGGCACCTGCTAGCCCGCCAATGCAGAAATGTCCGTTTAGACACGCCTTTCGAGAAAGTTAATTCTCAGGCGCTAAGTCCCTTTAGCAGCTTCCCAAGATCAGGCAATCTCAGAAATAATCGCAAACCGTCAGAGTAGCGAAAATACTCGCAAACATCACAACCGTCAGAGTAGCGGAAATACTCGTAAATAGGTCGGTATAGGAAATTGCCAACAAACCCCTGTGACCGCCGTTAGAGTGGCGGAAACACTCAAAACCCAGGTCAACACCGGTGCCTGCTAGCCCACTTCGGTGAAAAATGACCAAACTGTCCCCAGGGCTATTTTTCCAGCACGTTCATCGAGAACACACCTGAGTCCTTAGAACGGTAAGTCTAACCATTCAAGATTGTCTTAAAAGCAATCCGGCATGATTAGATGCTTTCTAGTTAGTTTTAGGCCAATTCCGAGACTTTTCGGTCAAGATGACCATTTTGCCCCTAGGCATCTGAACACTCCGGGAACCACACCGGCTCTGGGTATCAAATCGGTAATCTCCTGAGATTGCTTCTTACAGTATTCTCAACCTTCCTTTACCTTTTCGGATCATTCTGAGTCAATTTCGGCAAACCCGGTGCAAAATGACGGTTTTTCCCCTAGTGGGCCGGTCACCTTTTCCGACCACACTGGCTCTGGGTATCAAACCGGCAACCTTTGGGAGGATTCTGAATAATGTTTCTAAATTTTTAGTCTTTTTCCAGGACATTCCGGGTCCGTCCTGTAAGCTTTCCGATCCAGTTGACCGTTTTGCCCCTAAAGGCCCGGTCAACCTTTCCGACACATCTTATCCTTATTTTTCAAGTCAAATACCTCCGGGACACTATTCTAAGTGTTCCTGCCCTTTTTTCGGCGTTCCTGGTCATTCCCAGTCCCTTAAATCATTCCCGGACTTTCCGAAGTCACTCATAGTGAAGCCAAGCTAAAAATTGCATGGTAATCACTAATACAAGTGCCCAAATCTGTCAAAGATACGTTGCTTGCCGACTTAACAAACTTTCCTAATTGGCTGGCGCCACTAGTAGTGGTGCCAAGCCAAGAAATGGCCTGGCGCCACTCCTAGTAGCACCAAGAGGAATTTTGCCCTAGTGCCACTGCAACAAGCGCCAGGTCTATCCCATGTCTATAAATACAGAGCCTCCTCCAGCGTGAAAGAGGTCCGTAAACTCAGTCTAAAATTCCTAATTTTTGATATACAGAGCTCGTAGCCTCTCTAGACCCTAGCCTCCTTAGGTTTTCCAAACCCTAGCCACCATACACAAACCTTAGCCTCCTATACGCTCATACACACCCCTATACACTTATACACTAGCCTCCAACCCTCTATTGAAGACTTGGATTGTTGCAACTTAAAGCTCTCAAAGACCAAGACAAAGCTCTAGAAGACTGAAGCGAAGACCGAAGAAAAAGCAAGAAAGCAAGGCGCGCAAAGCAAAGTGAAATAAACAAGACATACGGTAGGTTTTCTCTTCAAGTTTCTGCACTTCCCCCTCTCTCTTCTCTCGCCTAACCCACTTGGGTTTTCTTTATTTTAATCCCCCATCTTCTTCCCCCATTTCTTTGCATGCTTGAAACAAGGGGATTCCCGGTCCATGTGTAGGATTAGGTTATTGGAGGGTCACCGTATCGGGGGCTTTCTTTTAGACTAACCGAAGACCACGTGGGTTCGGCCCCCTTGACTATGTGGTAAAGCCTTAGCCTTGTATGTTCACGACCCCAATTTGCATTGTGCATATCATTATCTTGCATTCTTCCAAAAACTGTTTTCAAACTCGTTTTCAAAACTTGCATTAAACTTGTTTTCAAAATTGCATCAAAATCTTCATTTCCAAAAACTTGTTTTCAAAATCACAACCCTAGGGTGATTCTATCCTTTCCATGGCTAAGGTTACTTTAGGAAAGTGTTACATTTAAAGTGACCAACATGGTCCATGTTTTCAACTCCTTGTTGTTTTCAAAACTACTTTCTTAAAGTGGTTCTAACCTTCTTATGGTTAGAGCCACTTTAAGAAAGTGAGATACTTTATATCTTCCAAAAAAACTCTCTTTTCAAAAGTCTCTCTTTCTAAAACCCTTCTTTTCAAAATACTTTCTTTAAACTCTTCTTTCCAAAATTGTTTTCTAAAAACTACCTCCAAAAATTTATTTTTCAAAACTCCCTTTTTAAACTCCTTTCCAAAACACTCTCCTCAAAATCTACTTTCTAAAAATGCCCCCTAAATCTCTTTTCTAAAACAACTCTCTCCAACAAACTCTCTCCAAAAATCTTTCCAAAAACTCTTTTCAAAACTCATCTTCTAGGAACTCCTCTCTAGGTTTTCTTTCCAAAAATCTCTCTTTCCAAAAAACTCACTTTCCAAAAAACTCTCTTTAGAGCCCAAGTCAAGTCCTAGAACCCACAATTAGGAAACCCTAATTTTCTTTCCAAAAATGTGATTTTCAACCTTGCCCCAAACCTAGGTTTCCAAAACCTCTTGTTTTCTACATTAAAACTATACATATTTCCAAAACCTATTTTCTACGTCAAAACTATAGTCTTCTAAATCTAAGGTTTCTAAAACTTCCCTTCCCTTTAGGAACTCAAATCTCATCTTCCTTTTAGGAAACCAAATCCAATCTTCCCGTTTAGAAAACTAGATCCAATCCTCCGTTTTGGCAAAACAAAATCAAACCTTCTCTTTTAGAAACAAAATCCAATCCATTGTTTTAGGAAATAGGAATCTTAGCCCTTCCAAATCTAAATCTCTCCTAATTCAACTTTCTCCTAATTTCCTACCTTCCTAAACCATAAGTTTCCTAAAACTTCCAAATCTTTCCTTAAACATTAAGCTTCCACATCTTTCCTAATTCAACCCTTTCCTAATTTTACCCCTTTCCAAATCTTAACTTTCCAAATCTAAATCTTCAAAACTTTCTTAAGTTAAATCTTTCTAAACCTAAATCTTTCTAAATTCTAAACTTTCTTAAAATTTCAAATCTTTCTAAACTCAAAACTTCCTTATTTTCATAACTTTCTTATTTTCAAAACCTTTCCTATCTCAAAGCCTTTCTTAAAATGGAACTTTCTTAATTCAAAACTTTCCTAATTCGAAACCTTTCCTAAACCAAAACTTTCCTAAAATGAAACTTTCCAAAAATGACACTTTCCTATTTTGAAACTTTCCTAAATTGGACATTTCCTAATTCGAACCTTTTCTAAATCTAATCTTTTCTAAAACTCTTTCAAGTCAAGTTAAAATTTTCTTAAACCCTTCCAAGTCAAATCTTTCCTAAGTTTCATCTTTCTTAAATCTAGGTTTCCTAAACCTCAACCTTTCCAAATCTAAGTCCAATCTTTCCAAATTTCAATTTCCAAATTCTAATATTCTATTCTAAATTCCAATTCAATCTCTTTTTTGAATCCAACCTTTTATTCTTCTATTGGACTCTTGTCTGAACTACGACTGACCTGATTCCTCCAAAAGGATACGTAGGCAACCCTCATGGGTGCAGTCACAACCCTTTTCAAATCTCGAATTCCACAACATTTTTCAAATTTTCATTTCTACAATCTTTTTCAAATCTTGAATTCCACAACTTCTTTCAAATCTCCAAATTCTACAGCCTTTTCCAAATCTCAAATTTTACAATCTCTTTCAAGCTTTTATTTCCACAACCTCTTTCAAATCTCCAATTCTACAATCTTTTTCAAGTTTTTAATTCCATAATCTATTTTTCTAATTCCAAATTTCTATTTTCAAATCTCTATTTCCAATTTCTAAAACTTTCCAATTTTAAGTCTATCTTTTCAAATCTCTTTAAATCAAATCAATTTCTTTTCAAATCTATTTCCAAATCAAATCTCTCTTATTGTATATCATGCATCAAGTCTTTTTAAACATCGTTTTCTAAAGTGGATAGGATTGGATAATTGTTAATTGAAGGCTCTCATAGGTGAATCTAAGGTAAATAGACATGTAAGTACCAAAAGGGCGGGATAGGGTGATGGCTTAGTGCATCTTCCATACACGTAACCAACCTCCGAACCTAGGATCACTATTTTTGAAGACCAAAACGGAGTTATTTTTCAAAAATGGCTCAAATGTTTTCCAAAGGTTGCCAAACAACCTGTTTTCTTAAAAACCCTCTCTTGAGGAGATATTTTCAAAACTATTTTACAAAACCCTAAGTGTAGTTTTTGAATTATGTTTAGTTTTTAGGTGACCTAACTCATCTTAATCAAGTTAGGTGGCGACTCCAAACTTTTTCTAAAAGCCCTTTATTCAAATCTATTTTCAATTCAAACCTAGTTGTACTCATTCTTCTGAGAGGGTGAGTTCTAACGAGAGAGTACAGTATTTTTCTCGCTTATGTGTGTATTCCTCGAGTGCAAAAAATCTGGAAGCGATAGCTTGCCGACAGGAATTTTGCTTGAAAACTTTGGAAGACCTGTACAAACTTGTTTTAGCTCCATTTTCAATGCGGTTTACAACATTAGACTCGTATTGCCGATACGAACACTCTGGTGTCTTCGAAACACTATTTCCAGTAATTTGATTTTTGGGCAGTGAGCAAAAATTGTTTTGATTTTGCTCTAGCGACTCTAATGAGGCTCTGATACCACTTGTTGGGCTCAAAAATCAAATAAACACCCACAAACGCATAATTTGGTGAAAGAAATTTCACTAATCAAAAAGGAAAAAATTTACATAGAAAGAGAAGGAGGCTCTGGACACTCACTCTACTCTACTATAACTCTCACAAAAAAAACTCTCTTCTACTTCTCATTTACTTATTCTCTTCTGTTGCACCCCTTTATTTATACATGAATGGGGAGAAGGAAGTCAGTAACTAGATCCGAGAAATCTGGCTGCCATATCTTCCTTTCCCTTGTTAGTGCTGATAGTCATAGGTTAAAGCTTCCCTCAGTCAGAAAAGCAATCAGTTGGTGATTGCTTCACGAAATGGGTACCCATCTTAGCAAAAGCAAACCTATCCTATTTGGTGCATGTGTATGGGCCAAAAAGCTTAGGGGTTTAGAAAATAAAGATAAATGGAAGAGCTACTCTCTTATACTACATCTCATTGCGGAGTCAAAGCTCACGCAGCACAATTTAGTCAAGGTGGGCTGCTCATCACTCTGGTTTGGTTATTGATGGCTCATCTTGGCTTGGGAGAGCAGTTTTAATTAATGAAGCTCATGAAAGGGCAAAACTAATTGTGGGGAAGTAGCTAAATTAATTTGATGAGCCAATTAGTTGAAGATCTATGCTTTTGCTGGAATCTGCTTTGAGTAATTTGGTTGAGTCCAAATCATTGTCAGTGACCAATGGATAAGCTTTTTATCATGCCTGTAGGGAACGTAATCTAGCCTCTGTCGTTCTCTTGTTTCAATTTTAAATAAAACTTATGTTGTATCATGTACAAATTTACATTTTTGTTTTGTTATCTCATCCATAAAACTATGACAGCTACAAGGAATATAATCTAAACAGTCTGGCCACATTTGATTCTTTGCTAAGCTTAATTATCTTTAGAGGCTGAGGACAAGCGTTGCGTATGCAACTTGAAGTGCACAACATCAATAATCAAAGCCTTCAAATGAATTGCATAACAATAGTTTTTTAAAAGAAATGCAGTCAATACAAATAAAATAATAAAAAAATAAAAAAGATCATTACTTTAAAAATAAAATGTAATAAGAGCCTTTAAATTGCATTAAAATATTTAAAAAGATAATTAATTTTATAAAAAGAAATGTAATCAATGATGCTGAGAGGGTTGAGGTTGAGGTTAAGCTAAGCTGAGCCCAAAATTGAGCAGGGGATTAAATGTTTGGTTAATCCTCCAATAATATATTTATATACATATTTAGATATGCATAAAAATATAAAACCTCTAGAAGGGTGGTGGTGACTCTTATGGCTTAAACAGAAATTTTTTGTACTTCCATAGTTGATATGGTATGGCAAGGGATACAAGGAAAAGTGTAACATCATGTAATTGGCTAAATTTTGTGATGAGTCTTATTCTATATAATTTGGGATGTTTGGGTGGCTATCACAAGCATTTGGGATGTTAGGAATGTCTACTCATTTAGGCTTGAGCTAAAAGAGTCTTGGATGTTATATAAAGTAGTTAAGTTTAGACGTCGATTGATGTCATTGGATTTCGATAAAAAAAACAA
Source organism: Euryodendron excelsum (assembly GCA_033060915.1). Taxonomy (NCBI): domain Eukaryota; kingdom Viridiplantae; phylum Streptophyta; class Magnoliopsida; order Ericales; family Pentaphylacaceae; genus Euryodendron; species Euryodendron excelsum. Next base: position 40,930,530 of record CM065379.1, read on the forward strand.
ATTGGGTATACTTGATATTGGACTTCAATGGATGTTGATGGATCCTGGTACCTCTCGATGGAAGAAACAGTGAGCACCCTATCTGGCAGTCTGAATTTTGTTGGACCTTGCTAGACCTCAATACCTCTCAACGGAAGAAACAGTGAGCACCCTATCTGGCAAGTTATATCTCGTCGAACTTCACTAGACGTCGGGGCTGCAAGAAGAAAACTTCGCTGGACCTCGCTGGATATTGATGCCACAATATTTGCTAGATTCTAAACCCAAGGAAATACAACGCCGATTCTTTTGACCTATCTATATTGAGGCACGTTTTCCAAGATCCAATAAGTGAGCCGCCATTAAGAATACACAAGGGAGAATATCTCCAAACATCTAGAGAAGTCATGATTGATTCTTAGCAATGAATCTTCTTCAACACTATTGAAGAAAATTTAAGTCTTGAAAGAGTTCGAGACATGAAATCTGTACTAAGGGGATCTATCTGGTGGTTAAGCATGGCAATGGTGTATTGAAAAGTCGAGCAAGTTAAAGTCAACCTAGTGATCGAGGAGTCGATTGGGGATTAGATTGTTTGTGATCTTATAGCCATTAACATTGGTTTTAATGCATGATCTTTGTTCGACAAAGGAGACTCATGATTTTTTCTCAATTTGGGTTTTCACAATAAAAGTCTCGTGTGTTAATTACGTGATTGATTTGTCTCTTAGCTTATCATTGGCATACATTGTGATTGCACTTGACCATAGTCATAACTATTATAGCATTGCATCTATACTCATTTATTAGCAAGGCTATTGATAAGGCTAAGTTTTTCAATTGGTAACAGAGCAAGACACTTAGAAATATTTTGATTTTTGAAAAAGTAAAATCCTGATAGCTTAAATCTATGGATTTGCCTAAGGAAGGTAATTCTATTGCTGGACCTCCATTACTTGATGGAACTAACTGCCCTTACTGGAAAGCAAAGATGAGAGTTTTTCTTAAGTCAATCGATGAATGAGTTTGGCTTGTTACTGTGAATGACTGGACCCTATCCACCATTGCATCTGGTGAAACAACGATTTTAAAATCATCAAATCAATGGAATAAAACTAACTTTGAAAATTATGGGTGAAACAGTAAAACCATGAATACCATCTATAAGGGTGTCAGAACAAAAGAGTTTCGAGGAATATTTAACTATGAAATTGCTAAGAAGGCATTGGATATCTTACTGATTACTCATGAAGGTACTACATCTGTGAAGATAGCCAAACTTTAGCGGTTGATTACTGCCTTTGAAACTTTGAGAATGGAAGACGATAAAATTTTTGATCAATTTTATGTTAAACTCGGTGATATCGTCAACTCAAGTTTCAACCTAAATGAACAAATCTCTCCATCTAAAACTGTTCAAAAAATTTGAGATCATTACCGAAGAGATCTCTAGCCAAGATTACGGCAATAGAAGAAAGTAAGGATGTTGACTCCATAAAGGTAGAAGACTTAGTGGGTAGGTGTCGCGCCCAGATTTTTCGCACTCAAGGAATACTCACCCAAGCGGGAAAAATGTTGTACTCTCTCGTTAGAACTCACCCTCCTAAAAGAATGAGTGCGACTAGGTTTGAATTGAAAATTTAGATTTGAATAAAGGGCTTTTGAAAAAAGATTCGGAGTCGCCACCTAACTTGATTAAGGTGAGTTAGGTCACCTAAAAACTAAGCATAATCCGAAAACTACACTTAGGGTTTTTGGAAAACGATTTTGAAAAGATCACCTCAAGGGAAGGTTTTTAAGAAAAACAGGTTGTTTGGCAACCTTTAGAAAACATTTAGCCCTTTTTAAAAAATAACTCCTTTTGGTTTTTGAAATCAGTGATTCGAAGTTCGGAGGTTGGTTACGTGTAGGGAAGATGCACTAAGCCATCACCCTACCCCGCCCTTTCGGTACCTACATGTCAATCTACCCTAGATTCACCTATGAGAGTCTTTAATCAACATGTGTTCAACCCTATCCACTTTAGAAAAACAATGCTTGAAAAGAAACTAACATGATGCATGATATGCAAGTGCAATAGAAGAGAATTGAAAAATAGATTTAGAAAGAGATTGATTTGATTTGAAAATAGATTTGAAGAGATGGAATTGAAATTGGAAAGTTTGAAAATTGAAAGTAGAAATTTGAAAATTGAAATTTTGAAATTGAAATTTTGAAAATAGATTGGAATTTGAGATTTGAAAAGATTTTGGAAACCGCACCCATGAGGGTGGAATTGAAAGTTTGAAAAATGTTGTGACCGCACCTATGAAGGTTGCCTACGTATCCCTTTGGGGGAATCAGGTGAGTCGTAGTTCGAAAAAGAGTCCGATTGAAAATAGAATGTTTGATTAGAAGAAAGAGATTGAATTGAAAATTGAATTAGAAAATGAGAGATTGAACTTTGAATAGAGGATTGAAAATTGGAATTTAGAATTTTGAAATTTGAAAAGATTGAATTTTGATTTGAACAGATAAAATTGGGAAGAGAGATTTAGACTTGTTTTGGAAAGATGGAGGTTTAAGAAACCTAGGCTTAGGAAAGAGAAGAGACTTAGAAAATATTTGACTTGACTTGGAAGGTTTAGGAAATTAGGGAAGATTGGATTTAGGAAATGTTTGAATTAGGAAAAGTCCGATTTAAGAAAGTTTTGTTTTAGGAAAGTGTCATTTTAAGAAAGTTTTCATTTTTGGAAAGTTTTGGAATTAGGAAAGTTTCACTTTTGGAGAGTTTTGAATTAGAAAAATTTTCGACTTAGGAAAGTTTTGAAAATTGGAAAGTTTTGAAATAGGGAAGTTTTGAAAATTGGAAAGTTTCGTTTTTGGAAAGGTTTGAAAAAGGGAAGTTTTCAACTTAGGAAATGTTTGAATTAAGAAAAGGGAAAGTTTTGAATTAAGAAAGCTTTGAGTTTAGAAAGTTTTTAATTATGAAAGCTCCATTTTAAGAAAGGTTTTGAAAAAAGAAAGGTTTTGAAAATAAGGAAGTTTTGAAAATAAGAAAGTTTTGGATTTGGAAAGATGTTGAAGTTTTGGAAAGATTTAGAATTTAGAAAGCTTGGAAGTTTAGAAAGATTTAACTTAAGAAAGTTTTGAATTTAGGAAACTTTGGATTTGAAAAGATTTGAAATTTGAAAAGTTTAGGATTTAAAAAGTTTTAGAGTTTAGAAAGATTTAAGATTTTAGAAAGTTTTAGAGTTTTAGAAAATCTTGAAATTAAGAAAGGTTTGAGTTTAGGAAAGGTTTAAAAGCTTGAATTTGGAAAGTTAAGATTTGGAAAGGGGGTTGAATTAGGAAAGATTTTTATGTTCAAGTTTTTGGAAACTTAAGGTTTAGGAAAGTGGAAGTTTAGGAAGGATTTGAATTAAGAAAAAAAAGTCGGATTAGGAAATGATTGGATTTTGTTTCTAAAAGGGAAGGTTTGATTTCGTTTCCAAAAACGGAGGATAGGATCTAGTTTCCTAAACGGGGAGATTGGATTTGGTTTCCTAAAGCAAAGGTTTGATTTTGTTTCCTAAAGGGAAGATTTGATTTGGCAAGGATTTGGAAAGGGAGGTTTTAGAAACCCTAGATTTGAAAAACCATAGTTTTGACGTAGAAAATAGGTTTTGGAAACATTTATATTTTTTATATGAAAACATGAGGTTTTGGAAACCTAGGTTTGGGGCAAAGTTTGAAAATCATGTTTTTGGAAAGAAAATTAGGGTTTCCTAATTGTGGGCTCTAAGGCTTGATTTAGGCTCTAAGGAAAAGGGATTTTTAGAAAGTGCATTTTTTGAAACGAAGGTTTTCTAGAAGGGAATCCTAGGAAGGAACTTTCGGAAAGTGAATTTGAAGAGGGAGTTTTTGGAAAAAGATTTTAAAGAGAAGGAGTTTTGGAAAGTGCGTTTTTAGAAACGTAGATTTTGGAAAGAAGATCTTAGAGGAGAGTTACTAGAAGAAAAATTTTAGGAAGAGAGTTTTTGGAAAGAGTTATGGGGAACGTTTTTAGAAAGCGGACTTTAAAGAAAAGATTTTGGAGAGGAGTTGAAAAAGAGAGTTTTGAAAAACAGATTTTGGGAAGGAGTTTTTGAAAACAATTTTGAAGAGGAGAGTTTTAGGAAAGTATGTTAAAAAAGAAATTTTTAGGAAGAGATCTTTGAAGAGAGAGTTTTTTGGAAAGTATGAAAATGTCTCACTTTCCTAAAGCAATTCTAACCATAAGGGGGCTAGAACCACTTTAGGAAAGCGGTTTTGAAAATCAACAAGATTTTGAAAATATGGACCATATTAGTCATTTTAAATGTAACACTTTCCTAAAGCAACCCTAGCTATGGAAAGGCTAGAATCACCCTAGAATTGTGATTTTGAAAACAAGTTTTTGAAAAAGAGATTTTGATGCAATTTTGAAAACAAGTTTGAAAACGATTTTGAAAACGAGTTTGAAAACGAATTTTGGAAGATGCAAGATTATGATATGCACAATGCAATTTGGTGTCGTGAACATACGAGGTTAAGGCTTCACCACATAATCAAGGGGGCCGGACCCACGTGGTCTTTGGTTAGACTAGAAGAAAGCCCCCGACACGGTGACTCTCCAATAGCCCAATCCTACACATGGACCGGGAATCCCCTTGTTTCAAGCATGCAAAGAAAGGGCGGGAAAGAGATGGGGGATTAAAATAAAGAAAACCCAAGTGGGTTAGGAAAGAGAAGAGAGAGGGGGGAAGTGCGAAAATTTAAATAGGGAGCCTACCGTATGTCTTGTTTATTTTGCGCGCCGTGCAGTCTTCAATCTTCGGTCTCCGTCTTAATCTTCTTCTTCGACCTTCAAGAATTGTCTTCAAGCTTTAGATGGCAGCTCTTCAAGTCTTCAAAGGATGGTTGAAGGCTAGTGTATGAGTGTATGGGGGAGTGTATAAGTGTATAGGAGGCTAGGGTTTGTGTAGAGTGGCTAGGGTTTGGAAAACCTAGGGAAACTACAGTTTAGGAGGTGCTCGAGCTCTGTATATCGAAATATAGGATTTTTAAGTTAAGTTTGCAGACCCCTTTCACGTTGAATGAGGCTCTGTATTTATAGAGGGAGGAATACACTAGCGCTTGTTGCAGTGGCGCCAAGCCAAATATTAGCTTGGTGCCACTACTAGTGGCGCCAGTCAATTAGGAAACTATTAAGGTTGGCAAGCAGCGTATCTTTGACTAGATTTGGGCGCCTGTACTAGTGACTACCATGCAATTTTTAGCCTGGCTTCACTAGGAGTGACTTCGGAAAGTCCGGGAATGATTTGGAGGAGCCAGAAATGACCCGGAAGGCCAGAAAGGAGCAGGAACACTTAAAATAGTGTCCTGGAGGTATTTGACTTAAAAAGTGAGGACAAAATGTGTCAGAAAGGTTGACCGGGCTTTTAGGGGCAAAACGGTCAATCGGACCGAGAAGCTGCCGGGGTGAACTCGGATTGTCTCGGAAGAAGACTTGGGATCTGGAAACATTATTTAGAATGTTCCCGGAGGTTGCCGGTTTGATTCCCAGAGCCGGCGTGGTCGGAAAAGGAGACCGGCCCGCCAGGGGCAAAACGGTCATTTTGCACCGGGTTTGCCAGAACTGACTCGGAATGGTCCGGAAAGGTAAAGAAAGATTGAGAACACTATAAAAAGTATTCTCGGGACATTACCGGTTTGATACCCAAAGCCGGTGTGGTCGAAGAAGGAGATCGGCCCTCCAGGGGCAAAACGGTCATTTTATACCGGGTTAGCCGGAACTGACTCGGAATGATCCGGAAAGGTAAAGGACGGTTGAGAACACTATAAAAAGTATTCTCGGGACATTACCGGTTTGATACCCAGAGCCGGTGTGGTTCTCGGGGCGTTCGGATGCCTAGGGGCAAAATGGTCATCTTGACCGGAAAGTCTCGAAAAATGTCCACAGGACAATTTGGACATTTTTCACCAAAGTGGGCTAACAGACACTGGTGTTGACCTGGGTTTTGAGTGTTTCCGCCACTCTAACGGTGTGAGTATTTCCGCTACTCGGACGGGGTTGATGATTTGTGAGTATTTCTGCTACTCGGACGGGGTTGATGATTTGTGAGTATTTCCGCTACTCTAACGGTTTTGTGAGTATTTTTGCTACTCGAACCGTCTTGAGGAATAAACTGTCTCGAGAGTGGGACTGGAAGGGGTCTTACTGTCTCCGAAGAGACGTGCCAGGATTGGAACCGTCTCGAGGAATAAACTGTCTCGAGAGTGGGTTTGGAAAGGGGTCTTACCGTCTCCGAGGAGACGTGCCTGGATTGGAACCGTCTCGAGGAATAAACTGTCTCGAGAGAGGGATTGGAAAGTGGACTTATCGTCTCCGAAGAGACGTGCCTGGAGTGGAACCGTCTCGAGAAATAAACTGTCTCGAGAGTGGGATTGGAAAGGAGACTTATCGTCTCCGAAGAGACGTGCCTAGAGTGGAACCGTCTCGAGGAATAAACTGTCTCGAGAGAGGGATTGGAAAGTGGTCTTACCGTCTCCGAAGAGACGTGCTTGGATTGGAACCGTCTCGAGGAATAAATTGTCTCGAGAGTGGGAATGGAATCAGAAAGGAAAGGACAATGCCCCTAAGGGCATTTTGGTTATTTTGCCTCTATTTGGGCCTGACAGGCCCGCAAAGCGATGGAAAGACGGAATTTGGACTTAGAATGTTGGTTTCGATAGGAATATGCCCACAATGACTTGAACACAAGTCTGGACGGAGTGTAGACTACCGAGCGGTCAAAAATGGGGTGCTTACAGTAGGGATGTAGAAGCTAATTTTTACCAACCTAAAATGAACAAAGGCATTGCCCTAAATTCCATTAAGGAAAGTGTGAATGAAGCTAGTGATAGTCACTCTGAAATGGCTCTTGAGAAGATGGCCCTGTTTGTCAAAAAATTTTAAAAGTTTTTAACAAATGACAACAAGGTCAATCTCCTTCTTTTGAAAAACCTAAATGGAAATCTTTTGAAAAAAACATATTTTTAAGGAAGTCATCTAACAAGTCCGGTAAAAAATAATGCTTCGAGTGCCATGGCCATGGTCATATTGCTCAAGAGCGTCCAAATAAAAAGAAGAACAAATGAAGCAAAGTTTTCACGGTCACATGGAGTGATTCAGAAAAGGAAGATGAGTCTGACAAAGATGATGGTTTTGAGAACTTCACAATGTTTATAGCCTCTGCATCTGAGGTAACTGAAACTTTATCTAAGCCCCAAGAAGCTGAAAAGTCCAACGAGTCAGATGGTACTGTGGGGTCTATCAAGGAAGATGAAGGAGAATCAGATGATGAAGACAAAAGTGAACTTCAACGAGCATATGATCAACTCTACAAGAAATTTTACAAGTCGACTAATGTTAATGTCAAACTGGGCAACAAGTTGAAAAAAGCCTTGGAAAAAGATGAATCTTTGAAAAAGGAGAAGATTGATGCTTAAGTTGAGATAAGCCAGCTGAAGAATCACAATCTTACTCTGTCTGATCAAGTGAAATTTCTCAAAAAAGATGCACCTAATCGAGAAGGGCTCAGGAAGGCAGTTGAAGAGAAGCTACAAAAACTTGAAGTAGAGCTTTCAAAGTTGAATTTGACCTTTAAGAAGTTTGATGCAAGTACTTCTTCGTTGGAGAAAGCTTGGGAAAGTTAAAAGAATGCTTAGAACATGCGAGGGATTGGATATATAGATCAACCATCCAAATCAAAGCAAAAATAACTCAAGAAACAAGTCAAATTTGTGCCTGAAGGTCGGTATAATTCTTTTCAAGCTAGAGGTAATACTTATCACTTTGTGCCTATTTGTCATTGGTGTGGAATAAAAGGTCACATTAGGCCACAGTGCCATAAATTATATAGTTTACCTGTGGATTATTACCAATCTCAAAAATCTTACAACCAAGGTAAATCATATGATGAGTCTTTGTCTAATAGGTCTCATATTCTAGCTGAAAAGTCAAGAGTTTTAAACTTCAAACTTATTCAGAAGAGGTGGAACCTATATGGCAATACTAGGGGTGAATTTGAATCCCAAGACAGCTCAGAAATATATGCAACAGTCTTCAAGAAATTTGAAAATTTTAAATCTATGACGGCTTGGATAAGAAAAGTTGATCTTAAGGGATATATTGTCCATACTGTTTTAAAAGCCCATAACTCCAACATATGGTATGTAAATAGTGGGTGTTCAAGGTATATCTATGGCGACAAGTCCTATTTTGACATAGTGAACAAGTATAATGGTGGTTTGGTAACCTTTGGTGATGGCAATACATCAAGAATGATTGAAAAAGGTAATATCAAATCACAAGGTTTGCCAAACTTGAGTGATGTCTTGTTAGTTGATGGATTGAAAGCTAATCTCATTAGTATTAGTCAGTTATGTGATGCACAACATTAAGTACATTTTTCTAAAAGTAAATGTTCTATTTTTGATAAAAATGGTACTGGTGTCATCAAAGATGTGCGAACTACTAACAGTTGTTATAGGATAACTCTTAAGAGTGGAATTACTTGTAATTCTGCTAAATTGGATGAGACTGGGTTATAGCATTAAAGACTTGGCCATGTGAACTTTAATGATCTATCACTATCTAGATTATCTAGCTCAGAGCTTATCCTAAAGATTCGAAAACTTGGAAAGCTCACAAATTGTGTGTGTGGTCCATGCCAACTGAGAAAATAAATTAAATCCACACATAAGAAACTTAAGTAGATTTCCTCCTCTAGACCTCTTAAACTAGTGCATATGGACCTTATGGTTCTACTCGGATAGAGAGTCTAGGAGATAAGAAATATATGTTTGTTACAGTCGATGATTTCTCTAGATTTACCTGGGTTGATTTCATTAGAGAAAAATCTGACACATTCACTGTGTTTAAAACTTTGTGTTTAAGATTGCAAGTAGAGAAGGGCACAAAAATAGGCTGCATATGAAAGATTCAAACTGACCATAGTAGAGAGTTCAAAAATGCTGATTTTGCTAACTTTTGTGATGAATAGGGCATTAATCATGAGTTTTCAGCCCCAAAGACTCCACAACATAATGGAGTAGTTGAGCAGAAGAATCGAGTCATTCAGGAGATGGCTATAGTGATGCTTTATAGTAAAAAGATCCCTCAACGATTTTAGGCTAAAGTAGTGAACACTGCCTGTTACATTTCAAATCGAGTCTACTTGAGAGTTGGTATCAAGCAGACTCCCTATGAGTTGTGGAAAGGTAAGAAGCCCAATATTAAAAACTTTCGAGTGTTTGGGAGCAAATGCTACATTCTAAGGGATAGAGAGCAACTAGGTAAGTTTGTCTCCTTAAGCAATTAAAGGGTATTTCTTGGGTATTCCATTAATAGTAGAGCTTATAGAGTTTATAACATGCATACTTAACTATTATGGATCCATTAATGTTGTCATTGATGATGTTGAGATTCCTTCTAATGTTCCACTTGATGAGGAATTTAATGTAAGCACTGAATCTATCTTAGAAGTTGAACACAAATAAGAAAAAGTGATACTCGAGATGAGGCTGAAAGTGGTCAAACTCAACATGATCAAAGAACCACTTAAGAACCTTCCTCTAGAGTGAAGCTACATTGTCCATTGGATCAAGTGATTTGTGATGTCACTGAACCAATGAAAACAAGGCATTAAGTAAGGAATGAGGTAAACCATCTTTATTGTACTTTCCACGCAAGAGGAGTTAGGTCAGTTTGTTCGTAATAATGTGTGGACTCTTATGCCTAGACCTAAGCATGTTAATGTGATAGGACAAAGTAGATATTTAAGAATAAATCTGACGAACATGGTACTATCATAAAGAATAAAGCTAGGTTAGTGGCCCAAGGATACACTTAAATTGCGGGTATTGACTTTGATGAAATCTTTGCACCTGTTGTAAGGTCAGAGTCTGTATGGATCCTACTCGCCATTGCATGTCATCTGGGCTTTAAACTGTACCAAATGGATGTAAAGAGTGCCTTTCTAAATAACATTCTTTAAGAAGAGGCCTATGTGGAATAACCTAAACGGTTTGAAAATCCACATCATCTTAACCATGTGTATAAACTGAAAAAGGCCTTGTATGGTTTGAAACAAGCTCCTTGAGCTTAGTATGAGAGACTCATCACATTTTTGTTAGAGTCTGGCTTCTCTTAAGAAGGAGCTGATAAGACCTTGTTTATAAGGAAGAGTCTAAACACATTCTTATTGCTCAAATTTATGTGGATAATATTGTGTTTGGATCTACTTCTGATATTCTTGCTCATAGTTTTTCTGATTATATGAAGAATCAATTTGAAATAAGCATGATGGGTGAGTTAAACTATTTCTTAGGTCTTCAAGTTAAATAGTTGGAGAAAGGAATTTTTATTTCTCAATCTAAATATGCTGGAGACCTTGTCAAGAAATTTGGGTCAGAATCTACTAAGACTAAGCTTAGTAAAGATGCTTTTGGAAAATATGTGGACCAAACCTTGTATAAAAGCATGATTGGCAGTTTATTGTATTTGACTGCTAGAAGACCTGACATAGCTTTTAGTGTAAGTGTCTGTGTTGGATTTCAATCTTGTCCTATAGAGTCTCATTTGTTTGTTGTTAAAAGAATCATTAAATATGTGAGTGAGACTCTTGAGTATGGAATCGGGTTTACTTTGAACACCAATTCTGACATTGCACGTTACACTGATGTAGACTGGGTAGGCTCTGCTGATGACTATAAAATCACCTCTGGTGGGGGTTTCTATGTTGGCAACAACCTTGTTGCTTGGCATAATAAGAAGCAAAATCCGTTCTCCCTGTCCACTGCAGAAGCTAAGTACATAGCTACCGGTAGTTGTTGTACTCAACTTATTTGGATAAAGCTGATGTTGAGTGATTATAGTTTAAAACAGAATGTCATGACTATATTTTGTGATAACATGAGTGCTATTAATATTTCTAAAAATCCTGTCCAACATTCCCGTACTAAACACATTAACATTCAATATCACTTCATTCATGAGTTGGTAGAAGAGAAGTCTATCTCTTTAAAACACATTTCCACTGAAAACCAACTAACTGATCTCTTCACCAAACCCCTTGACACCCTAGAGGTGTGTCTTGTTGAGTAATTCCTGTTTGGTGTCATAGCTTAAAGTGGCCTTCTATTTTTTATCTTCCTTTAATGCTATGTATTTTTTTTAAATTAATAAAATTCCAAAAAAAAATTTTTGTCTTCATTTGGTTCCAAAAAGTTTTTAAGGTTGAATCTCGTATGCTTCATTGATTGCATTATGATGAGTCAATAGTTTTTGTGATCATTATCATACTCCTGATTCATGTTTAAAAGGTGCATTCCTTATGAGAATTCTTAGAATATGGAATCCGCCTTTTATGATCCTTCTATAGCACATATCATGGTTGAAATCTCTTGAACCTTTTAATGGCTAGATTGATCATGTACATGTGATTTGCTCTTTTGTTGCTACTTCATCCTTAATGGAAAAGGCTACCAATGAGTGTGAATGTTGATACCATTGCTATATGGCAAGAGGAGAAAGCTATTGACTCACAACAAACGTGTGCTTAAGATAATCCCAAGTATAGGATGGCGAAGTAGTATATACCCGGAGTATAAGATCGTTTCTATGAGGAGCAGTTTACACAAAACCGAAAAAACTAGAACAATCCTCTCAATCACTCATAAAAATCCAAAAAAATTGCTTCTAAAAGAAAATAAAATTTTGATTGTTTTGGAAAATGTCTGATTATCTAAACTAACTAGCAAGCAAAGATAAATGACTTGAACAAGGTTTGATTACAAAGTAATGAGAACAAGTTCGAGAACAAGTCCCGGGATCAATCGATCCAACCAATTGTGTTTCTTAAAATTCCAAATGAGATAATTTTGTAACTCAAATCCTTTGACTACGACGCAAGTCTTGGATTCGGAAAATCTAGCAATAAAAACCAAGTGTTCTTCAAAACTTTAACTTCTAGAATAAATCGGATTGTTAGATTCAAGGACAAATACCATCAATTCGTGCAGCACGTATATTGAATATGAATTCATGCATAAACATTACCGAACATAATCAAACATCCAGGTTATCAAAGATTTCTAGAATGAAGAAGAAAAAGAAAGATAAAAATAGAAAATTAAACTTTGAAACCCAAAATCTCACCTCTTGTGTTTATCCAAGACCTTCAATTGGTCTTCACAATCAATCTCGTGATGAAAAAGTTTAGCTACGTATCTCTATTTATGAAAAACTTGAAATAATAGAATGAATACTGAAAATCTAGATTTAGTGTGAAGAAATGAAAGAATCTTGAATTGAATGCAAGGAATCTAGAAAACTTGTATTGAAACTTGTATTAAAGTGAATCCAATTATAAGAAAGCAACAACCTAATAAATCTAAGCTATTCTAGTGTAAAAACTGTAAAAACTCTCTATAAAGGCTGCCTCCCTCATATCGAGTAGGTATTTATAGGGATCGCAGTCCAAACTTAGAAAAATTCTGACATTTACCTTGTCGTTCGAACGACAAAACTGGCGTTCGAACGCTAGGCCTAAATTCTTCTTTAGCATTCGAACGGTGTATTATGGCTTTCGAACTCCAGGCTTAAATTGGTTTGCATGCTCTCTGGTCATTCGAATGGTAGATTTTGGCATTCGAACGCTAGCCATTTCTTTTTCCTCCTTTTGTTTCTGCTTTACCTCTTACCATTCAAACTGTAACATTAGCATTCAAACGCTGGAGGCATTTTTCACCTTTTTTGGTTTCAACTTGTTTGTGGCTCTTGGAGTCACAATTTGGCAATGCTCATTGGATGCAAACATGTGTAGTTTGAAGCGAGCTTTCCAACGGCATATCATTCATCCCATTTTGAGCTACGAATAAAAATTTGCACGTTTCCCGAGACAAAGCTTTAGCAGTGTTCCTTAACAAGCCATGCCCGCAAACCGAATTACTTATTAGACTACAAATTAACTCCATTACCTTTAAACACCTGAAATATGATTAAGTATGAGGTTAACTACAATATATAGCAAAGAGAGTATAATTAACCCTAATCTACAGCTAGCAAAGGTTGCTTAGCGACCATATATTGCACTTATGCAGTCTAATTAGCTACCAACTCGTGTGTGAAAACCACCATCTCTTTATATTTCATGTTACCATCTTGGAGAGATAGGGCCGAAAATTCAATGAATGTGTTGAGGGGTGTGCTCAAAAATTGAGAATAAGACAAAATGGGATTAACTTCTATGTCTTGATCTTCTTGATGTGATTCTTCATGATGGGCTATTTTTTTTATCACGTCTAGGATCTATATTCTCATTGATTTTATTGGAGTAATTGCATTCATCATACATTGTCGTGGATATATTTTTGATCACCTCATAACCAATTATTCTCAATTTTTTTGTGATCTTTAAGCATGTTTGATGTTGTTTTTTTCATGCTAAAGTCATCATGAGTCACATTGGTTATAGGGTTTTGATGACTAGCTAGATAGGTATGAGGCATGTTACATAAATGTTTTTCCTGTTTTGGCCTTATTTTTGCCCTTCAGGTGACTTCGCTAGACCTCGAGGCCATAACGTCTCGCGAAGTTATTCGCTGGACCTCACAACCGCAAAGTCAAAATTTAGCAACCCCCAATTTAAATCCAGCTAAGGCTCTTTTTATTTTCTTTCTTTTCTTCGAGGCCGCGATCTCTAGCAATCTCTAGCAATTTCCAAGGGCATTCTTCCTCTGCTATTCTAGAACTCCTCTGTGCAATTTTGGTTCTCCTCTACCAATCTAGGTATTCTCCTCACCTTCCTTCTTTAATTTTTCTATTGATTTCATTTCATTTTCAAGCCCTAGGTGTCGGTTTTTTGGGCTTTTCGATATTGCGGGGTTTTAGCCTTTGGGTTCTTGGTTGGGGGTGGTTGGTTGGTGGGCTATTGCCCTTGCATGTTATGTTTTGTTTATCATGGCCTCGCCGGTGCCACTAATGTGGTTGACCCACCGAAGTTTCATCCTCAAACTGAGCCAAAGATAAGGTTTAATAGTGTGTTTCGATCTTGTCCTGTCTTTGTGTCTCTAAGGTGACCCTCAATGAGTTTTTGGGCTCCGTTATAAACACTGAGTTTGTGCGGTGGGGTTGGGCAACCTTAGTTTTCTGCACTAGGTCGGATGTTCTGGCCTTGGTTCGAGAGTTCGTTGTTAACATCTATGATGTTAACAAACCTACTGGGACTTGAGAGATGTTAACAAACCTACTGGGACTCTCAAGTCGTTTGTGCGAGGGGTCTATCTGGACTTGTCTATTACTAATATCTGTAGGTTCCATCAAATAGATTGTTTTCCAGTAGCCTTATGAGGCTGCTCGTGTCATCCCTTTTTTGGATGGTGTAGCACAGCTTTTGCAGACTGATAGTGGTGGTTGGCCCCAAGCTGTGTTGAAGCAAGCTTCGTTATCTCTTGTTTATTATGTTCTGAATCATGTTGTTTGTGCTTCTTTTCTATCCACTTCTCATATAAGCGAGATTCCTGAGACTCGTGCTCACCTCATGCACACTATTGGTACTGGCCTTGCTGTTGATATGGGTTATCTAATGTTTATTTTGAAGGCCTCTACTAATGCTTCTACTCGAGCTTTCCTTCCCTATGGCTTGATGTTTTTTGACTTTGTGATTCGCCATGGGGTTATGCCTGGAGATCATGAGACCCGTGTTGGTGTAAAAAGGCCCATCTCTTGTCTCACTCTTACGCTCAGTAATGCCCAATTGCATGAGGCCCCTCAAGGTCCTCCTCCTGTTGATCCTCTTATAGTCATTCTAGATGATGTTGTACCTCCTGCTAATTCTACAATTGCTCCCGATGCTGCTCCTGCTCCTCTGGGTCTTGATCAAGAGGTTGCTCGTATCGATGATCTGGGTGAGTGTATCAGCCTTGTCCATGAGCGTGTGGATCTTATTGTGGAGCGCCAGGCACGTGACATAGCTTGTGTCCGTGATACTTTGAATGCTCTTTCTCGCACTCACACGGAGTTTATTGATTCTACCAGTGACTTCATGGATCGTTTTCACCGTCACTAGTTTTTTTTTTTTTAATGCTTTTGTTTAGTGGGTTGTTTATGTGCTTTGGATATTGTTTGGTGTTGATATTTTTTTGGTTATTGCTTGCCTCGTTTTATGATGCTTGAGGCTTGCTAGTAGTGGTGGACGTTTCTATGGATATGTTGTTTATATATCTATCTTTCTTTAGTGGTTTCTCTTGCTCTCTGTGCTTGATTTGTCAATTTGTTCCAAAAAGGGAGAGAATATGCTTCATGGTTTATATACATGCATGTTATGCTTCATGGTTGATATATATGCATGTTGATATGGTATTTGGTATATATGCATGTTATCTTGATATAATAAATACACTTGATGGTATTTGTCTCTTTTGTCCTTCACATCTTTGTGCAAGTACCAACGATTAGGATGTTTGGTGTTTGATAGACAACACTCTTATGCTTGTGAGTTATCTATAATTGTAATTTGATTTGTTTCCCTGTAATTCACAGTTTAGCATAGGGTTTTGGTCACGAAATTGCTAAAAGGGAGATTATAACATCATGTAATTGGCTAAATTTCATGACAAGTCCTATTCCTTGTAATTTGAGATGTTTGGGTGTTTACCACAAGCATTTGGGATGTTCGTAATGTCTATTCAGTCAGGCTTGAGCTAAGAGAGTTTTGGATGTTATATAAAGTAATTGAGTTTGACTTTGATGGACGTTGATGGATGTCGATGGATCTCAATAGAAAACACAAATTAGCCATACTTGATTTTGAACTTTGATGGACATCGATGGATCTCAATACCTCTTGATGGAAGAAATAGTGAGCACCCCATCTGGCAATCTGAATCTCGTTGGACCTCGATATCTCGCAATGGAAGAAACAGTGAGCACCTTATCTAGCAGGTTATAGCTTGCTGGACTTAGCTGGATGTCGCGGCCGCGTGGTGAAAACTTCGCTGAACCTCGATGGATATCACGGCTGTGAGATTTACAAGATTCTAAACCTCAGGAAGCATGTTGTCGATTTTTTTGACCTACCTATATATTAAGGCACGTTTTTCAAAGTCCAATAAGTGAGCCACC
Source organism: Euryodendron excelsum (assembly GCA_033060915.1). Classification (NCBI taxonomy): domain Eukaryota; kingdom Viridiplantae; phylum Streptophyta; class Magnoliopsida; order Ericales; family Pentaphylacaceae; genus Euryodendron; species Euryodendron excelsum. Next base: position 40,946,656 of record CM065379.1, read on the forward strand.
ATTAAGAATACACAAGGGAGAATATCTCCAAACATCTAGAGAGCTCACGATTGATTCTTAGCAATAAATTTTCTTCAACTCAATTGAAGAAAACTAAAGTCTTGAAGGAGTTTGAGACACGAAATTTGTACTAAGAGGATCTGTACGGTGGTCAAGCACAGCAATGGTGTATCGAGGAGTCGAGCAAGCTAAAGTCAACCTAATGATTAAGGAGTCGATTGGGGATTGGGTTGTAAGTGATCATTTAACCGTTGACATTGGTTTTAATGCATGATCTTTGTTCGGCAAAGAGAACACATGATTTTTTTTTATTTTTTATTTGGGTTTCCATGGCAAAAGTCTCATGTGTTAATTGCATGATTGGTTTGTCTCTTAGCTTATCATTGGCATACGTTATGATTTCACCTAACCATAGTCACAACTATTATAGTATTGTATATACGCTCATTCTTTAGCAAAGCTATAAATAAGGCTAGGTTTTTCAAAAAGCATTTTCATGTTAAACTTTTTAGGCATAAAATAAAATATAAAAAAATTCACTCTTGTTATTTTATAGTGTTTGACTGTAATCTTGCAAACATTTTCCAGAAGCCTAGAATTATAACTTCATACACTCAGAATTCATGTCAGCATTTTGTCAAACACCACATACGCATGGAGTTTATCAAACCCATAAATACTTAGCCATTCGTACCACATCAATTTTATCAAACCCATTCTTCATAAAAACATGGTTCATATAAATATTTAAAAATATTATGTAATGATGGCATATTGGATGATCTCATGGCCATGACACCAAGTCTTCAGATACAGCTACCTCCTCGATCAAGAATGTAGTGACTGCCTTGCGGAAGGCTCTCAATCCAAATTACCGACGTCTCCTAATCACTATAAATACAAGAGCTTAGGAGATATTTCAAGGTACGACCAAGAATAAAGAGAAAATAAAAAGAAAAAGTAAAGAGAAAATAGAAAGAAGTGAAGTCTTGGTAAATCCTCAAAAATCATGTTGTATTCTTTTGGGTTCTGTATTATCAATAAAGTCTTGGGTGGTCCAGAAGATCTATCCCTAATTATTCTAGAAGAACTAATATGATAAATATTTGACAGTTCCTGAAGAACTATTTTCTATACTTTGTCATGACTTATTTTATTTGCTTTATATCTTTTTAGTTCTATAATAAAAAATTATTAAACTTTCATCCTGTGTTCTTTAATGGCTCTGTGCTTGGTATTTACTTCTCTTTTTTTTAAATATATGTTATATACTTATATCGCATGGAACCTATATATATAGATATGCATATAGAGAAAAGGAAACCTAGGGAGAAAACCTGGCTAGAGAAGATTTCCTGTCCCAAGCAATCTCTCTAATCTGTGGAATCAATCATAGGAGGAAATCCTTGTCCTATAAGAAATAATTGAATAGAATCATGCAATAACATACGACCAATCACAAATTGGCCCATATATGATTTTAACCCTTAAATAAGACTTCCATTATTTCTTTCCTTCCTCCTCGCCCACTCTACCTTCAAGTTGGAGAGAATATGTGCATGGAGCCCAACTTGGATAACATGTCTCAAAATTGTGTAGTTTACTACAAGAAATTACATTTTTAGCAACCACATTTATCACAAAAAAATACTTTTTGAGATTAAAAAGCAAGGTTAGAGAATTGATAACTAAAAACAAGTTTGGGTTATAAAAGCATATGAGATTACATAAATAGTATACTAGATGAGCATGCACTATGCATGTATTTTTACTAGTTTTTTTGATTTCATTATCTTGCCACGTGATTTTCTGATTGCTTGTGTAACAAATATATTTTACATGACAATGTATAAAACCAAACTTGTATTTCAAATGTTCTTCCAGTATTTAGTACAATTGTAATAAGGATAGCAAGGCACAACTATTGCCACGATGCTAGTAAATCATAGTAATATTAAACTATCATAATTGATGTTCTAAACTAGATGTAAGCACCCCATTTTTGCCCGCTTGGTATTCTTCGGTCCATCTGGACTTACATTTAAACCGACACAAACACATTCAAGCTCAGACCGACTTTCCAGACTCAATCCAGTAAATCAACCCCTTTGCGGGCCCGTCGAGCTCAATAGAGGCAAAATGACCAAAATGCCCTTGGGGCATTACTCGATCCAATTCTAATTGTCACGTCTTCCTAAAGACGATAAGTCTCTATTTCAACCTCAATTCCAATTCTAATTCCAGTCCAAACCAATCAAACTCAATTTGACACGTCTTTCGAGAAAGTTAATCCCTCAGATGATAAATCCATCCAGCACGGCACGTTTTCTGAGAAAACTTCTCAGAACGGTAAGCCCCTTCAGACTTGTTAACCGGGACGGAACCCAACTCCCCAAGATGGTAGAACAGTTCATTTCAGGCGTCTACTAATCTGCTAATGTAGGATGTCCGCTATCCAGCATGTCTTTCGAGAAAATTGATCCTTTAGACAATAAGACCATTTAGCAGCTTTCCGAGATCAAGCAGTCTCCAAAATGAACACACACCATCAGAGTGACAGAAACACTCACAAACATCGCAATCATCAGAGTGGCGGAAACACTTCTAAACAGGTTGACATCGAAAATTTTTCACAAACCCCCTATGTCACTGGACCGAACATGCGTCTTGGCTGTGACACGTTTACCGAACATAATCAATCGTCCAAGTTTTCAATATTTTCTAGTGCAAAGAGCACAAAGAATAATAAAAACATAATTTATCTTGAAAACCAGTAATTTAACCCCCTATGCTCATCCAAGACTTTCAATCAGTCTTCACAATCAATCTCAAAATGGAAAGAGTTAGCTACTCATATCTATCTATGGAATAACTTTGAAATAATTAAAGAAATACTAGAAATATGAATTTAATGCAAAGAAAAAATTCAAATCACGAATTTAATGCAAGGAAATGGAAGAACTTGTATTGAAACTAGTGTTTAAGAGATTACAATTACACAATAAGCAACAATTTATCAAATGTAGGCTAAATAAATGAAAAACTTACAACAACCCTCTATTCTAGCCGCCTCCCTCCCTTCTCATTCGAATATAACCTTAGTATTTATAGGGATTACAATCGAACCCTAAAATCTAGCAAAAATTGGCCTTGGCGTTTGAATGCTCGTAGCTGGTTCATCTCCACTCGAACGGCTGGACCTGGTGTTAGAACGCTAGGCCAAATCTCGGATGCATGCTCTCAGGTCGTTCAACAGCTGCTTTTGGTGTGGCTTCTTTTCTTCTTGCCATTCGAACGACCTCTTGGGAGTTCGAACCATAAACTCATTTTTTGGCCTTTCTGGAATCGTCTTGTTTGAGGCCTTTGGAGTTAGAATTTGCCGACACTCGTTAGACACAAACATGTGTAACTTTGAGAGAGCATTCCAACGGTGTATCATTCATCCCATTCTGATCTATGAGTAAAAACTTGCACATTTTCTGAGACAAAGCCCCGGCAACGGTCCTCGACGAACCATAATCATAGCTCGGATCACTTCTTTAACTCCAAATGGACTCCCTTAGCTTCAAATACCTAAAATAAGGTTGAGTACGAGATTAAATGTAATATAAAGCAAAGAAAGCATAATTAACTCTAATCTTCGGCTATCAAAGGTCGTTTAGTAGCCATAGACGACACTTATGTAGTCTAGTCACACCCCCCAACTTACCTTTTAATAGTCCCTAGCAAAACTACGATAAGAAAACATTATCTCCACTTTCGTGAGAGTCCCAGGTGCATTTAGCAAATGCACCAAGCCTTTAAACCCATAAGTTATCCTAGTAGATGAGTGGTGTCTCGTAAGGGCTTACAATGATGAATACCCACAAATATCTATCCAAGTCATGTCAAATAGGTAGTAGAGATACGATGGATATGCATAAACTCCATTCAAAACAAATCTCAATCCCCCTAAATCTTGAATCATGTAAGTTAAAGGCATAAAGTATCGATAAGAGAAAATCACATTGAAGTGCACTATCAATGACATATAACTCTATCGTCTCAACTCTTGCAATTTCATCGTTTATGCTTCAATTCCAAGTCTCACAAGACATACACTCACTCAAAATATGAACACACAAGGTTCTCTCAACTGAAAGCTCGTCAAGATAGTAAATGGATAAGACATACAACACAACCAATTCCCATCATCAAAAATCGCTAAAACGTAAGTGTATCGATTTGGCATAGCTTCATGAAAGAATGTTCATAGTTCAAATAACAATGAGAGAATTGACATGTATGGACTTATACTCAAATGAATTAATAACTCATACGATCCCGGACACACTAAGGCTATGTGAAAGAAGAACCAAGAATAGGAAAAGAAGGAAGCGGTAATAGAACTTCAACAAGTGCATTGCGCACTACATATGATGACAAGAATGTAATCACCTCCACTTTCCCAACTTTTCAACAATATTGGACTTTTCAACTTCCTTGATTTCTTTGTATTGCTTCTTTTTTTATTATTATTTATATATTCTTTTTCTCTTTTCTTCACTTTCTTTTCAACTCCATACAACTTCACAAGCATATAAGCAATGCATTAACTTAGTATTGACAAACTTCTCAAGATTATGTGTGCATGAATATTGAGATAAAGAATTAAACATGAACAGCACAAAAGAAATGAAATGGCCTCATTCTAAAATCCAAAAAAACATTAACTCAAAACCTCAAGGAAGTATAAGGTGTCAAGTATTCCAACTACTACTCAACACGCAAATCGAAATCAAGAATAACGAAACTATTCAATCAACGGAAGATTAACAAAGTATCCTTGATTAAATATAAATCACTCCGAAAGACGATCATGGGCTCTAAACTCACAAGGTATAATCTCCACCTTATAAAGATATGCATGCACAAGAGAAATACATAAGATGTCATATAGCATGCTAGTGTACAACGATGTAAGCTCTTTCTTATGATGAATTTATGACAAAAACTTTAAATGCATCACAACACAAAGCTGAATCAATTATTCATTCAAACTTAGTTCAATGCATGAAGCAAAGTATCTCGACACTATGATTGCAAGGACAGGTAAATAGCTATGGTTCCTCAAAAATATACTCAACACATCCATAATCAATAAAGAAAAGAATCTATTTAACTTCGGAATGCAAAGAGTCATCTGCCACTACAACGGAACCAAAAAATCAACCTGTTTTGGATGAATTCCACGTGCACTGGATACTATACAACCTGTCTCAATAACTCATTAAATCCCATTGCAACCATGCATAAATTAAATCAACATATTTGAAACAAAAGTTCTATCCATCCAATTTCAAAAACTAATATCCAAGAACATCCAAAAATAGTTATACATCCCAAATAAAACAAAAGATCAAGAGTTTTAGACTGAAAAGTAAATACATCAGGTAAAAACACAGTCTAAACTCTTACTAGTCATCCTTATCATCATCGTCGTCGTCCCCTCCAGCTGGCGGCTGCCCCCTCATCATCATAGGGAGTATCTCCTAGAGCATGGTCGTATGCCTCTCAACATGGTCCTCAATATTCTTTAACCGAGTGTTAGTCAAAGTAACCAAGACATCCAAGGAGGTCTACAAACTAGCAATCTAGGCCCCTGAACTCTCTCCAAGCCATGTGGCTCCCCCAACCGTCACCTTCCTCCTCAAGTCCTCTAACTCGATCTTCATCTTCTTTTGGCCCTCAGAATGGCTCAAAGTGTTATCATCAATAGGAGTGTCCAAATCCTGGGTGATGAGATCCCGGGGAAATTTTGTTTTCAAGTCTCTAATCAACTCGGTAAGCATGCAAGTAAAAAGAATCAAGCCCTAGGGATTAGGATGTGTATAGGCCTAGTAAAACTGCATAAACATGTATCGGGGCAAGTCAATGGTCTTCCCCTTCCCAATGGCCCATAGCAGTGTCGCACCCTGATTTTTCACACCCGAAAAAGCCAAGTGGAAAAAACACAATTCTCTCTCGTCAAAACTCACCCTCTTAGAAGAATGAGTGCGACTAGGTTTGAATTGAAAATTTGATTTTGAATAAGCACTTTTAGAAAAAAAAAAGTTTGGAGTCGCCACCTAACTTGATTAAGGTGAGTTAGGTCACCTAAAAACTAAGCACAATCCGAAGACCACACTTAGGGTTTTGAAAAAGATTTTAAAAAATATCCTCAAGGGAGGATTTTTTAAGAAAACACGGTTGTTTGGTAATCTTTAGAAAATATTTAAGCCCTTTTTGAAAATAATTCTGTTTGGTCTTTGAAAACAATGATTCTAAGTTCAAGGGTTGGTTACGTGTAGGGAAGATACACTAAGCCATCACCCTACCCCTCCCTTGCGGTACCTACATGTCTATTCACCCTAGGTTCAACCATTACAGTCTTCGACTAACAAATGTCCAATCCTACCCACTTTAGAAAAAGAATTTGAAAATAGTTTAACATGATTTATAATATGCAAGTGCAAGAAAAGACTTGATTTTGAAAATAAATTTGAAAAGAACTTGATTTGATTTTGAAAAAAAGATTTGGAAATAGAAATTTGAAAATAGATTTTTAGATTTGGAAGTTTGAAAATAGCTATGAAATTTGAAACTTAAGAAGAGTTATAGAATTGAAGATTGGAAAAAAGTTATGACCGCACTCATGAGACTTGCCTATGTATCCCTTTTGAAGAATCAGGTCAGTCGTAGTTCGAACAAGAGTCTAATCGAAAAATAGAAGGCTTTGATTGGAAGAAATTGAATTGGAATTTGAATTGGAAGATTTAAAAAGATTGTCTTTGGAAAACTTGGTTTTAGGAAACCTAGACTTAGGAGCTTAGGAAAGACTTGAGGTTTAAGAAAGATTAGACTTGACTTGGAAAGGTTTTAGAAAATATTTGACTCGAATGTTGGACTTGGAAAATTAGGGAAAGACTGGATTTAGGAAGGGTTCGAATCAAGAAAGTTCCATTTTAGAAAAATTTCATTTTAGGAAAGTTTCATTTTAGGAAAGATTTCGAATTAGGAAAGTTTTAAACTTAGGAAAGATTATGAATTAAGAAAGTTTTGAAATAGAAAAGGTTTCGCTTTAGGGAGGTTTTGAATTAGGAAAGTTGTGAATTAAGAAAGGTTCATCTTAGGAAAGTTTTGAATTGAGAAAGGTTTGAAATTTATGAAAGTTTTAGTCTAGGAAAGGTTTTGAAATTAGAAAAGTTTTGAATTCAGAAAATTTTGAAATTAAGAAGGTTTACTTTTAAGAAAAAGTTGATTTTTGAAAAAATTTGAATTAGGAAAAGTTTGATTTAAGAAATTTTGAAATTTGAAAAGTTTTAGAATTTAGAAAGTTTTAATTTAAGAAAGATTCGAATTTAGAAAGCTTTGACTTAAGAAAGTTTTGGATTTAGAAAGATTTGAAATCTAGAAAGTCTAGAATTTAGGAAAGATTCAAAGTATGAGTTTTAAAAAGATTTGACACTAGGAAAGGTTTGAATTTTGGAAAGTTGAAAATTGGAAAAGATTAACACGGAGGACTTGGATCTAGTTTCCTAGATGGAAGATTGGATTTGGTTTGGAATTAGAAGGGAAGTTTTGGAAACCCTAGATTTGGAAGTCTATGATTTGATGTAGAAAATATGTTTTGGGAATTGATGTTTTTGATGTAAAAAGGAGGCTTTTGGAAACCTAGGTTTTGAGGTAAGATTGAAAATCATGTTTTAGGAAAAAAAAATTAGGGTTTCCTAATCATCGACTCTAGGGCTTAACTTGGACTCCAAGGAAAGAGTTTTTTAGAAAGTGAATTTTTGGAAAGAAAGATTTTTGGAAGAGATCTTAGCAAAGAGTTTTTTAGAGACTAAACTTGAAAAGATTTTTAAAAAGGAGATTTTGAAAATTAAAACTTTGAAAGAGTTTTTGGAAAGAGAAGTTTTGTAAAGAAAGCTTTTTAGGAAAGGGATTTTTGGGAAGAACTTTTAGGAAGGAATTTTTTGGAAAGAGTTTTTAAAAAGGAGTTTTGGAAAGTAGATTTTTTAAGGGAGTTTTTAGAAAGCAATTTTTTAGAAAGCAATTTTGAAAAAGATATTGGAAAGAGTTTTTAGAAAGTGTATTGGAAAAGAAGTTTTAGGAAAAGAGGTTTTTAGAAAGTGAGTTTAAAAAAAAGAGATTTTAGAGAGGATTTGAATGTTGACTTTTACAAGCCTCTAAAAATATCTCACTTTCCTAAAACGATTCTAGCCATAAGAAGATTAGAACCATTCTAGGATTGTGGTTTTGAAAACAACAAGGATTTGAAAATATGGACCATATTGGCCACTTTAAATGTAACATTTTCCTAAAGCAACCCTAGCCATGAAAAAGCTAAAATCACCTTAAGCTTGTGATTTTGAAAACAATTTTGGAAAAAGAAGATTTTGATGCAAATTTGAAAACAATTTTAATGCAAGTTTGGAAAATGGTTTTGATGCAAGTTTTGAAAACAAGTTTGAAAACGAATTTTGGAGGAATGCATGATCATGATATGCACAATGCAAGTTGGGGTTGTGAACATACAAGGTTAAAGGCTTCACCACATAATCAAGGGGGCTAAACCCGCGTGGTCTCCGGTTAGACTAAAAGAAAACCCCTAACATAGTGACCTTTAATAGCCTAATCCTACACATGGATCAGGAAGTCTCTTGTTGCAAGCATACAAGAAAAGGGGGGAGTAGATAGGGGATTAAAATAGAAGAAAACCTAAGTGGGTTTGGAGAGAGAAGAGAGAGGGGGGAAGTTGTGTAAACATAAATAGAGAGCCTACCTTGTATCTTCTTTATTTGCTTTGTTTTGTTTGCGTTCTTTACTTTGGTCCTTGCTTCGCCTTGCGTCAGTCTTCGAGAGTTTGTCTTCGATCTTCGGGAGCTTCGGAGTTGCAGCACTTCGAGTCTTTAATAGAGGTTTTGGAGGCTAATGTATAAGTGTATAAGGATGTATATGAGTGTATGAGAGCTAGGGTTTGTGTATGGAGGCCAGGGTTTTAAAAAACCTAAAGAAGACTAGGGTTTAGGGAGACTACAAGTTTTGTATATCGAAGAAGAGAGTTTTCAAACTGAGTTTGCGAACCCTTTTCACGCTAGAGGAGGCTTTGTATTTATACACAGAGGGCTGACATGGCACCTGTTGCAGTGGCGCCAGGCCAAATAACACATTGGCACCACTACTGGTGACGCCAACCACTTAGGAAAGTTTTAAGGTCAGCAAGCAATGTATCTTCAGAAGATTTGGGCGCTTGTACTAGTGAATACCATATAATTTTTAGCCTAGCTTCACTACAAGTGACTCCGGAAGGTCTGGGAAGGATTTATAGAACCAGGAATGGTCGGGAAGATTAGAAAGGAATAGGAACCCTTAGAATAGAGTCTCGGAGATAGCAGACTTAAAAGATGATGACAGGATGTGTTTGAAGGGTTGACTGGGCTATTAGGGGCAAAACGGTCAACTGAACCGAAAAACTACCGGGATGGACTTGGAATGTCTTGGAAGAAGACTCGATATTTGGAAACATTACTCAGAATGTCCCAGGAGATTACCCGTTTGATATCCAGAGCCGGTGTGGTTAGAAAAGGCGACCGGCCCGTCTAATCATGTCGGATCGTCTCTAGGACGATCTTAAAAGGGTGGACTTACCGTTCTGAGGACTTAGGTACTTTCTCAAGAAACGTGCCAAAAAATGGCCCTGGAGGCAATTTGGTCATTTTTCACCGGAGTGGGCTAGCAGACACTGGTGTTGACATGGGTTTTGAGTGTTTCCGTCACTTTGACGACAGCCCCGTGATATAGGGGTTTGTTGGCAATTCCCTATATCGACCTGTTTACGAGTGTTTCCACCACTCTGACAATTGTGATATTTACGAGTACTTTCGCTACTCTAACGGTTCACAATCATTCCCGAGACTGTCTGATCTCGAAAAGCTGCTAGATGGACTTAGCGCCTAAGGAATCAACTTTCTTGGAAGGCATACCAAAACAGACATTTCTTCATTGGCAAGCTAGCAGGCGCCAAAGGTGAACTGTGCTACCATCTCAAGGACTTGGGGTCTCGTCCTGGTCGATAGGTTTGAAGGGACTTACCATTCCGAAAAATTTTTTTCAAAAAATGTGCCTGACAGGATGGACTTACCGCCTTGAGGAATTAACTTCCTAGAGGGACGTGCCGAATTGGCATTGGAATTGGACTCGAAATTGGATTGGAATTGGATTTGAACTGGAACTGGACTTGAAAAGGGGACTTACTGTCTTTGGGAAGACGCACCCACTGGAATTGGACCGAACAATGCTCCCAAGGGGATTTTGGTCATTTTGCCTCTATTTGGGCCTGACAGGGCCATGAAGCAATGGATTGACTGGGTTAGGTTTGAAAAATTGGAATATGTCCATATTGACTTGAACTCAAGTCTGGACGGACTGGAGACTGCTGAGCGGGTAAAGATGGGGTACTTACAAGCAGTTGTTCGAATTGGAAATTTGATTTTGAATAAACAACTTTTGAAAAACAATTTGGAGTCGCCACCTAACTTGACTAAAGTGAGTTAGGTCACCTAAAGACTAAGCACAATCCGAATATTACACTTAAGGTTTTTTTTTTTTGGAAAAGGTTTTTTGAAAATAATTCTTCAAGAGAGGATTTTTAAGAAAATAGGTTGATTGGCAACCTTTGAAAATATTTAAGCCCTTTTTGAAAATAACTCCATTTGGTTTTTGAAAACAGTGATCTAAGTTCGGAAATTGGTTACGTGTAGGGAAGAAACACTAAGCCATTACCCTACCCTGCCCTTGAGGCACCTACATATCTATTCACCCTAAGTTCACTCAATAAAGTCTTCAATTAATAAATGTCCAAAACTATCCACTTTAGAAAAAAAAAAATTTAGAAAGAAATTGACATGATGAATGATATGCAAGTACAAGAAAAAAACATTGATTTTGAAAGTAAATTTTGAAAAGACTTGATTTGATTTTAAAAATAGATTTGAAAAGCACTTGATTTGATTTTAGAAATGGAATTGAAAAAACTTAATTTGAAATTGGAAAGTTTTAGAAATTAGAAATAGAGATTTGAAAATAGATTGTAGAATTAGAAATTTGAAAATAGATCATGGAATTGGAAGTTTGAAAAAGTTTATAACTGCACCCATGATGGTTGCCTACATATCCCTTTTTGGGAATCAGGTCAGTCGTAGTTCGGATAAGAGTCCGATAGAAAATTTGATTTGACAAGAGTTTGATTTGAAAAAGAGATTTGATTTGAAAAAGGTTTTGACTTAAACTTTGAATAGAGGATTTGAAATTGAACTTAAGGATGTGAAATTGAACTTGAGTATTTGAAACTAATTTTGATTTGAAAAAATGGAACGTGGAAGAAGAACTTAGACTTCATTTGGAAAGATTGAGATTTGATAACATTTTGACTTGAATTGACGTTTGAAAAACCATCTGGTTTAGAAAAGAACTTTTGGAGAAGAGTTGGAAACTTCCTAACTTTAGGGTTAGGGTTGAACTAAGGTCTAGACATCTTAGGACTTTAAGGTTTAAGAAAGATTTGACAGGAAAGTATGATTTAGAAAACATGGAGAGTTAGAGTAAAGGAAAATTTGAATTTCGAAAATCTTGAAATTAGGAAAGTTTCAAAATAGGAGAGTTCCATTTTAAGAAAGTTTCATTTTAGGAAAGTTTCGAATTAGGAAGTTTAAAATTAGGAAAGGTTTTGAAATTGCAAAGTTTTGAATTAGGGAAGTTTCAAATTTAAGAAAGTTTCGAATATAGAAAGTTTCCTTGTTAAGAAAAAGTTGATTTTGGAAAGATTTAGAAAGTTTAAAATTTTGGAAAGGTTTAAGTTTAGAAAGATTCAAAGTTTGAGTTTTGAAATTACTTAAAGTTAGAAAAAAATTGAGTTTAAAAAAGATTGAAAATTTAAAATTTGAAAAGTTGAAATTTGGAAAGATACAGAATTAGGAAAGATTAGAATTAGAAAAGATTCAAATTAGGAAAGATTTGGATTCCTATTTCCTAAAACAAAAGGTTGGATTTTGTTTCTAAAAAGAAATGATTTGATTTTGTTTCAAAAAACGGAGAATTGGATCTAGTTTCCTAAATGAGAGATTAAATTTGGCATGGATGTCGAAAAGAAGAAGTTTTAGAAACCCTAGATTTGGAAGACTTTGATTTGATGTAGAAAATAGGTTTTGAAAATTTATGATTTTGATGTAAAAAATAGGATTTGGAAACCTATGGGAAGTTGGAAATTAGGGTTTCCTAATCATAGTTCTAGGGCTTGACTTGAACTCCAAGGTAAACAGTTTTTAGAAAATGAATGTTTTGGAAAGGAAAATTTTTGGAAGGGGATCTTAGAAAGGAGTTTTTAGAAAGTCAATTTTGAAGAGAGTTTTTTGGGAAACAAGTTTGAAAAGAAGTTTTGAAAAATAGATTTTTGAAGGGACTTTTGAGAAAGCAATTTTTAAAAAGCAATTTTGAGAAGGAGATTGGAAAGAATTTTTAGAAAGTATAATGGAAAATAGATTTTAGAAATTAGACTAGAAATGAGATTTTGGAGAGGATTTAAAAAGGAGGTTTTGAAAGGTAAGTTTGTAAAGCAATTTGAAAAGGGATTTAAATGTGGACTTTTGCAAGCCTCTAAAAATATCTCACTTTTCTAAAATAATTCTAACCATAAGAAGATTAGAACGATTCTAGGATTGTGATTTTAAAAATAACAAGGATTTGAAAATATGGACCATGAAAATCTCTTTAAATGTAATACTTTCCTAAAGTAATTCTAACCATGGATAAGCTAGAATTACCTTAGGATTGTGATTTTGAAAATAAGTTTGGAAAAAGAAGATCTAATGCAAGTTTTGAAAACGATTTTCAATGCAAGTTTTGAAAACAAATTTTGGAGATATGCATGATCATGATATGCACAATACAAGTTGGGGTCGTGAACATACAAGGTTAAAGACTTCACCACATAATCAAGGGGGCCGAACCCACGTGGTCTTTAGTTAGACTAAAAGAAAGCCCTCGACACGATAACTTTCAGTAGCCTAATCCTACACATGAACCGGGGGTCCCTTGTTTCAAGCATGTAAGAAAGGGGGGGTAGAAGATGGGGATTAAAATTGAAGAAAATCCAAGTGGGTTAGGAGAGAGAAGAGCGAGGGGGGGATTTGCGTACACGTAAATAGGAAGCCTACCTTGTGTCTTCTTCGTTTTGCTTGCTTGGTTTGTTTTGCTTTTTCTTTCATCTTCAAGAACTTTCAAGTTACAGCACTTCAAGTCTTCAATGGAGGTTTCGGAGGCTAGTTTGTAAGTGTATGAGTGTATATGAGCTAGGGTTTAGTGTATAGGGGCTAGGGTTGTATATATGGAGGCCAGGGTTTAGAAAACTTAAAAAGAACTCAGGTTTAGAGGGGGCTTCGAGTTCTGTATATCGAACAACAGAGTTTTTGGACTATGTTTGTGGACCCTTTTCATGTTAGAGAAGGCTCTGTATTCATAGACAGAAGAATGCACTGGCGCCTGTTGTAGTGGCGCTAGGCCCAACTTTACACTATTTTTTGGCTTGTAGTGCCACCAGCTACTTAGAAAACTTGTAAGGTCAGCAAGGAACGTATCTTTAGAAGATTTGGGCGCCTGTACTAGTGACTACCATGCAATTTTTAGCCTGACTTCACTAGGAGCGACTCCGGAAGGTTCGAGAATGATTTAAAGGGTCGGGAATGGCCCAGAGGGCTGGAAAGGGACAGGAACCCTCAGAATAGTATCACGGGGGTAGTAGACTTGAAAAATGATATCAGGATTTGTTGGAGGGGTTGACCAGGCCATTAAGGGCAAAACGGTCAACCGAGCCAGAAAGCTGCTGAGATGGACTTGGAATATCCCAGAAGAAAACTCGAGACTTGGAAACATTACCTAGAATGTTTCAGGAGGTTACCGGTTTGATACCTAGAGCCGGTGTGGTTGGAAAAAGCGATCGGCCCACTAGGGGCAAAATAGTCATTTTGCATCGGGCTTGCCAGAATTGACTTGGAATGGTCTGGAAAAGTAATGGATGGCCGAGGATACTATCAGAAGCATCCCCGAGAGGTTACTGGTTTAATGCCCAAAGCTGGTATGGTTCCCGGGGTGCTCAAATGCCTAGGGGCAAAATGGTCATTTTGACCGAATGGTCTTAGAATTGGCCCGAAATTGACTAGAAGGCACCTAATCATGCCGGATTGTCTTTAGGACAATCTTAGAAGGGTGGACTTATCATTTTGAGGACTTAGGTATTTTCTCGAGAAATGTGCCGAAAGATGCCCTAAGGGTAATTTGGTCATTTTTACCAGAATGGGCTAGCAGGCACTAGTGTGGACCTAGGTTTTGAGTGTTTTCGCCACTCTGACAATGGTCCCGTGACATAGGGGTTTGTTGGCAATTTTCAATGTCGACCTGTTTATGAGTGTTTCCACCACTCTTACGGTTGCGATGTTTACTATTATTTTCGTTACTCTAACGGGTCGCGATCATTCTAGAGACTGCCTAATCTCGGGAACCTGCTAAGTGGACTTATCGCCTGAGAAATTAACTTTCTCGAAAGGCGTGCTGATTAACAGACATTTCTTCATTAGCGGGCTAGTAAGCACCAAAGGTGGACCGTTCTACCATCTCGGGAGTTGGGATCTCGTCCCAGTCGACAGGTTAGAAGGGACCTACCGTTTCGAAGATTTTTCTTAAAAAACATGCCAGACTAGATGGATGTACCGCCTTGAGGGATCAACTTTCTCAGAAGGCGTGCCAAATTTAATTTGAATTAGAATTGGAGTGGAATTGGATTTGAACTGGAACTGGACTGGAATTGGATTTTATTCCTGGAATTGAGATTGAAACGGAAACTTACAGTCTTCGTGAAGACGTGCCCATTGGAATTGGACCGAACAATGCCCCAAGGGCATTTTGGTCATTTTGCCTCTATTTGGGCCCGATGAGCCGGCTAAGCGATTGATTGACTAAATTAGGTTTGAAAAGCTGATGTAAACTAGAATATGTCCATATTGACTTGAACTCAAGTCTAGATGGAATGAAGACTGTCAAGCGGGCAAAGATTGAGTGCATACAGTTGCCCCTCTTTTTCTATCTTTACTTATCGAAGACAAAAAACGATAGAGTAAGAGTCTCATGTTGACCGTGAGGCGGTCGAAGGGACGGACTTTGAAAATTTTTAAAAACTAAAGTTTGAAAATGGATATTGGGCCCAAAAGGCCTTTGAAATCGTGTTTTGGAGGTAAAAAGGCAAAACTGCCCGAAATTGGAATCTGGCGCCACTAGTACTGGCGCCTAGCCTAAAATTGCATTGGCGCCATTACAAGCCTAGAAACAAAACCAAAAAAATTTTTGGTTCAAACAGTCAAGGGATTGCAAGATTTTCTAAGAGTTCGAAGGCTTTTGCAAGGAAATCGACTTTGACATTGAAGGAGTGCTCCCTAGGGACCACGAAGGGTTGCTGAAAGTAGTCGCCAGAAGAGAAGATTTCACCGAAGAACTCCAAGAGGTGAGTTTTTTATTTTATGTTGATTTTGATGTGTAAAGTTCCGTTTGAATTATGTGAACAGTGAAAATTGATATTTTAATATGTTTTGAACACTTTGATGAAGTTATTTTTGCATTTTGGTACTTGTTTGATTGAATTTTGAGTTATTTTGCATGATTATGTGAAGGGAGTTTATGTAGGAATTGGGAGTTTGTTCCCACAGCCTTGAGCATCGAGTTTTCTAGCTATATTTTTATAATGTGTGGCATAGAAAAATATATTTAACGGCAGTGAGAAGTTTTGTGATTTTTTGAAAGTTTTTTAAATTTTAAATTTTTTAAAAAATAAAAAAATACTTAAAAAAATAGAAAAAGTTGAGAAAGTATTAAAGTTTAGTGTTTAGAAAAATGTAGGAATATTTTAGAAAATATTTCAAATGATTTTGAGAAATTTTGGAATAACTTTGAAAACCATTGATATGTTGAAAAATAAAACAAGTCTCTTGAAAATTTTAAAAATTTGAAAAACATGTGCGCGGGTGTTGACGTTATGTGATTATGATGGTGCGAAGTGCATGGTTTGTATTTTGGGTTGATATCGTGGGTGTTGTAGAAACTATTTTTAAGCAAAACTCGGCCGAAATTTTTCAAAATTAGGGAAAGAGTTGAAAAAGTTTTAGAATAAAATCTTTTTGAAGGAAAAACATATAAAATCATTAAAGACGGAGCCTTCTTGGCGGAGAAAGCCTCAAGAAACTCGAGGGAGCCTAAAACTATGGGAAGAAATATTCAAGAAGACTTTTGAAAATGGAATTTTGAAAAAGAACATATTTTGGAAGATTTGAAAATGGATTTTGATTTTGGAAAACTTGGAATTTTGATGAGAATTTTGGAAGATTGAAAACTTGAGAATTGAGTTTGAAGAAAACATCTTGGAGGAAGAAGTTTTAGAAAACCTTGATTGGAATAGAAAAAGCTTGGGATGGATTTCGATTGGAAGATTTCGAGATTTAATTTTGAAATTCGATTTTGAATTAGAAATCATTTTGAAATTTTGGACAAAACGTGTAGAAAATTCTTTTTGACCTGACATTTGAAGGCAAAATGTTTAGAAAATTCATTTTGACTTGAAATTGAAAACCTTTGAAGACAAAATGTATAGAAAATTCATTTTGACTCGAAATTGAAAAATTTTTTGAAAGCAAAATGTATAGGAAATTCATTTTGACTTGAAACCCGACCTTTTAAATCAAAATGCGTAGGAAATTCATTTTGACTTGAGACTTGAATTTTGAAATCAAAATGTATAGAAAATTCATTTTGACTTGAAATTTAAATTTTGAAATCAAAATGTATAGAAAACTCATTTTGACTTGGAATTTGATTTCTTGAGAAGAAGAGTTTTGGAAACTCTTGAAGTTTGTTTGGAATAGAAATCTTTTTGACAAAAAAGCTTCGAGATAGATTGGAAATTTGATTTCGAAAAGAATTTTAGGACTTGAGTTTGAATAACTTTTGGAAAGAAATGCTAAGAACATTAGGAATTAATTTTATAAAGATAAATTTTTGAAAGAAAAAGTTAGGAAACCTTTTTGAGAGTTGATTTTTGAAAATAAAACTTTTTAAAAGAAAAACCCTTTGAATTGAGTAGACTTTATTCAGACTTACATCATCCATTTTATTTTTATATTTGATCTTTGGTTGTCATTATTATTTTTTCCTCCTTTTCCCTTTTCTTATCTTTTAAACAGCATATACTACGCATTAATAACTCTTACCTTGGCTTACCTTTCAGGACGGCAGATGCAGGTGATGATGGTTCTGAGAGGAGACGTCACTCCGAGAAGGCGGCCCAAACAGATTCTGTCAGCACCTCCAGTCGATCCAGGGGCAATTAGCGATCTACTAGACAAGCATCTTCTAGCTAGAGTGGACGAGGGAGTAGACCACCAGTTGACCTTTTCCCTCTAATTGAGGCAGCTTCCGAGGAGGAGATAGGTGTTGATGACGATGTGTCGGGCCTTGGTGATCAGGTGACCGGTTACGGGAGGGCCTCCTCTAGACATAGACAGATGGATGTTGATCTTAGAGACTTAGAGATACCGAATATTCCACCACTAGGAGACCTTGCTTGTCATCCCAATGTCTACTCGTGACAGCATTTGCCCCCTCCGCGGGTACACACATCTTTCAAAAAGGCTATTCATCTTATCTTCAATACTATGCAACAGGCGACTCCATCTTACCGTGCATTCTTGGCTGATATTGGGTTTGGGGCCTTCATGGGATTACAAGCTAAGCGCCTGAACAGACATCTACTATTGGCTCTTATTGAGAGGTGGTTTAGAGAGACCGAGACTTTCCATTTTGTGGGCTTTGAGTTGGGACCCACTCCATTGGATTGGGCTATCATCACAGGGCTTTCCTTTATCGGTCGGCAGATCACCTTACAGTCAATTAATAGGGCTGATGCATGTATTTGCTAAACTTGCCCCCTCCTGAGCATTCTGCCTTCCCAGTCTCTTGGCTTAGTCGGGATGACAGCACCTTTATTGTTGAGCCACCACCTGCCCGGCGAGACATCATGAGGCAGCGACTTGTTTTGTACATCATCTTCAGCTGCTTCTGTAACAACAATAAGTCACTTGTACCCTTTCAATTGGTGAGTATAGTAGCTGGTCTTGGGGCTTTGTCTGAGCTAGATTGGGGATCCTTCTCCTTTAGCTACTTCCTTCAATCGATGTAGGTCCGGACTTTCTCTCATTGGGGCAGCATTACTGATTTCTGGCCTTTTCTTATCTGGTGGAGCTATGAGTACCTACCAGTTCGTCACCCCGCGGTTATCGAGGATGACCTTTATCCTTGTGCTTTGAGGTGGTCCAGTGACCGAGTAGCCCAACAATTAAAGATTACTGATTTCATAATGCTACGGGCAAACCTAGAGCTGATCGAGGCGAGGGATGTGACTTGGCGGCCCTTTATTGGGTCGGTTCATTTTGAGATGATGCAATACTTGGTCCCGTTGTCCCTATTGAGGGCTTTTTTTCTCAGCGATGATTCTTGGGGGTCCTACTTAGGAGAGCGACACTGGCGCCAGTTTCATGAGTAGTTCAGGTCAGCAGGAGATCCACCAAAGTATATGTTTGAAGCCTTGGTGGAGGGAGTTCATATTCCCTATCAAGAGCGCCAGCCGAGCACTAGGTTCTTGCTTCCTCTAAATACGAATTATGCAGTGCACTTTGGGGCTCATTCTGTCGGCGCATTCACCCAATTTGAAGTAGTAGTTGGCGAATACGCCGTTGGCCAGGAGATGGTTGTCGCGCTTAGATTTTTTGCACTCGAGGAATATACACACAAGTGGAAAAAATATTGTACTATCTCGTTAGAACTCATCCTCCTAGAAGAATGAGTGCAACTAGGTTTGAATTGAAAATAGATTTGAATAAAGGGCTTTTGGAAAAAGTTTGGAGTCGTCACCTAGCTTGATTAAGGTAAGTTAGGTCACCTAAAAACCAAGCACAATCCGAGGATCACACTTAGGGTTTTTGAAAACGATTTTGAAAATACTACCTCAAGAGAGGGTTTTTAAGAAAACAGGTTGTTTGGCAACATTTAGAAAATATTTAAGCCCTTTTTGAAAATAAAGTCCAATTTGGTCTTTTGAAAACAGTGATCCTAGGTTCGGAGGTTAGTTACGTGTAGGGAAGACGCACTAAGCCATCACCCTACCCTGCCCTTGCGGTACCTACATGTCTATTTACCCTAAATTCACCTATGAGAGTCTTCAACTAACAAATGTCCGATTCTATCCACTTCAAAAAAAGAATGTTCAAAAAGACGTGATGCATGATATGCAAGTGTAAGAAAAATAAGTTGGAAAATAGATTTAGAAAAGAATAATTGAAGTTTGAAATTGGAAAGAAAGTTTAGAAATTTAAATTGAGGATTGAAAATAGATTTTAGAATTGGAAGTTAGAAATAGAACATAGAATTGGAAATTGGAAAGCAGTTATGGAATTGGAGATTTGAAAAGGTTGTGACCGCACCCATGAGGGTTGCCTACGTGTCCCTTGTCGCGCCTAGATTTTTCGCGCCCGAGGAATACTCACCCAAGCGGGAAAAATGTTGTGCTCTCTCGTTAGAACTCACCCTCCTAGAAGAATGAATGCGACTAGGTTTGAATTGAAAACATGTTTGAATAAAGGGCTTTTAGAAAAAAGATCGGAGTCGCCACCTAACTTGATTAAGGTGAGTTAGGTCACCTAAAAAACTAGGCATGGTCCAAAGACTACACTTAGGGTTTTTAGAAAACAGTTTTGAAAATATCTCCTCGAGAGAGGGTTTTAAAGAAAACAGGTTGTTTGGTAACCTTTGGAAAATATTTAGCCCTTTTTAGAAAAATGACTCCTTTTGGTCTTTGAAATCAGTGATTCTAAGTTCGGAGATTGGTTACGTGTAGGGAAGACGCACTAAGCTATCACCCTACCCCGCCCTTTCAGTACCTACATGTCAATTTACCCTAGATTCACCTATGAGAGTCTTTAACTAACTAATGGTTCAATTCTATTCACTTTGAAAAATAATGTTTGAAAAATATGATGCATGACATGCAAGTGCAAGATGAAAGAATTGGAAAATAGAAATTGATTTGAAAAGAAATTGATTTGATTTGAAAATAGATTTGAAAAGATGGAATTGAAATTGGAAACCATGAAAGTTTGAAAATAGAAATTTGAAAATAGAAATTTTGAAATTGAAATTTGAAAATTGATTGGAATTTGAAATTTGGAAAGATTTTGGAAACTACACCCATGAGGGTGGAATTGAAAGTTTGAAAAGTATTGTGACCGCACCTATGAAGGTTGCCTACGTATCCCTTTGGGGGAATCAGGTCAGTCGTAGTTCGGACCGGAGTCCGATTGAAAATAGATTGATTTGAAGAGAGAGATTGGATTGGAAGAAAGAGATTGAATTGAAAATTGGATTTGATTTGAGATTAGAAAAGGAGATTGGAAATTGAAATTGGAAAGATTGGACTTGTTTTGGAAAGATTGATTTTGGAAAGACTTAGTTTTGGGAAGAAGGAGGTTTAGGAAACCTAGATTGAGGAAAGGCTTGACTCGACTTGGAAGGTTTTAGGAGATTAGGAAAGGTTGGATTTAGGAAATGTTTGAATTAGGAAATATTTGATTTAGGAAAGTTTTGAATTAGGAAAGTCTTGAATTTAGGAAAGTTTTGAATTTAGAAATGTTTTGAATTTAGAAATGTTTTGAAAAAGGGAAGTTTTGAAAATAAGAAAATTTTTGTTTTGGGAAAGGTTTGAAAAAGGAAAGCTTTCAATTTAGGAAATGTTTGAAAAAAAGGAAGTTTCAGCTTAAGAAAGTCTTGAATTTAGAAAGTTTTGAATTTAGAAAAGTTCTAGATTTGAAAAAGATTTTGAAGTTTTGGAAAGTTTAGAATTTAGAAAGATTTGGGTTTAAAAAGATTCAACTTAAGAAAGTTTTAAATTTAGTAAGTTTTGAATTTAGGAAGCTTAGAATTTTAGAAAGATTTGAAATTTAGAAAGTTTAGGATTTAGAAAGTTTTAGAGTTTTAGAAAATCTTGAAATTAGGAAAAGCTTGAGTTTAGGAAAGGTTTGAAAACTTAGATTTGAAAAAGATTTTGGAAAAGGGTAGAATTAGGAAAGGGTTGAACTAAGAAAGATTTGAAAATTGAGTTTTAAAGTTTAGGAAAGATTTATATGTTCAAGTTTTTAGAAACTTAAGGTTTAAGAAAGTGGAAGTTTAGGAAGGATTCGAATTAGGAAAGAGTTGGATTTTGAAACTTAAGGAAAGATTTAAAGTTTGGGTTTATGAAACTTATGGTTTAGGAAGGAATTGAATTAAGAAAGGTTTGGGATTAAGAAGGGATTGAATTTGGTTTCTAAAAGAGAAAAGATTTGATTTTGTTTCCAAAAGCGGGGGACGGAATCTAGTTTCCTAAACGGGGAGATAGGATTTGGTTTCCTAAAGGGAAGATTGGATTTGGCAAGGATTTGGAAAGGAAGATTCTAGAAACCCTAGTTTTGAAAAATTCTAGTTGCGACGTAGAAAATAGGTTTTGAGAACATGTATAGTTTTGATGTAGACAACAAAAGATTTTGGAAACCTAGGTTTGGGGCAAAGTTTGAAAATCATGTTTTTGAAAAGAAAATTGGGGTTTCCTAATGGTTAGCTCTAGGGCTTGACTTGGACTCTAAGGAAAGAGATTTTTGGAAAATACCCTTTGGAAACGAGTTTTTGGAAGGAAATCCTAGGGAGGAGTTTTTGGAAAGTGAATTTAGAAAGAGAGTTTTTGGAAAAAGATTTTAAAGAGAAGGAGTTTTGGAAGGTGTGTTTTTAGAAACGTAGATTTTGGAAGGGAAATCCTAGAGGGGAATTTCAAGAAAGAAGATTTTAGCAAGAGAGTTTTTGGAAAGATTTTTGGAGAGAGTTTTTAGAAAGTGGATTTTAAGGAAAAGATTTTGGAGAGGAGTTGAAAAAGAGAGTTTTGAAAAATAGATTTTGGAAGGGAGTTTTTGAAAACAATTTTGAAGAGGAGAGTTTTAGGAAAGTATATTGAAAAAGAGATTTTTAGAAAGAGGGATTTGGAAAAAGAATTTTTAGAAGGTGTAAAAACATCTCACTTTCCTAAAGCAATTCTAACCATAGGAAGGCTAGAACCACTTTAGGAAAGCGGTTTTGAAAACAACAAGATTTTAAAAATATAGACCGTATCGGTCCCTTTTAATGTAACACTTTCCTAAAGCAACCCTAGCCATGGAAAAGCTAGAATCACCCTAGGATTGTGATTTTGAAAACATGTTTTTGAAAAGAAGATTTTGATGCAATTTTGAAAAACAAGTTTGAAAACGGTTTTGAAAACGAGTTTGAAAACGGTTTTTGGAAGATGCAAGACTATGATATGCACAATGCAATTTGGGGTCGTGAACATACAAGGTTAAGGCTTCACCACATAATCAAGGGGGTCGGACCCACGTGGTCTTTGGTTAGACTATAAGAAAGCCCCTGACACGGTGACTCTCCAATAGTCCAATCCTACACATGGACCGGGAATCCTCTTGTTTCAAGCATGCAAAGAAAGGGGGGGAAAGAGATGGGGGATTAAAATAGAGAAAACCCAAGTGGGTTGGAGAGAGAAGAGAGAGGGGGAATGCGGAAATTTAAATAGGGAGCCTACCTTGTTTCTTGTTTATTTTGCGCGTCGTGCAGTCTTCGGTCTTCGGTCTTCGTCTTGGTCTTCTTCTTCAACCTTCAAGGGTTGTCTTCAAGCTTTGGATGGCAGCTCTTCAAGTCTTCCAAAGATGGTTGAAGGCTAGTGTATGAGTGTATGGGGGTGTGTATGAGTGTATAGGAGGCTAGGGTTTGTGTATAGTGGCTAGGGTTTGGGAAAACCTAGGGAGGCTAGGGTTTTGGAGATACTCGAGCTCTGTATATCGAAGTATGTGATTTCTAGGTTAAGTTTGCAGACCCTTTTCACGTTGAACGAGGCTCTGTATTTATAGAGGGAGGGCAAGCCTGGCGCCTGTTGCAGTGGCGCCAGGGCAAAATTTATACTGGCGCCACTAGGAGTGGCGCCAGGCCATTTTTTGGTTTGGCGCCACTGCTAATGGCGCCAGCCATTTAGGAAACAATTAAGGTGGGCAAGCAACGTATCTTTGACTAGATTTGGGCGCCTGTACTAGTGACTACCATGTAAACTTTAGCCTGGCTTCACTAGGAGTGACTCCGGAAAGTCCGGGAATGATTTGAAGGAGCCGGGAGTGACCCGGAAGGCCAGAAAGGAGCAGGAACACTTAAAATAGTGTCCTGGAGGTATTTGACTTGAAAAGTGAGGATTGGATGTGTCGGAAAGGTTGACCGAGCCTTTAAGGGCAAAACGGTCAATCAGACTGAAAAATTGTCGGGACAGACTCAAACTGTCCCGGAAGAAGACTTGGGATCTGGAAACATTATTTAGAATGTTCCCAGAGGTTGCCGGTTTGATTCCCAGGGCCAGCGTGGTCGGAAATGGAGATCGGCCCACCAGGGGCAAAACGGTCATTTTGTACCGGGTTTGCCGGAACTGACTCGGAATGGTCCGGAAAGGTAAAGGAAGGTCGAGAACACTATAAAAAGTATTCTCGGGACATTACCGGTTTGATACCCAGAGCCGGTGTGGTTGAAGAAGGAGACCTGCCCTCCAGGGGCAAAACGGTCATTTTGTACCGGGTTTGCCGGAACTGACTCGGAATGGTCCAGAAAGGTAAAGGAAGGTCGAGAACACTATAAAACGTATTCTCGGGACATTACCGGTTTGATACCCAGAGCCGATGTGGTTCCCGGGGCGTTCGGATGCCTAGGGGCAAAATGGTCATCTTGATCGAAAAGTCTCAGAAAAGGTCCTAAGGGTAGTTTGGTCATTTTTCACCAGAGTGAGCTAACAGACACGGGTGTTGACCTAGGTTTTCAGTGTTTCCATCACTCTAACGGTGTGAGTATTTTCGCTACTCGGACGGGTTGATGATTTGTGAGCATTTCCGATACTCGGACGGGATTGAGTATTTCCGCTACTCTAATGGCTCTGTGAGTATTTCCGCTACTCGGACGGGGTTGAGTATTTCCGCTACTCTAACGGTTCTATGAGTATTTCCGCTACTCTAACGGTTCTGTGAGTATTTCCGCTACTCTAACGGTTGAGTATTCCCGCTACTCTAACGGTTCTGTGAGTATTTCCGCTACTCTAACGGTTGAGTATTTCCGCTACTCTAATGGTTCTGTGAGTATTTCTGCTACTCTAACGGTTTTGTGAGTAGTTTTGCTACTCTAACAGTTGAGTATTTCCGCTACTCTAACGGTTCTGTGAGTATTTCCGCTACTCTAACGGTTTTGTGAGTAGTTTTGCTACTCGGACCGTCTCGAGGAATAAACTGTCTCGAGAGAGGGATTGGAAAGGGGTCTTACCGTCTCCGAAGAGACGTGCCTAGATTGGAACCGTCTCGAGGAATAAACTGTCTCAAGAGAGGAATTGGAAAGGGGTCTTACCGACTCCGAAGAGACGTGCCTGGGTTTTGAGTGTTTCCGCCACTCTAACGATGTGAGTGTTTCCGCCACTCTAACGGTTTGGTGAGTGTTTCCGCCACTTTGACGGTTTGGTGAGTGTTTCCGCCACTCTGACGGTTTTGTGAGTAGTTTTGCTACTCGGACCGTCTCGAGGAATAAACTGTCTCGAGAGAAGGATTGGAATTGGAATAAGAAAGGACAATGCCCCTAAGGGCATTTTGGTCATTTTGCCTCTGTTTGGGCCTGATAGGCCCGCGAAGCAATGGAAAGGTAAAATTTAGACCTAGGGAATTGGATTCAATAGGAATATGCCCAAAATGACTTGAAAACAAGTCTGGACGGAGTGTAGACTGCCGAGCGGTCAAAAATGGGGTGCTTACATCCCTTTGGAGGAATCAGGTCAGTCATAGTTCGGACCAGAGTCCGATAGAAAATAGAAGGTTTGATTAGAAAAGGAGATTTTGATTTGAAGAAGGATTTGATTTGAACTTCGAATAGAATATTGGAAATTGGGATTTGGAATTGAAGAGAATAGATTTTGATTTGGAATAATAGAACTTGGAGGAAGAATTTAGACTTGTTTTGGAAAGATTAAGGTTTAGGAAACCTAGAATTAGGAAAAAGAGGATTTAGAAAGGACTTGAGATTAAGAAAGATTTGACTCGAATGTTGAACTCGGAAGATTAGGAAAGATTCAGATTGGGAAAGTTTCAAAATAGGGAAGTTTCGTATTAGAAAAGTTTCATTTTAGGAAAGTTTTGAATTTGGAAAGATTTGAAATTTAGAAAGTTTAGAAGTTTAGAAAGACTTGAAAAAGTTAGATTTGGAAAGTTAAGATTTGGAAAGGGAAGGAACTAGGAGAGGGTTGAATTAGAAAAGATTTGGAAGCTTAGATTTGGAAAGAGATGGAATTAGGAGAGGTTGGAATTTAGAAAAGATTTGAAAGCTTAAAGTTTAAGGAAGCTTAAGGTTTAGGAAAGTATGAGATTAGGAAAGATTTGAATTAAGAAAGATTTAGACTAGGAAGGGTTAAGATTCCTATTTCCTAAAACAAAGGATTGGATTTTATTTCTAAAAAGAAATGTTTTGATTTTGTTTTCAAAAACGGAGGATTGGATCTAATTTTCTAAAGGGGAAGATTGGATTTGACATGGATTTGGAAAGGGAAGTTTTAGAAACCCTAGATTTGGAAAACTATAGTTTTGACGTAAAAAAGAGGGTTTTGGAAACTTATGATTTTGATGTAAAAGGAGAGATTTTGAAAACCTAGATTTTGAGACAAGATTGAAAATCATGTTTTCTGATAAAGGAAATTAGGGTTTCCTAATTGTGACTCTAAGGTTTAACTTGGGCACCAAGAAAAGGGATTTTTGGAAAGTGAGTTTTCAGAAAGTGAGATTTTGGGAAGGAAATCCTAGAGAGGAGTTTTTAGAAAGGGAGATTTTTTGAAAGAAATTCTAGTAAGGAGTTTTTAGAAAGTGAATTTTGAAAAGAGAGAGTTTTTGAAAGGGAATTTTTGGAAGGAGATTGTTGGAAAGAGTATTTAGGAAAGAGATTTAGGGAGAGAGTTTTCTAAGAAGGAAACCTAGGGAGTGTTTTTAGGAAAGGAATTTTGAAGAGAGCTTTTTGGAAAGGAGTTTAAAAAGAAGTTTTGAAAAATAGATTTTTGGAGAGACTTTTTAGAAAATAATTTTGGAAAGAAATTTAAAGAGAGTTGTTGGAAAAGAGGTTTTTAGAAAGAAAGATTTTTGAAAAGAAAGTTTTTAGAAAATATATAAAATATCTCACTTTCCTAAAACGATTCTAACCATAAGAAAGTTAGAATCACTTTAAAATAGTGGTTTTGAAAGCAACAATGTTTTAAAAATATAGACCATATTGGTCACTTTAAACGTAACACTTTCCTAAAGCAACCCTAACCATGAAAAGGCTAGAATCATGCTAGGATTGTAATTTTGAAAACAAGTTTTGAAAAAGAAGGTTTTGATGTAAGCTTTTAAAAACGAATTTTAGAAGAATGCAAGATCATGATATGCACAATGCAAGTTGGGGTCGTGAACAAACAAGGTTAAAGGCTTCACCACATAATCAAGGGGGCCGAACCCATGTGGTCTCCGATTAGACTAAAAGAAAGCCACCGACACGGTGACTCTCTAACAGCCTAATCCTACACATGGACCGAAAAGTCCCTTGTTTCAAGCATGCAAGAAAGGGGGGGAAGAAGATGGGAGATTAAAATAGAAAAAAACCCAAGTGGGTTCAGAGGGAGAAGAGAGGGGAGAAGATGCGTAAACGTAAATAAGAAGCCTACCTTGTGTCTTCTTTATTTTGCTTGGCTTTGTGCGCTTTGCTTTGCTTGTTTTGCTTCGGTCTTCACTTCAGTCTTCAAGAGTTTGTTTTCGATCTTCAAAACTTCGTAGTTACAGCAATCCAAGTCTTCAATGGAGGGTTTGAGGCTAGGGTATGAGTATATGAGAGTGTATGAGTGTATAGGAGTCTAGGGTTTTGTGTATGGAGGCTAGGGTTTGGGAAAACGTAAGGAGACTTGGGTTTAGAGAGGCTACAAACTCTATATAACGAAGAGTAAGGTTTTTAGACTGCATTTGTGGACCTCCATCACGCTAGAGGAAGCTCTGTATTTATAAACAGAGGAATGCACCGGCGCCTAATATAGTGGCGCCAGGCCAAAAATTACACTGGCGCAACTAGGAGTGGCGCCAAGCCATTTTTTGGTTTGGCGCTACTATTAGTGGCGCCAGCCATTTAGGAAATGTTTAAGGTCGGCAAGCAATGTATCTTTAGAAGATTTGGGCACCTATACTAGTGACTAACATGCAATTTTCAACCTAGCTTCACTAGGAGTGACTCTGGAAGGTCCGGGAAGGATTTAAGGGATCGGGAATGGCCTGGAAGGCCGAAAAAGGGCAGGAACCCTTAGAATAGGGTCCCGAATGTATTAGCCTTGAAAAAGGATGACAAGAATTGTTGGAAGGGTTGACCGGGCCATTAGGGGCAAAACGGTCAACCGGATCGGAACACTACCGGGATGAAATCAAAATGTCCCAGAAGAAGACTCCATGATTTAGAAACATTATTTAGAATGCCCAGAAGGTTACCGGTTTGATACCTAGAGCCGGTGTGGTCAGAAAAGGCGATTGGCCCACCAAGGGCAAAATAGTCATTTCACACCGGGTTTGCCGGAACTGACTCGGAATGATCTGGAAAGATAAAGAAAGTTCAGAATTACTATAAAAAGCATTCTCGGGAGGTTACCGGTTTGATACCTAGAGCTGGTGTGGTCCCCGGGGCATTCGGATTCCTAGGGGTAAAATGGTCATCTTAATCGAAAAGTATCGGAATTGGCCCGAAACTGACTAGAAGACACCTAATCATGCTGGATTACTTTTAAGACAATCTTAGAAGGGTGGACTTACCGTTCTAAGGACTTAGGTATTTTCTCGAGAAATGTGCCGAAAAATGGCCCTAAGGGCAGTTTGGTCATTTTTCACCGAAGTGGGCTAGCAGGCACTGGTGTTGACCTGGGTTTTGAGTGTTTCCGCCACTCTGACGGCGGTCCCATGATACAGGGGTTTGTTAGTAATTTCCTATATCGACTTGTTTGCGAGTATATCCGCTACTCTGACGGTTGTGATTTTTGCAAGTACTTCCGTTACTCTAACGGTTCGTGATCATTCCCAAGACTGTCTGATCTTGGGAAGCTACTAAAGGGACTTAGCACCTGAGAAGTTAACTTTCTCGAAAGGCGTGCTGAAACGGACATTTCTGCATTGGCGGGCTAGCAGGTGTCAAAGGTGGACCGTTCTACCATCTAGGGGACTTGGGATCTCGTCCCGGTCGACAAGTTTGAAGGGACTTACAGTTCCCAAGAGACTTTCTTCAAAAAATGTACCAAATTGGATAGACTTACCATCTCGAGAAATCAACTTTCTCGAGATAGGGATTAGAATTGGAATTGGAAAGGGGACTTACCGCCTTCGGAAAGACGTGTCTAATTTGGAATTGGACCGAACAATGCCCCTAAGGGCATTTTGGTCATTTTGCCTCTATTTGGGCCTAGTGCGCCCGCGAAGCGATGGATAGACGGGATTAGACTTGAAAAGTTTATTTGACTCAGAATATATCCACATAGACTTGAATACATGTTTAGAGGGGCTGTAGACTGCCGAGCGGTAAAAAATTGGGTGCTTACAGCTGCCCCACTTTTTCTGCTTTTGCTTGTCGAAGATAGAAAACAATAAAGTAAGTGTCCTATGTTGACCGTGAGGTAGTCGGAGGGACGAACTTTGAAAATTTTGGAATTCGGGGGCTTGGAAATGGATATTGGGCCCAAAAAGCCTTCGAAAATGAGTTTTAGAGGGAAAAAGGGCAAAGCTGTCCAGAATTGGCAAGTGGCGCCACTAGGAGTGGCGCCTTTGGTAAAGTTGGCTTGGAGCCACCAAACATGGGAACAAAACCAAAAAATTTTCTAGTTCGAACAACTGTGGGATTTTGGAAGATTTTCGCAAATCCGGGAGACATTGCGATGAAACAGACTTGAACATTGACGGAGCACTTTTTAGGGATCACAGGTAATTGCCGGGAGTAGACTACATCACCGGAAAAGCCGCCGGAAGCGAAGATTTCGGCAGAGAACTCCAAGAGGTGAGTTTCCAATTTTCTATTGATTTGGATGTGTAGAATTCCGTTTGAGTTATGTGAACAGTGAAAATTAATGTTTTGATATGTTTTGAACAGTATGGTGATGTTATTTTTGCATTTTGGTGCTTGTTAGACTGAATTTGAGTGATTTTACTTGATTATGTGAACAAGGTTTTCTGCAAGAATTGGGGGTTTGTTCCTACAGGCTTGGGCATTGGGTTTTTTGGCTAGATTTTTATGCCATGTGCTTTAGAAAAATGTGTTTAACGACCATGTGAAGTTTCGTGATTTTTTGAAAACTTGGTGAATTTTTTATTTTTTGAAAAATAAAAAAACACTTAGAAAATTAGGAAAATTAGAAACACTTGAGAAATTGATGAAATTTTTAGAGTTTGAAATTTGGAAAAATTAGGAAATTTTTAGAAAAAAATTTGAAATGATTTTGAGAAATTTTAGAATATTTTTGAAAACCATTGATTTATTGGAAAAATAAAACGCGTTTTGAAAATTTTGAAAATTAAAAAGTGTGCACGGGTGCTGATGTTATGTGATTGTAACATTGTGAAGTGAACGGTTTGTGTTTTGTGTTGATGTCATGGGTGCTATAGGGACCATTTTTAAACGAAACTCTGTCGAAATTTTTAGAAATCAGGGAAAGAGTTGGAAAAGGTTTAGAACTAAAATCTTGAAGGAAAAATACAGAAAATCCTTGAGATTTGACTTGAAGTTGGAAAATCAAAAGGTGTAGGAAATTCGTTTTGACTTATCATTTGAAATCTTTTTATTTTATTTATTCATTTTTTTATTTTATTTTATTATTATTTTTAACTGCATGTACCGTATGTTAATACCTCTTACATTGCTTACCTTTCCAGGATGGCAAATGCGGGTGATGATGGTTCTGAGAGGAGACGTCGCTAGGGGAAGGTGGCTTGGACAGATTCCACTGGTGGTTCCAATCGATCCAGAGGTAGCCACAAATCAGCTAGCAGGACATTTTTTTTATCCATAATGGAAGGGGAGAGTAGGCCCCCAGTCGACCCCTTTGCTCCAGTTGAGCTAGCCTTCAAGGATGAGATGGACGCGGAGATTTCTCACTTTTGACTTTTAGGATGGCCAACGCTATTTTGAGTTGGTTACAGGTTTGGTATGACGGGTATCCTCCAGATGAGTAAGACACTTTTCGCTAGTCCTTTGATTGCATGGCTTCTCTCCTATTGGTGCAACTTGTTTCCTGGCAGTGGTTCCCTTTTGGCCACCTGACCTGTCTCTCTTCCGTTTTGGGGAATGTGAGCTTGCCCCTACTCCCCATTAGTATGGCTTTCTCCTAGGTCTTCGGGATTTTTCAGCTGACATTATGCAACTTACTTTTCCTGATAATTGCGTCACGATTGTCTCTTCTCAGCTTGGGCTCCGTTATGCAGCCTTTTCTTCTGATCTGCTACCCCAGTTTCCTTATATCCCAATGAAGTTCTTGTTTCTCTCATTTTGAGTTTGCGACGGATAGGAGATTGGCGTACTTCTCAAGATTGGTCCATTTCTCCATGGTAGCCTAAGCTCCGCTTCTCCTAAACTTGTTGATATTCCCGCCAGGAGGGATGACTTGGTCGACCGTCAGTTATGTGCATTGCTTGTCAAGATTCGGGAGGGGCACTCCCATGCTCCTATGGTCGTGGGAGAGACCTTCGTGAGCCTTACCAGACTCTAGCAGGGGGTCGACGCTTATTTTCGGGGATATGCTTCATTATTGCAGCTTTGAGCGATTAGACAATTATTCATTGCTCCTCTTTTTCAACACACATGGTATCTCGGTCAAGAGTCACTTGATTGGGGAGGTCGGGGGTGGGCCATTGCCCCAGTCTCTGTTTCTTGTTGGCCATAAAAATTCAAGCTTTCTAAGGTGTGTGCCAATGCTGAAGATGTCTACGGGGTGGCTTTAGCTCCTTTTTGTATTTTACCTTATTTCTTATTGTCGCGCCCAAATTTTTCGCACTCGAGAAATACTCACACAAGCAAGAAAAATGATGTACTCTCTCGTTAGAACTCACCCTCCTAGAAGAATGAGTGCGACTAGGTTTGAATTGAAAATAGATTTGAATAAAGGGCTTTTGGAAAAAGTTTGGAGTCGCCACCTAACTTGGTTAAGGTGAGCTAGATCACCTAAAAACTAAGCATAATCTGAACACTACACTTAGGGTTTTTGAAAAACGATTTTGAAAAACATCCTCAAGAGAGGGTTTTTTAGGAAAAACGGGTTGTTTGGCAACCTTTCGAAAACATTTAGCCCTTTTTTGAAAAATAACTCCTTTTGGTCTTTGAAATCAGTGATCTAGGTTCGGAGGTTGGTTACGTGTAGGGAAGACGCACTAAGCCATCACCCTACCCCGCCCTTTCGGTACCTACATGTCAATCTACCCTAAATTCACCTATGAGAGTCTTCATCTAACTGTAGTTCAATCCTATCCACTTTGAAAAACAATGTTTGGAAAGATACTAACATGATGCATTATATGCAAGTGCAAGAGAAGAGACTTAGAAAATAGATTTGAAAAGAATTTGATTTGATTTGAAAGGAGATTTAAAAAGAGATTGGAATGGATTTGAAAAAATAGATTTTGAAATTGGAAAGTTTTAGAAATTGAAAATTGAGATTTGGAAATAGAAATTTGAAATTGGAATTGAAAAGAGATTTGAAAAAAGTTATGGAATTGGAAACTTGAAAAAGATTAAACAATTGGAGATTTGAAAGAAGTTATGGAAATAGAAATTTGAAAAATGTTATGGAATTTGAAATTTGAAAGAAGTTTTGACCGCACCTATGAAGGTTGCCTACGTATCCTTTTGGGGGAACTAGGTTAGTCATAGTTCGGACCAGAGTGCGATTGAAAATAGATTGATTTGGAAGAAAGAGATTGAATTGAAAATTGGATTAGAAGATTGAGAGATTGAACTTAGAATAGAGGATTGGAAATTGGAATTTAGAATTTTGGAATTGAAGAGATTGGATTTTGATTTGAGAAAGATGGAACTTGGAAGAAAGATTTACACTAGTTTTAGAAAAATGAAGGTTTGGGAAACCTAGACTTTGGAAAGAGAAGAGAAAGATTGGACTTGACTTGAAAGAGTTTTGGAAAAGATTAGATTTAGGAAAGGTTCGAATTAGGAAAAATCCGATTTGGGAAAGTTTCGAATTAGGAAAGTTTCATTTTTGGAAAGTTTTGAATTAGGAAAGTTTTCATTTTAGGAAAATTTTGAATTAGGAGAGTTTCAACTTAGGAAAGTTTTAAATTTGGCCAGTTTCAACTTAAGAAAGTTTTGAATTTAAAATGTTTCAACTTAGAAAAGTTTTGAAAGTTTGAAAGTTTAGAATTTAGAAAGTTTTGAAATAGGGAAGTTTTGAAAGTAGGAAAGTTTCGTTTTAGGAAAGGTTTGAAAAAGGAAAGTTTTCAATTTAGGAAATGTTTGAATTAAGAAAGTTTCAACTTAAGAAAGATGAACTAAGAAAGTTTCGAGTTTAAAAAAGTTTTAGATTTGAAAAGATTTTGAAGTTTTGGAAAGTTTAGAATTTGGAAAGGTTTAGGAAGATTTAACTTAAGAAAGTTTTGGATTTAGAAAGCTTTGAATTTGGTAAGATTTGAAATTTTAAAAGTTCAAGATTCAGAATGCTTTAGAGTTTTAGGAAAGGTTGAGTTTAGGAAAGATTTGAAAGTTTAAATTTGGAAGGTTCATGTTTAAGAAAAGATTTGAAAGTTTTAGAAAACTTATGGCTTAGGAAAGTAGGAAATTAGGAGAGAGTTGAATTAGGAAAAATTTAGATTTTGAGTTTTAAAATTTAGAAAAGATTTTTATGTTCAAGTTTTGGAAACTTAAGATTTAGAAAAGTGGAAGATTAGGAAAGATTGGAATTAGGAAAGGTTTAAACTAGGAAGGATTAAGATTCCTATTTCCTAAAGCAAGAGATTAGATTGTGTTTCTAAAAGAGAAAGTTTGATTTTGTTTCCAAAAACAGAGAATAGGATCTAGTTTCCTAAACGGGAGATTGGATTTGGTTTCCTAAAGAGAAGATTGGATTTGACAAGGATTTGGAAAGATGGAGTTTTTGAAAATCCTAGTTTTGGAAAGACTATAGTTTTGACGTAGAAAAGAGGTTTTGAAAATATGTATAGTTTTGATATAGAAAACAAAAGGTTTTGGAAACCTAGATTTTGGGGAAGGTTGAAAATCATGTTTTTGGAAAGAAAATTAGGGTTTTCTAATTGTAGGTTCTAGGGCTTGACTTGGGCTCTAAGGAAAGGGATTTTTTTGGAAAGTGTGTTTTTGGCAACGAAGATTTTTGGAAAGGGAACCTAGAGAGGAGTTTCTACAAGATAAGTTTTGAAAAGAGAGTTTTTGGAAAGATTTTTGGAGAGAGTTTTTCTAGGAAGGAAACTTAGAGAATGTTTTTGGAAAGTGGACTTTAAAGAGAGCGTTTTGGAAAGGAGTTGAAAAAGGGAGTTTTGAAAAATAGATTTTTGAAGGGAGTTTTTGAAAACAACTTTGGAAAGGAGAGTTTTAGGAAACACGTTGAAAAAGGAGGTTTTAGGAAAGGAGATTTTTGAAAAGAGAGTTTTTTCGAAAGGTATAAAAATATCTCACTTTCCTAAAGCAATTCTAACCATAAGGAGGTTAGAACCACTTTAAGAAAGTGGTTTTGAAAACAATAAGATTTGAAAATATAGGCCATAAGAGTCACTTTTAATGTAACACTTTCCTACAGCAACCCTAGCCATGGAAAGACTAGAATCATCCTAGGATTGTGATTTTGAAAACAAGTTTTGAAAAAAGAGATTTTGATACAATTTTGAAAACGAGTTTGAAAACGATTTGAAAACAACTTTGAAAATGATTTTTGGAAGATGCAAAATCATGATATGCACAATGCAATTTTGGGGTCGTGAACATACAAGGTTAAGGCTTCACCATATAATCAAAGGGGTTGAACCCACGTGGTCTCCGGTTAGCCTAAAGTAAAGCCCCCGACACGGTGACCCTCCAATAGTCTAATCCTACGCATGGATCGGGAGTCTCCTTATTTCAAGCATGCAAAGAAAGGGGGGGAAAGAGATGGGGGATCAAAACAGAGAAAACCCAAGTGGGTTAGGAAAGAGAAGAGAGAGGGGGGAGTGCGGAAATTTAAAGAGAAAGCCTACCGTATTTCTTGTTTATTTTGCGCGCCTTGCTTGTCTTCAGTCTTTGTCTTGATCTTCGTCTTCAATCTTCAAGAGTTGTCTTCAATCTTCAAACTTTAGATTGCAACTCTTCAAGTCTTTAAAGAAGGGTTGGAGGCAAGTGTATAAGTGTATGGGGGTGTGTATGAGTGTATAGAAGGCTAAGGTTTAGTGTATAGTGGCTAGGGTTTGGAAAACCTAAGGAAGCTAGGGTTTAGGGAGTGTTCGAGCTCTGTATATCGAATATTGGTGTTTTTAGATTAAGTTTGTGGACCCTTTAAACGCTGGAAGAGGCTCTGTATTTATAGAGATGGGATAGACCTGGCACCTGTTGCAGTGGCGCCAGGGTAATTTTCCTCTTGGCGCCACTAGGAGTGGCGTCAGGCCAATTCTTGACTTGGCACCATTACTAGTGGCGCCATCCAATTAGGAAAGTATTTAGGTCATCAAGCAACGTATCTTTGACTAGATTTGGTCGCCTGTACTAGTGACTACCATGCAATTTTTAGCCTAGCTTCACTAGGAGTGACTCTGGAAAGTTCGGGAATGATCCGAAAGGCCAGAAAAGAGCAAGAAGACTTAGAACAGTGTCCTGGAGGTATTTGACTTGAAAAATAAGGATTGGATGTGTCAGAAGGGTTGACCGGGCCTTTAGGGGCAAAACGGTCAACTGGATCGAAAAGTTGCCGAGACGGACTCGGACTGTCCCAAAAGAAGAGCTAAGATTTGGAAACATTATTCAGAATGTTCCCAGGGGTTTCTGGTTTGATACCCAGAGCCGGTGTGGTCGGAAATGAGACTGGCCCGCCAAGGGAAAAATGATCAATTTGTACCAGATTTACCGAAACTGACTCGGAATGATCTGAAAGGATAAAGGAAGGTTGGAAATACTATAAGAAGTATTCTCAAGAAGATGCCGGTTTGATACCCAGAGCCGGTATGGTCCCCGGGGTGTACGGATGCCTAGGGGCGAAATGGTCATCTCAAAAAAGACCCAAGGGGCTGTTTGGTCATTTTTCACCGAAGTGGGCTAGCAGGCACCGGTGTTGACTTGGGTTTTGAGTGATTCCGCCACTCTAACGGCGGTCGTCGTGACACAGGGGTTTGTTGGCAATTCCCTATATCGACCTATTTGTGAGTATTTTCGCTATTCTGACGGTTGTGATGTTTGTGAGTATTTCCGCTACTCTGACGATTCGCGATCATTCCCGAGACTACCTAATCTCGGGAAGCTGCTAAAGGGACTTAACGCCTGAGAAGTCAAATTTCTAGGAAGGCGTGCCTAAACGGACATTTCTACATTGGCGGGCTAACAGGCGCCAAAGGTGGACCGTTCTACCATCTAGGGGACTTGGGGTCTCGTCCCAGTCGACAGGTTTAAAGGGACTTACCGTCTCGAAGAGATTTTCTTTGAAAAACGTGTCAGACCGTCTCGAGGAATCAACTGTCTCGAGAAAGGGATTGGAATTGGAAAGAGGTCTTATCGTCTTTGGAAAGACGCGCCTGATTGGAGAAGACTTACCGTCTCGAGGAATCAACTGTCTCGAGAGAGGGGTTGGAATTGGAAAAGGGACTTACCGTCTTCGAAAGACGTGCCTGATTTGGAATTTGGAAAGGGGACTTACCATCTTCGAAAAAACGTGCTTGATTTGGAATTGGAAAGGGGACTTACCATCTTCGGAAAGACGTGCCTAATTGGAGTAGATATACCGTCTCGAGAAATCAACTGTCTAGAGAGAGGGATTGGAATCAGAAAGGATAATGCCCTCAAGGGCATTTTGGTCATTTTGCCTCTATTTGGGCCCGGTGGGCCCGCGAAGCGATGGATAGACGGGATTTGGACTTAAAAAGCTGATTTTGATTGGAATAGTCTATATTGACTTGAGTACAAGTCTAGACGGAGCGTAGACTGCCGAGCGGTCAAAAATGGGGTGCTTACACTTGTTTCCTATTTGAGAGAGAAAAACATAGAGTTAGTTTTTTTTTTTACAAAAACAGTTTATTTATGCCAATTCTAAAATATACGGATAAAGGGGTGAATGCATATCATACTCTTTTTTCCTTTTCTATGAATGCATAGGGAATTAGATGCATAGATATTCAACAAGATTGAGGACTCCCCTTTCATTTTCCATGCATTCCTTGGTAGATCTTCACATTTGTCCCCAAACAATGAGCTTAGCTTGAAGATTCCATGGTTGAAAACTTTTCAAATGATATAAACAACATTCTTGACTTCAAATCAAAAGTGCATATATATTGTACTACAGAAAATGTGAAGGATTACACCTAAACCTAAGCAACACTAGAAATATAACTAAACACTTCCTAAAGCCCTAAATACAACAATGTAAAGTAAATCTAAGCAAAATACAAGTTTTTCCCCTATTTTCCCTCTTTACCCGCGGCAGAAACCCTAAACAAAAACATAATCTCTCTTTTTCTTCGACTGCTGGGTTGTTGGGCAAATCTGCACTCACCGTCTGAAGTACGTCTTAAGACCGTCTGAATGGCGTCCGGACGCACCGTCCAAACGATGGCATAACCGTTCGGACGATCTTTAGACGTAAAATCACGGCTCTGTATTTCTTCGAACGGCAAAAGGGCGAGTCTGTGATAGCTTAGAACGGGAAAAGATGACTCTGGCATGGCTTTGAATGGGAAAAATCGACTCTGGAATGGCTTTCTCCGTCGTAGCGTCCGAACGCTAATTTGCCCGTCTGAACTTACCGTCCGAATGGTCTTAACCGTCCGAACGCACCGTCCAAACGGTCAAACCGTCCGAACGGTCCGTCCGGACGGACTTCTTCTCTTTAGGCCATTTTTACCATTTTATCACCAAAAACCTACAATACACATAGAAAACCACTTTAAACCAATTTATTACTAAAAACCTATTTTAATACTCATATAGAGGCTAACAAACACTTAATTAGAGGACAAAAATTACACTTTTAAAGTGGAATCAACACCCCCCAACTTAGCTTTTGCTAGTCCCTAGCAAAAATGTATTATAGAAAGGAGATAAATAAAGACGATAAAAGAAACAAAATATGCACAACCCACTCAAGATATCGATGGATGCATCTCAAACCTCAAACACATGTAGGAGTTCATGCAAAAATCCATACACTACAGAAGTTTGTGCGCGTGTACTTGATAAGCTAATGCTAAGCAACATATAAGGAACTCAATTATGCACTTCCGAATCGTAAAGTTTTGATTCAATCCTCACCAGGCATACACTCGGAATGAAAGACCCACATGATTGTCACAATGATATGTTCAACAATGGAGTAAATGTACAAGGCAAAACAAGTGAACATATCCAAAACAAAGAATCGGACAACATGTATGTGTATCGCCTTTGGCATAACTTCATAAAAGAATGTTCATATATGCACGATGATTTAAAGAATTGACAAGATAAAACTTTTACTCTAATAAAAAAATTCTAATGAAGCATCATTGGATCGATTAAGTGATTTGGAAGGTGAAGAGGTAAACTAGGACTGATAAAAGGTAAGTATAAAACACATCACGTGTCAATGAGATGATGAAAATATATCATGTCCAACTCCTCCCTTATTATGTAGCCAAATATTCGAACAATAAACATTTTCAATTTTTACAACTCCTTCTCTTTGACTTCGTTGCCACTTTGCATGATTCTCATAACTTCTTCTTCTTTTTTTTTTTTTTTTTTTTTAATATCATATACCCACTTCTTTTTCTTTTCTCTTACTCTTCTTCTTCTTCTCTTTTTCTATTTGATTTTTTTTCTTTTTTTTTTCTTTTTTCTTTTTTCTTTTTTTTTAACTTATATATCTTCGTTTCCCCAACATAATATAGAATAGGGTTATGAAGTACAAAAAATTTCACTGATATCTTTCGAGGAAGAAGTTGGTGATAAATGAAACGATAAATGGGTTATATGGTGAAATAAAAAGGATAATGGCTATCAAGAGGGATATGAGCTTAGAAATACATAAAGATGCCAAATTATAATATTTCATAGAGTAAAAGTGTCAATGTCAAGATCAAAACTCATCTTATGAACCAAATGCAAGCATAAAGAAGTTATTCAAGAGAAATGAGGGTAAAAGATCAATCCTTGAGTAAATGAAGACTCTCAAAAAGGCGGTAAACGCTCTAAAGCTCACAAGGTGATAATCTCCACTAAGTATGGACAAAAATGTAAAGTAGAGTAACAAAAATATGTTACAAAGCATAACTCGTGTGAAAAGTGTATAACTTTCTACCAATGCATAAATCAAGCAATTTCCATAGAGTCACAAGTAAGACAACGAGTCCATCTCAATCTAAGTTGGGTCTTAATGTCAAAAACAATGTTATAGTTCATCAAAAATGAGGAGACAACGCGACCATCGCAAAAGCTAGCAAAGCATACATAATAAGAGATGTAATTAGATGCGTGAGAGAAATGAAGACTGATATTGTTACCATACAATACCAAAACCCCCATCAAAATGGTACAGGCGAGTAACATAAACCAAAATCTAAGCACACCTGTAGCTAAACACTCCAAAAATACGAGCTAGATAGAAAGGTTATACAAAGATAAATGATGTACAGTGAAGAAAGCTCAAAACATAATCCACTATATCAAAACAATATATACTATATTAAAACAATATACAAAACATGATGTAATGATATGCTATGTGTGTACAAAAGGCATCAAAATCCTATACTCTAATCAATCATCTCCATCATCATCTGGAGGCAGTGCAACAGCTGACCTAAGGGCCCGGACCTCAACAAATAACTCCTCTATGATCCTGGTCTGCCCAAGGGTTTGAGCCTAAAGTGCAGTAATCTGCTCAGACGGGGCTCGGATCTCGCCCACAAGTGTAGTAAAATGAGCTGCGTGGGCAGCCTCCAGCCTAGCAATATCGGCAGACTGCTGTGCTGATCCCGCAGCTAACATATCTAAAGTCTGCCGCATCTGCAATGCCAGATCAAGAATCGACGGTGGCTGAAAGTGCTACTGCTGCTGATGCTAATGGATATCTGGGTTGTACTAATCTGGGTCCACAAGGTCTGGCTACTCCTACTGCTGGAACTACTCTTGCTGCTGGAACTGTTCTTACTGCTGGAACTGCTCCTGCTGCTACTGAGGAGGCATCTGTGGCTGTGGCTGGAACTGCTCCGGCTGTTGCAGCTATCTGCGAGATCGCAATCCCCGCTGGATGGTGGATCTGCCGATGGCCTCCCTCGACTGCTAGAGACGAGGAAACCCAAAAATGGGGGCTCCAAAAGCAGCCTCGATCACTAGCATCAAAAGAACCACGAAGGAGATGGATCCCTGAGCACGCTGGTGCAAGGACTCCTCCGTTATGACTTTAAACTGAAATAACGAGAGATCTATGGTCCTACCCGTCCCAATAGCCCCCAACAGACTCGCCCTACCCCTCTTAACCTCAGAATGTCTAGCAATGGGGTAAACGGGCTGACAACAAAAAATGTATAAGGGGGCATAAATCGGGAGCAATGAGCTAACCGCCAGCTGCCGACGCATACCCCAATCAGTGCTTGGGAGGCAAACCTCGTTGGAAATGACCCTGAAGTCATCCAGGGCTGCCCTAGATGGGAAACCATACTGAGGGTCTGCCATCCTAGGGAGTCTATACATCTCCGCAAAAGTGCCGAGGGTCATCCCAATGTCATGCCCCCTAACCCAGGACATAATCTGTTCGTGTCCTGGAGTAATACAACAAGCTGACACGTTCGCCATAAACTCGGCGAGCAAGGTAAAAATGGCCTCTCCCGTGAAGGTAGTGAGAGGGACCCAACCCCGGCCCGTAAAGATCTGTGCCCACAAAAACCCGGGGCACCTAAACTGATCTAAGTCCATCTGGTGCTCAAGTCCTACGCCTCTCCTCATCTAAGTCAGGGAGAATGCCTCAAAGGCATCCTCCGACACAAAACGTGTGGCATCATAGGCCGAGGCTGGCTCAGCCTCAGCTACGCCAGCCGGAAGGCAACTGGGGCCCCTCTGCCTGCCATAATGACAAAACCCTAAAAAAGTCTCCTAGGTAAAGAATAAAATAAACGAGGAAAGCTACAGGAATACCTAAGTGTAAAACAAAGGGTGGAGGAGTCAAGGGTGCGTGCTCGGGCTCTGGCAGGACTCCACTATAGTCCAAAAGCTCTTAAAACACTCAAAAACTCTCCATATAGCGTCTGCAGTGAGTCTGAACTCACTACGGACGCACCTATTTATAGGGCTAGCCAAGCGTTCGGAGTGCGTCCGGACGCACAGTCCGAACGGGTAAAATGTGTCCGAACGATCAAAAAGGAGTCTGAACAAAGTGTTCGACCCGTATCTAGAAACCGTCTGAACGGGAAATAATTGCACCACGAACCGTTCAAATTCACCGTCCGAACGGTAAAAGTATGCGTTCGGACCCACCGTCTGAATGGTAATTCCCAAAAAAATTTGAACTCACTCAAGAAAACCCAGAAAACTCAAAACACTATACAAAAACTAACTTAAACATCAAAAACTGTAAATGCACAAAAGAAAACAAACCAAAAATATAAACAACATAAAAATGAGCTCAAAACAAGCTCGCCCCACCCCCCACTTAAAAGGTTGCACTGTCCTCAAAACAACAACAACATGAAAGAGACTGGGACAACAACCACGGGAGGGCAGGAGCTCATAGGGGACAATCATCAAGTCAAGATGGGTGGATCAATGAGATCCACACAATCTACCTCGCCTCAGAAGGGCTCGAAGTAGGGCTTTAACCTTTGCCCATTGACCTTGAAAAGGGTGCCATTCTCAAGATTTTGCACCTCAATAGCACTATAGGGAAAGATTTCCCTAATTTGGTAGGGGCCAAACCATTTACTCCTCAACTTTCCCGAAAAGAGATGTAACCGAGAATTGTAGAGACGAACTTTTTGACCAACATGAAAAGATTTGCGATGAATGTGTTAGTCGTGACGGACTTTCATTTTAGCCTTTGAAATTTTTGCATTTTCATACGCATCATTTCGTATTTCATCTAGCTCATTCAATTATAGCTTCCGGTGGTTGCCGGTTTCACCCAACCCCTCATTATATTGTCGAATAGCCCAATATGCCTTATATTCGACCTCAACCGGGAAGTGACATGCTTTTCCATACACAAGACGGTACGGGGAGGCACCTAGAATGGTTTTATAAGCTATTCGATAGGCCAACAATGCATCAATTAAGCACAAAGACCAATCCTTTCGAGACGGATTAACCGTCTTTTCCAAGATTGTCTTGATTTCACGGTTAGCTAATTCGACTTGACCTTGTGTTTGGGGATGGTATGGCAAACCAACCTTGTGAATAATGCCATACTTTCTCATGAGAATCCCTAATGGCTCATTACAAAAATGGGAGCCACCATCACTTATGATGGCCCGAGGCATACCGAATCGGGAAAAAAATATATTCTTTGAAAAATTTGACCACAACTTGGTAGTCATTGGTTCGTGCCGATATTGCCTCTACCCATTTGGAAACATAATCAATGGCCACTAAGATGTAAAGATACCCAAAAGAACTAGGAAATGGACCCATGAAGTCTATGCCCCAACAATCAAAAACCTCCAAAACAAGGATAGGGTTAAGGGGCATCATGTGTTTCGTAGTAAAGCTCCCTAGCCTTTGATATCTATCACACGCCACACAAAATGAATGCACATCTTTAAACATAGTCGACCAATAGAGTCCACTTTGCAAAATTTTGGCCACTATTTTATTCGACGAAAAATGGCCCCCACATGCATGAGAATGACAAAATTTCATTACACTTTCAAATTCCCCATCAGGCACACATCGCCGTACAACTTGATTCGAGCAATATTTGAACAAATAAGGCTCGTCCCAAAAAAATTGTCTCACTAGCCTAAAGAATCGCCTCTTGTCCAATGCGCACCAATGAGAAGGAATGACTTTTGTGGCTAAATAGTTGGCCACATCGGCGTACCAAAGAGTTAAGGCTTGATTCAAGGCGTAGCAAGACATGAGTTGCTCATCGAGGAAGGTCTCACAAATAGGAGAGTCATCTTTAGTAGGGTGCTCAAAAGGGAGGCGGGACAAATGATCCCCGATAACGTTTTCCACTCCCTTTTTGTCCCTAATTTCAAGATCAAACTCTTGAAGAAGGAGAATCCACCTAATCAATTGAGGCTTTGCGTCTTGTTTAGACAAGAGGTATTTAAGTACAGCGTGGTCGGTGAAAACTATCACATGAGACCCCACTAAATAAGAGTGAAACTTGTCCAAAGCAACCACAATAGCCAATAGTTCTTTCTCGGTGGTGGTATAATTTATTTGGGCCTCATTCAAAGTTTTGCTCGCATAATGGAGCACATGAGGTTTCTTCTCATTTCGTTGGCCTAACACGGCCCCCTTAGCAAAGTCGCTAGCATCACACATTAATTCAAAGGGTAGGCTCCAATCCAAAGGCCGAATTATTGGAGCCGTAGTCAAATAATTTTTCAACTTATCAAAAGCTAACTAACAAGACGGAGTCCACTCAAATGGAGCGTCTTTTGCCAAGAGGGCACATAAGGGCCTAGAAATGGAACTAAATGATTGAATGAAGCACCGGTAAAAACTGGCATACCCAAGAAAATATCTCACATCTCTCACGTTCCTAGGGGCGGGTAGCTTTTGAATAAGCTCGACTTCGGTGGGATCTACCTCAATGCCCCTCCCAGAGATGATGTGGCCTAGAACTATACCATGTGTCACCATGAAGTGACACTTCTCCCAATTCAACACAAGATTGCTCTCCTCACAACGTTTTAGCACCGACTCTAAGTTTGGAAGACATTGAGCAAAGTTGTCCCCATATACGAAAAAATCATCCATAAAGACCTCCAAATTCGCTCTACCATATCACTAAAAATACCTATCATGTATCTCTGAAAAGTGGCGGGAGCATTGCATAACCCAAAGGGCAGTCGCTTGTAAGCAAATGTGCCAAAGGGGCATGTAAATGTGGTTTTATCTCGGTCTTCCATGGCAATTTCCAATTGATTATATCAGGAATAACCATCAAGGAAACAATAGTAAGCCCTTCCCACTACCCGCTCCAAGACTTGGTCAAGAAAGGGAATGGGAAAATGATCCTTGGTAGTTACGGCATTCAGGCGACGGTAATCGATACACATACGCCACCCGATTTGGATTCGGGTAGGTATCAATTCGTTATTCTCACTTTCAACTACCGTCACCCCAAACTTTTTGGGGACAACTTGGGTGGGACTCACCCATTTAGAGTCGGCAATTGGGTATATAATACCCACATCAAGAAGTTTTTGTACCTGACCTCTCACAACTTCTTTCATAATTGGGTTCAATCGGCGTTGCATTTGGCGCACCAGCTTAGCTCCTTCCTCAAAATATATGCGATGAGTGCATACAAGAGGGCTAATGCCGTGCAAATAGGTGATTGTCCAACCTATGGCTTTCCGGTGCTTTTTGAGCACCTCCAACAAGCTCCTTTCTTAAGCCTCCGTGAGTGATGAAGATATTACTACGAGATAAGATTCACCTTTACCCAAAAATACATATTTAAGGGTAGAAGGCAAAAGCTTCCTATCGGGCGTAGGAGCCTCTAGTTCGGATGGTTGGGGCTTGGTAGGGTAAGGGGTCAAAGGTTCAAAAGTGGGGATCCATTGACCCACTGCCATGATAGGACAAACCTCTAGACCA
Source organism: Euryodendron excelsum (assembly GCA_033060915.1). NCBI lineage: Eukaryota > Viridiplantae > Streptophyta > Magnoliopsida > Ericales > Pentaphylacaceae > Euryodendron > Euryodendron excelsum. Next base: position 40,990,879 of record CM065379.1, read on the forward strand.
CTACCCTCATTAAAAACATCCCCCTCTTCCTCATCTCCCAAGCAATCTAAACCCTCACTAAATGTCAACATTCTCTCCAAAGGATCTTCTACCATTTGCCTCTTGAAGTGCTCTTGCACTATCGAGTCAATAAGATTCACCTCCCGGATGTCCTCTAAATCCCCCGGTTGTTTTCCCACGTTAAACATGTTAAGTTCAACCGACATGTTCCCAAAAGACAACTTTAAGAGACCCATCTGCACATGGATGATGGCGTCACATGTGGCTAAGAAGGTCGCCCCAAAATGATAGGAATATGGTTCCGGGCATGGGGATCTACAACCGGTTGGGTATCTAAGACCACAAAATCAGCAAGGTAATAAAACTTATCAACTTTCACTAAGACATCCTTAACTACTCCCCTAGGGGCTTTGATCGATTTGTCCGCTAACTGGAGTGTGATCCTTGTAGGTTTCAACTCACCGAGTCCCAATTGCTCATACACCGAGTACGGCAATAGATTCACACTCGACCCCAAGTCTAGAAGGCACCCCTCTATCCTATGATCTCCTATGACACATGTCACGGTAGGACAACGGGGATCTTTATACTTTGGTGGGGTTTTGACTTGGACTACGGAATGGACATCCTTAGCAAGAAAGCCGTTCTCCCTTACATTTAATCTCCTCTTAATAGTACACAAATCCTTAAGGAATTTAGCATAAGAGGGCACTTGTTTAATGGCTTCAAGGAGAGGTAGATTTATTTTGACTTGCTTGAAAGTCTCATAAATCTTCAAACTTAATTGATTCTTGGGTTTAACTAACCAGTAAGGAAATGGAGCGTGAGCCAAGATCTCACGTTCCTCTCTCAAAACTTCCTCACCATTGGGCATGGATCCACTCTGCTCTTTCTTCTCACAATTCCCTTCCTCTTTCTTTTCTCTCTCATTTTTTTCTTACTCACTCCCTTCCTCCTTCTCATTTGGCACTCTCTCACCTTCTTTTTCTTTTCTAGGCTCTTCCTCATTAATGCCAGACCCTTCATCTACCTTAGACACTTTTACCCCACCCTTAGGATCCCTAAGAATGATGGTCTTGTCAATAGTTTTACCACTCCTCAAAGTGGTAGTGACCGAAACATTCTCGTGGCTAGTTAATGGTTGGGCCAAGGTTTATGTGGAATGCACTTGCCTAGCTGGATTGGGTTGAGGTTGTGCAGGCAACTTACCCTTCTCAATAAGGGTCAAAGCTTGTGTAAGAAGAGTCAATTGACTCTTGATGTCATCTAAAGTTTTATCAACCCGTGAATTTACCCCCTTGGGTTTGGATAAATTGTTGGAGGGTATCCTCCAACGGCTTTCGATGTGGAGGGTGGTATGAGTTGGGTTGAGCTTGAAGTGGAGGTTGGAATGGTTTCGGTTAGGTTGGAAATGATGTGACCGGTGAAGGTTGGTAATGTTGTGGGTGTGATGGTGGAGGAGGTGCTTGATAAGATTGAGGGTTGTGATACCCTCCTTGATAAGCTTGGGGATTTGAAGTGCTCTCATTGCGCCATCCAAAGTTAGGATGATCCCTCCATCCCGAGTTATAAGTATTGGAGTAGGGGTTTCCCCTACCTCGATTGTATTGGTCAATAGCATTGGCTTGGCCATGCAAGGCTTGATCATGCAAGGCTTCCTTAATCCCCGGGATAACCGGGCATGACGTGGTATCATGCTGTTTGGTCTCACAAACCGCACAATACATTCCCTTAGGCTCTTCACTCCCCACCGAACTTACGTTCTTAAGCTCTAGAGCCTCTAGTTTTCTCGCCATGGTGGCAAGCCTAGCATTCATATCATCAACCTCTTTCAATTAATATTTTGCCCCTTGCGTGTTTGGTCTACCTTCGGGATTTTGAGTCTCGGTAATCGCCCAATCGCGAGCCAAATTAGCGAGGTAGTCAAAGTATAAATAAGCTTCGTGAGGTTGCTTATCCATAAATGTTCCCGCGCATATAGTCTCAACGAATTGTTTGAGTTGAGGCATTAAAGAAGAGTAAAAGATGTTGATGGTGTGCCATTCGGCAAAGCCATGGTGTGGGCAAGAAACTAAAAGCTCTTTAAACCGCTCCCAACACTAAAAAAATGACTTTCCTAACATTGGAGAAAATTGTGAGATTTGGCGTCTAAGCCCCTCCGTTCTAGTTTCTGGAAAAAAAAATTTCAAAAACTTTCCTTAAAGAGTTTGCCAAGAATGGATAGAAAGTGGTCTCAAAGAATTGAACCACGTCTTGGCAGTATCCTTTAAACAAAATGGAAAGATTTTAACAAAAAAGATTTCCCGTGGACACGAGTTGTCCATCACTAAAGAGCATACATCCTCAAATTCCTTGATGAAGGCATAAGAGCTTTTTGAGTCAACTCCGCGGAATTGAGGAAGCATTTGCATCATGCCCGGCCTTATGTTCAAAGCGGCATAGTGGGGTGGAATAACAAGGCAAGAACTCAGTGCTTACCATGGTGGGTTCAAGAAATCTCTCATTCGGAATTGGGGAGCCCTCATGTCCCCATGGTTGCTCGCATTTCCATGTTCTCACCCCCTAAACCATGGGCCGGATGTAAAGGAGGTGGTTGTGGCAATCCACCCATCAGTGGGTTTTGCAAAACATTTGGATTGGGTGGAGCCACATTAGGTAGCCTACTTTCATTGTTCATGTCATCCATAGGAATTGCACCTAGGTCGACTACTAATGACATTCCAAGAGAAGGTGTGTTAGCCGGTGATGGTGGGTCGACTCGTAAAAGGCGTCTATTGTCAATTCGTGCCCAACGGGACATGCAAATGAAATGCACAAATAGTATGCCTCAATCCTAGTCAACACATCATACACAAACAATATATATATGCCGAACAACGGCTTTTTCTCTTTACCAGACAACGGCTTTTCAACTCCAATCTCCCACTCCACGTGCTAAATTACCACCGATTAGCAAATAAAGCGCACACTATCCTAACTCCTCTAATGCTCCTAACAATGTGCAATGCTACTAGTTAATCAAACAAAAGAAACTATTGAAAAGAAAGAAATAAAAATCGTAACATGGTATCCACATTGAGTTTGAAGAAATTACCTAGGGCTGAAGCCGTAGGTGCTTCCCTCGTAGGTGGGTGATCAATTCCCACCTTGTTTTTACGATTTGCAATTTTTTTTTTCATTTTCGCACTTTGCTCGTTCCTTCAAGTCCCCGGCAACGGCGCCAAAACTTGACTTGACCTCTCCACGCTCACCGCGATGGAGTTGCTTGTAGTTTAAGTGGGGTATTCTCACTATCGTGTTCTCCTATGAGACTTGTGCCAATCTAGCAATAGAAACGAGTAAAGTTTAGAAACCTATGCAAATTGAAATCGCATACCAAGAGTGGAATTGATGACTATGGTAACTAAAATTGACCGAAAATCTTTTGGTGTTTGAGGATTTGTATTACTAACAACTAGGCCAACAATTAAAATGAAATTGAAGCCAACAACTTGATTATAGCTAAAGCTATTTGATCAATATGAGAATTCTACGATAACAACCACAATTATAACTAAATTACTTTTTGATTTAACCAAAATTCCAATAAAAACTAGGATTTAACTTGATTAAAAAGGGGGTCTAGGTTCAAATGTTCCAATCTACCAATTCTAGCGCAGAATTTGAGAGGGGGAGTTTGGGTTAACTCAAATCAAGAACCGTCCAAAGGCCCTTAATTCGGAAAGTTAACTTCGAAAATTTATGGATCTCTAATTATTTTGGAATTAAGTTTTATCACCATTCATGGTTTCTTTAGAAATAAATCACATGTTACTAACTATGATTATTGATCTAAGATTTTTACAACAATTAATTTCAATATAAATAGAGAAAAGATGCAAAATAGATATTCAACAAGATTGAGGACTCCCCTTTCATTTTTCATGCCTTCCTTGGTAGATCTTCACATTTGTCCCCAAACAATGAGCTTAGCTTAAAGATTCCAAGGTTGAAAACTTCTCAAAGGATAGAAACAACATTCTTGACTTCAAATCAAAAGTATATATATATTGAACTATAGAAAATGTGAAGGATTACACTTAAACAACACTAGAAATCTAACTAAACACTTCCCAAAGCCCTAAATGCAACAATGTAAAGTAAATCTAAGCAAAATACAAGTTTTTCCCCTATTTTCCCTCTCTACCCGCTGCAGAAACCCTAAACAAAAACAAAATCTCTCTTTTTCATCGATTGCTAGGTTGTAGGGCAAATCTGTGCTCACCATCCGAAGTGCGTCTTAAGACCGTCTAAATGGCGTTCAGACATACCGTCCGGATGGTGGCATAACTGTTTAGACAGTCTTCAGATGTAGAATCACGGCTCTGTATTTCTTCGAATAGGAAAAGGCGACTCTGTGATAGCTTAGAACGAGAAAAGACAACTTTGGAATGGCTTTGAACAGAAAAAATCGACTCTGGAACGGCTTTCTCCGTTGTAGCGTCTAAACGCTAATTCGCCCATCCGAACTTACCGTTCGAATGGTCTTAACCGTCCGAACAGTTATTTATCCGTCCGAACGCACCGTCCGAACGGTCCATCCGGACGGACTTCTTCTCTTTAGGCCATTTTCACCATTTTATCACCAAAAACTTATAATACACCTAGAAAATAACTTTAAACCAATTTATTGCTAAAAATACAGTCATTATAACAACAGGAACAGACAAGTATAAATGAAAATAAGAGCAGTCGCCCTTTCCTCCATAGTTTTGGAAAATGGTGTGCGTGTCTTAAATTCGGCAAAGGTTCGGCTATGCATGGTGTCTATATGAGCATGAGGTTGAAGGTTGACTCATGCGTCTTAAAAAGACTCGGTCCCCGGATCTTCAAACCTAGGCCCACTCCCCGAGGTGGTGCCATGATCGGTTGGTGATCCGAGTAAGGGAACCATCAAGAGGCCGTAGGCAAAGAAACTGACATAGCATCTTGCCCACAACCAATATACCGTTCCCCCTTTCTAACTAGAAGGGTCATATCAGGGTAAAAGTGCAAGTATGCAGAATGCAGGTGCACATGCAATGTGTGTGCGATTTTTGTTAGCAGAGGAAAGAGCCCAACAACTCTCATTCATTCTGTTCATCACATTCATGCATGGCAGTTAATAAAATTTGAACAAAAAGCACACCTACAAAACAAAGATGCAAGAGTTAGTATGTGGATGGCAAACTTGATACAACATAATATGAATAACTACATGTTTTTTCTTTTTTAAACAATTTTGAAAAGGTGGTTTTGAAAATTTAAAGTGAATAGGATTGAACTAGTTAATTGAAGACTCTACATGGGAGAAGCGTAAAGAGACATGACTACGGCCTAACCTTCTAAGTGTCCCCAGCAGAGTTGCCAACTGTCGCGCCCAAATTTTTTCCACTCGAGGAATACACACACAAGTGGAAAAAATACTATACTCTCTCGTTAGAACTCATCCTCCTAGAAGAATGAGTGCGACTAGGTTTGATTTGAAAATAGATTTGAATAAAGGGCTTTTGGAAAAAGTTTGGAGTCGCCACCTAACTTGATTAAGGTGAGTTAGGTCACCTAAAAACTAAGCACAATCCGAGAATCACACTTAGGGCTTTTGAAAACGATTTTGAAAATACTACCTCAAGAGAGGGTTTTTAAGAAAACAGGTTGTTTGGTAACCTTTAGAAAATATTTAAGCCCTTTTTAAAAATAAACTCCGATTTGGTCTTTCAAAAATAGTGATCCTAGGTTCGGAGGTTGGTTACGTGTAGGGAAGACACACTAAGCCATCACCCTATCCTGCCCTTGCCGTACCTACATGTCTATTACCCTAAATTCACCTATGAGAGTCTTCAACTAACAAATGTTCGATCTTACCCACTTCAGAAAAAGAATGTTTAAAAAGACATGATACATGATATGCAAGAAAAGAAAAGAAAGTTGGAAAATAGATATGGAAAAGAATAATTGAAGTTTGAAATTGGAAAGAAAATTTAGAAATTGAAATTGAGGATTGAAAATAGATTTTAGAATTGGAAGTTAGAAATAGAACATAGAATTGAAAATTAGAAAACAGTTATGGAATTAGAGATTTGAAAAAGGTTGTGACCGCACCCATGAGGGTTGCCTACGTATCCCTTTGGAGGAATCAGGTCAGTTGTAGTTCGGACCAGAGTCTAATAGAAAATAGAAGGTTTGATTAGAAAAAGAGATTTTGATTTGAAGAAGGATTTGATTTGAACTTAGAATAGAATATTAGAAATTGGGATTTGGAATTGAAGAGATTAAACTTTGATTTGGAATGATAGAACCTGGAGGAAGAATTTAGACTTGTTTTGGAAAGTTGAGGTTTAGAAAACCTAAACTTAGGAAAGATAGGATTTAGAAAGGACTTGAGATTAAGAAAGATTTGACTCGAATGTTGGACTCGGAAGATTAGGAAAGATTGGATTAAGGAAAGATTCGGATTGGGAAAGTTTCATTTTAGGAAAGTTTCATTTTAGGAAAGTTTCCATTTTAGGAAAGTTTTGAATTTGGAAAGATTTAAAATTTAGAAAGTTTGGAATTTAGAAAGTTTGGAAGTTTAGAAAGATTTGAAAAAGTTAGATTTAGAAAGTTAATATTTGGAAAGGGATGGAACTATGAAATGGTTGAATTAGGAAAGATTTGGAAAGAGATAGAATTAGGAGAGGTTGGAATTTAGAAAAGATTTGAAATTTAGGGAAGCTTAAGGTTTAGGAAAGTATGAGATTAGGAAAGATTTAGACTATGAAGGGTTAAGATTTCTATTTCCTAAAATAAAGGATTGGATTTTGTTTCTAGAAAGAAATGTTCTGATTTTGTTTCCAAAAACGGAGGATTGGATCTAGTTTCCTAAAAGGGAGATTGAATTTGGTTTCCTTAAGGGGAAGATTGGATTTGATATGAATTTGGAAAGGAAATTTTTAGAAACCCTAGACTTGGAAGACTATAGTTTTGACGTAGAAAAGAAGGTTTTGGAAACTTATGATTTTGATGTAAAATGGGAGATTTTTGAAACCTAGATTTTAAGGCAAATTGAAAATCATGTTTTTGAGAAAGGAAATTAGGGTTTCTTAATTGTGACTCTAAGGTTTAACTTGAACACTAAGAAAAGGGATTTTTCGAAAGGGAGATTTTGGAAACAAAAATCCTAGAGAGGAGTTTTTAGAAAGGGAGATTTTTGGAAAGAAATCCTAGTGAGGAGTTTTTAGAAAGTGAATTTTGAAAAGAGAGTTTTTGGAAGGAGATTTTTGGAAGGAGATTGTTGGAAAGAGTTTTTAGGAAAGAGATTTAGGGAGAGAGCTTTCTAAGAAGGAAACCCAGGGAGTGTTTTTAGGAAAGCAATTTTGAAAAGAGCTTTTAGGAAAGGAGTTTAAAAAGAAGTTTTGAAAAATAGATTTTTGGAGGAAGTTTTTAGAAAACAATTTTGGAAAGGAATTTAAAGAGAGTTGTTGGAAAAGAGGATTTTAGAAAGAAAGATTTTTGAAAAGAAATTTTTTAGAAAGTATATAAAATATCTCACTTTCCTAAAACGATTCTAACAATAAGAAAGTTAGAACCACTTTAAGATAGTGGTTTTGAAAACAACAATATTTTGAAAATATGGATCATATTGGTCACTTTAAACGTAACACTTTCCTAAAGCAACCCTAACCATGAAAAGGCTAGAATCACCCTAGGATTGTGATTTTGAAAACAAGTTTTGAAAAAGAAGGTTTTGATGTAAGCTTTTGAAAACGAGTTTGAAAGTGAATTTTTGAAGAATGCAAGATCATGATATGCACAATGCAAGTTGGGGTCGTGAACATACAAGGTTAAAGGCTTCACCACATAATCAACGGGGCCAAACCCACGTGGTCTCCGGTTAGACTAAAAGAAAGCCCCCAACACGGTGACTCTCCAATAGCCTAATCCTACACATGGACTGGGAAGTCCCTTGTTTCAAGCATGCAAGAAAGGTGGGGAAGAAAATGGGGGATTAAAATAGAAGAAAACCCAAGTAGGTTCAGAGGGAGAGGAGAGGTGGGAAGATGCGTAAACGTAAATAAGAAGCCTACCTTATGTCTTCTTTATTTTGCTTAGCTTTGCGCGCTTTGCTTTGCTTGTTTTGCTTTGGTCTTCACTTCAGTCTTCAAAAGTTTGTCTTCGATCTTCAAAGCTTCATAGTTACAGCAATCCAAGTCTTCAATGGAGGGTTTGAAACTAGTGTATGAGTATATGAGAGTGTATGAGTGTATAGGAGGCCAGGGTTTGTGTATGGATGCTAGGGTTTAGGAAAACCTAAGGAGACTAGGGTTTAGAGAGGCTACGAGCTCTGTATATCGAAGAGTAGGGTTTTTAGACTGAGTTTACGGACCTCCTTCACGCTAGAGAAGGCTCTGTATTTATAGACAGAGGAATGCACTAGCGCCTGTTGCAGTGGCGCCAGGCCAAAAATTACAATAGTGGTGCCAAGTCATTTTTTGGCTTGCCGCCACTACATCCATTTAGGAAATGTTTAAGGTTGGCCTGCAACGTATCTTTAGAAGATTTATGCGCCTGTACTAGTGACTACCATGCAATTTTCAACCTACCTTCACTAGAAGTAACTCCGGAAAGTCCAGAAAGGATTTAAGGGACCGGGAATGGTCCGGAAGGTCAAAAAAGGGCAGGAACCCTTTGAATAGGGTCCCAGAGGTATTAGCCTTAAAAAAAATGATAAGAATTGTCGGAAGGGTTGACCGGGCCATTAGGGGCAAAACGGTCAATCGGATCGGAACACTACCGGGATGAACTCGAAATGTCCCGGAAGAAGATTCGATGATTTAAAAACATTATTTAGAATGTCCCAGAAGGTTACCGATTTGATACCTAGAGCTGGTGTGGTTGGAAAAGCCGACTGACCTACCAAAGGCAGAACAGTCATTTCGCACCGGGTTTGCCAGAACTGACTCGAAATGATCCAGAAAGATAAAGAAAGTTCAAGAATACTATAAAAAGCATTCTCGGGAGGTTATCGGTTTGATACCTAGAGCCGGTGTGGTCCCCGGGGCATTCAGATGCCTAGGGTCAAAATGGTCATCTTGACCGGAAAGTCTCAGAATTGGCCCGAAACTGACTGGAAGGCACCTAATCATGCTGGATTACTTTAAAAAAATCTTGGAAGGGTGGACTTAACATTCTGAGGACTTAGATATTTTCTCGAGAAACGTGCCGAAAAATGGCCCTTGGGGCAGTTTGGTCAATTTTCACCGAAGTGGGCTAGTAGGCACTGGAGTTGACCTGGGTTTTGAGTGTTTCCACCACTCTGACAGTAGTCCCGTGATACAGGGGTTTGTTGGCAATTCCCTATATCGACCTGTTTGTGAGTATTTTCACTACTCTGACGGTTGCGATGTTTGCGAGTACTTCCGCTACTGTAACGGTTCGCGATCATTCCCAAAACTGCCTGATCTCGGGAAGCTGCTAAAGGGACTTAGCGCCTGAGAAGTCAACTTTCTCGAAAGGCATGTCGAAATGGACATTTCTGCATTGGTGGGCTAGCAGGCGCCAAATGTGGACCGTTCTACCATCTAGGGGACTTAGGGTCTCGTCTCGTTCGATAGGTTTGAAGGGATTTACCTTTCCGAAGAGACTTTCTTTGAAAAATGTGCTGGATTGGATAGACTTACCGTCTCGAGCAATTAACTTTCTCAAGAGAGGGATTGGAATTGGAATTGAAAAATGAATGGGAAACGGGACTTACCGCCTTCGAAAAGACGTGCCTGATTTGGAATTTGACCGAACAATGCCCCTAAGGGCAATTTGGTCATTTTGCCTCTATTGGGTTTGGTGGGCCCGCGAAGCAATAGATAAATAGGATTAGACTTGAAAAGTTAATTTGACTCAGAATATGTCCACATTGACTTGAATACAAGTCCGGATGAACTGTAGACTGCCGAGCGATCAAAAATAGGATGCTTACAATGGTCGACCTATGGCGCCGAGCAAGTGGATACATGCCCCAAGTGGAGTTTACCGCAGTGAGAGACCAGAGGGACCGGTTCTAGAGAGAGCGGGATGAGTACTAGGCAGCGGTAGCTTCCTTGACGGCCTGGTTAGCCCAGATGGGAGGTGGTGGGGTATCTTATTCTTTCTCTCCTTCTTCTTTTCGCTCTGCTGTTGTTTAGTTATTCCTTTGCCTTACTGACTCCAGTTTTGTCTTCTTTCTAGGATGCTAGCACTTCTAGTAGTTATCCACCTCCTCTAAAGCCAGGTTTCGGAGATTTCGATCCGGAGGATATCGATTTTGATCTTTGACAGATGCCCCTTGTGGAAACCCTGATCTTCTTTTGCCCTTATCCTGGAGATGTATTTATGTTAGACAGCTTTATTTTTGTAAATTTTGCACAGAGATGGATGTTTATGATTTAGAAAGTTAAATGCATGGACAGGCAAAGATATTTATGGTTTTTACAGCTAAGTATATAATCAGATGTATGTGCATGGATGATGATGCTGTATATTTGATACTGAACTGTATTAGTGACTTCTGTTTCTACAGGGAGTTATGTCTTATGTATGCAAAGCTCATGCCAATTTTTTTTTTTTTTTTACGAAAATGTATGCACATATTAGAAATATACTAACTAACAGAATGACAAGGGTGCTGTCAAACTCGGTATCTTTGGAATGGTAACTCCTTCCTTTTCAAGGGTCTGGCCTCTCCTCTGGCTCAACCTTACCTTGACTGGATGATAGCACTTCGTACCTTTCTCAACCTTTTGACTGTCTCTGATTCTCTATCTCAAGGTTAGTGTACAAGATTACTAGGGCTAAAACTCTCAACTCTCGGGGCTTTGGCAACAGCTTACCCAATCTTTAGCAGAGCGATAAGCGGCCAATCTTTTAATCTGAGGAGACTTTGCTTTGCGACCGTAATGTAGGCTAGGTCATAGGGTTTTCGAAACAACAGGATATACATGCTCAAATTTGATGTTGATTTCAGTAGGGTTTAGATCCATACCGTCCTTGATTCTCTCTTTTTTTGATAGGGTTAGCATCCCTTTTTAGCTTCTACAACACATTCGGCTCATTTAGATCAAGCAACCTATTTTCAACAGAGTAGACTTTAGCAGGGTTGTAATGTAGGTCATGGTTTCGGGTTTTTACAAGAAAGGGTAAATGTTCGAATCTATTATTTCTACTGAGCTTCTTTATTACCTAGGATCACCTTTAAATCTCCTTCTTTTTCAGAGGGGGTTGACTTTTCTTGTAACTTTTGACCTTCTAATGGAATTGTCTGACACTTGTCCCTTGACTTCTGGCTTTTCTATATGCTTTTCCAAGATAGCACAAACATGATCTTCTTTTTTTTTTTTTAGCCTTTTGCCCCTGGCAACTCTTTTCCTTTGCTTTTTTCCTTTCCATTTCTTTTCTTTCCTTTTTTATAAAAAGAACATTTCTACAACCCCCCTCTGTTTCTTTTTTTCAATTCTTTTTTATGACAATTCAATCTAACCCATTGTGGGTGATGACCCCTAGGTTAGGGTTTTCTCAAAAGAAAAGTAAATGGCTCAACAGGTTTGTCAAAGGTTACTTTTAACTATATGAGAAAATGAAATAAGAGCTTCTCTTGATTTTGAACTAGATTTCTTGATCCATAGAGCCTTCAACGTTGCTCCAGCAAGATAGAGGATGGATGTCGTTCTTAGAGTTCTCGATTATTGTTTACCCTAGTGTGGGAGGAACGATCTTAGATTGGGGTTGACAAGGAATATTTTGCTTTTTACGAGGCACTAGGGGCTAAGCAAAGGGAATACAAACACTTTTTTTCTTTTACATGAGAAAATGAAAGATGGATCCTCTTTATCTTGATAGTCTAGCCACACATCGCTTAGCTTCGATGTCTTGCAGGTGTTGCCTTTGGGTAGTTTCCTCACTCATCCTTATCTTCTCTCTTTTCAAAAAGCTAATCATTTGGCTAGTGGTTGAATCATGCTATCACCCCTTCAAGCCAATCCTTCCGTAAGATAAACCATGCCCCTTATGTAGGAAACATTCATCATTCACAAGAGAAATATAAGATGACAGCAATTGAAATAAAAGACATAATCATTTTATTATATTAGTGACAAGCATATAGTTCTCTTTAAAGGAATAGAAACGCAGATATTAATTTAAGGACGAAATATAAAAGGATAGAAAGAAAGTGGATGAAAACACCCCTCTCTTGTACGCTTTTTATGGGGATCCTTCTAGCCGGGCTTTGGGATGATACCCACATCCTTGATGCTCCATTAGTGATTGGGATCCTTGACCGAAGCAAGACAGGTAGAGGCTTCTCCTAGAGCTCTGAGTGAATTAGCAGCGATGGTGCAATTGTCAGCTTCCTCACGTCTTTTGCCTTCCTCCGCTGGCTCTTTGGTTTCTTTAATAAACCAGTTGGGTAGCTTGTCTTCTTCCAACTTAATAGACTTGACCCGGGCTCGGGGTTTTCTACTCTGGCATCCGGCCATGCCCCAGTGTTCCTTAAGCATGCATAGCGACGGGTTCCTAGCACTGGGTATGATGGCTCTCATATTCTGGATAGATCAAAGTGGTACCATTATAATTTCTTTTTCATATTTTTGGTTTCTTATACCACATGGTCAACTTTCTTGACAGATTTATCCATGAGTTCATCTTCGGGGACTGGCATTTTATCAGGGTTGCACCCTAACCAGGCATCATGTTGTTCCAAATCTCCCCATCCTGGTAATATATCTGTCGTGCCCTGGTTTTTGGGTGTCCAAGTCCAAGGTCCTTTCGACTCGGAGACCCAAAAGCACGGAACTCTGTCACTAGAACTCGTCCTCCTGGAAGGACAAGTGCGACTAGGTTTGAATTGAAGATTGGTTTGATTAAAGGCTTCATAGAAAAATAGGAGTCGCCACATAACTTGATTATGGTGAGTTAGGTCACCTAAAACTAAGTATTAATCCGAAGATTAACTTAGGGTTTTTGAAAAAGGTTTTGAAAAACTCCCTTGAGAAAGGGTTTTGGAGATGATAGGTTGTTTGGTAACCTTTGGAAAGTTTTAAGCCTTTTTTGAAAAATAACTCCATTTGGTCTTTTGAAAACAGAAATCTATAGTCCGGGGGTTGGTTACGTGTAGGGAAGATATCCTAAGATTATCACCCTACCCAACCCTTTCGGTACCTACATGTCTAATCACCCTTTTCTTCACTCACTAGAATAACCATTTACCATTGTCCACTTAGTATCCACTTTTAGAATTTTGTAAATAGGGTTTAATCATCACTTTTCGGATGAATGATGCATGATGCATGTTTTGGAAGAAGTTTGAAAACATAGGAGTTTTAAAGGGTTTGAGATAAAAACCTTGAATTGATAGAAACTTTTGAAAAAGGGATTGGAGTTGAAATGGAAGTTATGACCGCACCTTTTTAGGTTGCCTACATATCTTATTTGGCCAGAATCAGGTCAATCGTAGTTCGGGCAAGAGCCTGATGAAAAATAGGCGCATTAGGGCCTTTGGGAGGTTTGAAGACACTTTGGGGTCTTTGGAAAAGTTTAAGACACTTTGAGGTCTTTGGAAAAGTTTAAGACACTTGGAGGTCTTTGGAAAAGTTTAAGACACTTGGAGGTCTTTGGAAGTTGAGAACACTTTGTGGTCTTGGAAGTTGAAGACTCTTTGTAGTCTTGGAAGTTTTGACTTGAAATTGGATGATGGAGTGTTCTAAAAATGTTTTTGGATCAACTTAAGGGAGTTTTGGAAAAATACTTTGGCATGACTCAAGAGAACTTAAAAGTGTTTTTGAAGTCTTGTTTTGAAAACCTTGGAGGCATGACTTTATAATGTTTTGATGAATTAGTTTTTAAAGTGGTTTTGGAAATGGCTAAGGGTTTGGAATCCTAATATGGAAAACCTTAGAGGTTGTTCTTGATTTATCACTTTTCCTTGGAATCCCTAACCATGAGAGGGCTAGGGACACCTTAGGTTTGTGACCTTTTGAAAACATTTTTGGAAATGCCTTGAAGATGGAGTGTAAGAACATTGGAAGAGTTTTTTTGAAATCAAGAGAGTAGGGGGTTTTGGAAAAATGGGTTGTGAGCATAGTTTAAAATTGAGTGATCATTTAGAAAAGGGTTCAAGTGTTAGATCCTTGAAGTATACTAACCTAGATTGGGTTGGCCTAGGGTTAGAGGTAACCTATGGTTAACTAACTTGGGTTAAGTTAACTTAGGGTTAAGATGACCTATGGTTAACTAACTAAGGTGGGGTTAACCTAAGGTTAAGGTGACCTAGGGTTAACTAACTAGGGTAGGGTTAATCTAAGGTTAGGATGACTTAGGGTTAGGTTAACCTAAGGTGAGACAACTAAAATCAAGTTAGCCTAGGGTTAGACAACTAGGGTCAAGTCAACCTAGGGTTGGACAACTAAGGTCAAGTTAGCCTAGGGTTGGACAACTAGGGTCAAGTTAACCTAAGGTCGGACAACTAGGGTCAAGTTAGCCTAGGGTTGGACAACTAGGGTCAAGTTAACCTAAGGTCGGACAACTAGGGTCAAGTTAACCTAGGGTTGAATTGAAAGGTTATTTTTGAAAGGTTGTTTGATGTACTTTTGGAAAAACAAAACATGTCATACAATAGACTTGGGTTGGCAATATTTTTGAAGATCATTTCCATGAAAATTTTGACTCTAGCTAAGAACATGGTTTATATAGTTGGTGTTTGGAGACCGTTCTAAGGAAGGTTTCCTTATGGCCATTATAACCATTATCTTGACAAGAGTATAAGGGGTTAAAAATCAACATGATGATAACTTTTTAAAGTACCATTTTTAATGCAAAGATGGAGAGAACGCATTTTTGAAAATCATCTTTGGAGATGGATTTGAAAACCATTTTTCAAGGGAACCATTCCATCAAGAGAGGGTTCATATGGCCAAACAAGAGGGAGACTACTCAAGAGAGGGTTCCATGGGGCCATTCCAACCACTATACTTAAAAGAATGGAAATCTTGGAAATTAGAGAATTAGAAAGCAACCCTTATGCAAGTTAAAATGTGATGATGCCAAGTGAGAGTTAGGGGGTTAGTAGGGGAACTTCTAAGGCATGATTTCTAAAGTCCCATCCTAAGCTTCAAGGAGCCAATTCTTGAAACAATTTTTGAAAGAAATATAGAGCTTGGAAATGACATGGAGCTTAAGAGTAATGTAGGCATTATAGAACATGACAGTAAGCATAAAAATGAAGCCAAGCACACAAGACATGATCAAAATAGTAATATGCAAGTGGTCATGATCACATACAAGGCTTTTAGGCTACACCACATAAAAAAGGGGCTCTCAAAGTAGGCTAGTGAGAGGTTCCCCTACATGGTGGCTCTCACTTGCTTTCCTCTAGGTATGATCTAAGAGCCATCTTGGCTCAAACATGCAAGAATGGGGGGTTGTAGATGGGAATTAAACTAGAGAATAGCCTAAGTAGGCTAGGGGGGAGAAGAGAAGAGTGGGGGAAGACACAAATGTAAAAGGAATACCATATTTTGCCTTCAACACACTTGTAGTCTTCAATAGATGTCTTGATTGGAGCTTGAATGACTTCAAGAAGGTTTGAGGGGCTGAAATGGAGTGTGTAATGGAGTATAAGGCCTTATAGGTGAAGTGTATAGGCTTGAGAGAGGTAGAATCTAGCCTAAGTGTTGGAAGGGTAGAATATATGTAAGGATTCCAGGTTCTAGAGCGATTTCAACAGAGCTTCGCATCAATTTCGGAGATGGAATATACAAAGAGGTGGTCTAGTATTTATAGGCAATCTAGAACAGGCCTAGTGCATGTGCTACATGCGCTGGCCAAAATTTCACCTGGCGCATGTAGGACATACGCAGTTACTGTTCCATTGCCAGAATGACACGTGACACCCTGTGTACTAGTTAAATCTCGACTGTTGATCAAAATTTGATAGATCTGATCAAAATTTGAGCGCATGTAGCATACGCTCTAATCGAGAAGGTTTCAGGGGAATCGGTTGCTCCCACGGTGTTCTCCCAAGGTTTCTCGTGAATTTTCATATTTTTGAAAAGTTTGAATTGTGTTCGGAAGAGTAGGATATCGTCTCGAGAAGCGTGCACAAAAGGACATCTTTGTAGAGCGTCTGTGATACGTTCTGAGGGTGTTCAAAAGTAGCTGTTTTCGTATCGCATGATCAAGGCCTTCGAGAAGCGATCTTTTTTATCGGACCGTACCTATGAAAAGTACTCTGAAAATACTTTTAGGAAGTCATTTGACAAGTCATTTGATGGTGCGTTTTAATTAGGGAATTGGGAGAAAAGTCAACCTTGGCAGAGCGTCTGCGAGACGCTCCAGGGGTTGTCGAAAGTAGCAGTGTTTGAGCCGTACGATGAAGGGCTTCAGGAGGCAATCCATTCGATCGAGCCGTATCGATGAAAAGATCTATGAATGTGCTTTCAGGAATTCCCTGGTGTACGCATTTCTCAAGTCATTTGATGGTGCATTATAACCAGGGAATCGGGGAGAAATGACAATTTTGGCGGAGCATTTGCGAGACGCTCCAGGGAACTTTTATCGAGTCGTGAGTGTTTAGCTTCGTGAGGTCTTCCTTAGGTTAAACGAGGCTCGTGACGAGATCCGTCGTTCAGTAACCAAGGACTGGTGCCGTTTTGGGGAGCGTTCAGATCGCCAAGGGCAAAATGGTCATTTTGGCCTGTTTAAGCTGGGAATGGTCAGGAATAGATCTGAATGCCATGTTAAGTGTACCGAGTCATTCATGGATGTTTTCAAAAGATTCTTTTACCGTTCGATGGAGTTTGTGCGGTGCTGAGGTGTTCAGGGGCAAAACGGTCATTTTGACCCGAGTTAGCCAGAATGGACCGAAATTGGACCGAATGGTGTGTGGGGGACGCCTAACAGTTTAGTAACATTTTGAAAAGGTGGACTTATCATTTTGAGGGATTTTGAACTTTCCCAAAACGTGTTTGGAGGCCCAACGGGCAGGTTTGGTCATTTTTCACCGAGTCGAGCTAGCAGGCGCTGGTGTTGACCTAGGTGTTGGTTCCCGAGACCGTCCGGTGTCGAAAAAATACTTGTGTGTTGTTGGTCCCTAAGAACACCTGGTCTTAGAGACCTACCTGTAGGGTGGTGTTGGTTCTTGAGAACGCCTAGCCCTAGAAAGCTACCTGTAAGGGTGGTGTTGGTCTGTGAGAGCGCCGGGTCTCGGAGAGCTACCAAATGATGGACATTCTACATTGGCGAGCTAGCAGGCGCCATAAGTGAACCGTCTGGAACTTGATAAGGTGTTGGTCCCCGAGATCGCCCGATCCCGGGAAGCTACCTGGATGGAGTTGGTTTCTGGGACTGCCTGGTCCGGAAAGCTACCTGGAATAATGGTGTTTATGGCTCCAACGGGTCCTTGTGGGCTTGAGAAGAGACCAATTGGTTGGATTGGAGATTAAAAGGCTCATTCGAAACCTGCATGTGTTGTGATGTTGGAAAACTGAGCCTGGTTGGGCCGGAGATTTGCCGAGCGGGCAAAAATTGGGTGCTTACAATATCTCTTGGCATGTGGCAAACCAAACCTTGTCATTACCAAACTCCGTGATGACGTTGACCATGTGGTCTGGTGGAGGGTCCATA
Organism: Euryodendron excelsum; assembly: GCA_033060915.1. NCBI lineage: Eukaryota > Viridiplantae > Streptophyta > Magnoliopsida > Ericales > Pentaphylacaceae > Euryodendron > Euryodendron excelsum. Next base: position 41,008,525 of record CM065379.1, read on the forward strand.
GTGGCATTCGAATGAGGATTTACTGGTTATAAACTGGTGATCTTATTATCTATCAGGTCTTAAATTTTGTGTTTGAGAGCTAAACAATCCTCAGTGTCATGTCCTTGGCCACCTTAATGGTATTCACAACTTGCTGCGGATTCAAAGTAGGGAGGTAGAGAATTGGGTCGGGGTCGAGAGGGTATAGGCTTCAGATATCCAGCTGCAAAGAGGCCAAAATAGGTCGTGGTTTGTGAACAAGTGAGTTTAGTAATTGTCTGTTTTTCCCACTTGCTAGCCTAGACTGAGGAAGTGCCGCAGATGTTTTTGAAGATTAGGACTTAAGTTCTGGTGTGGTAACAATCGGGCCAGTGGTGTGGGAATTAAAGGGGCTTTGGGTTTCAAATTTCAAAGTGGGACAATTTCTGGTGTCAGGGCCAAATGGATGGGACTGGTACTCGTAGGACTAATTATATTATTCAGGGGTTTAGTTAAAAACCGGCTTGAACTGTGCCAGGATGTGGTAGTTGGCATGGGGAGGTTGTTAGCAAGCAATGATTGGAGCATAGTCTGGGTCTTTCCTTTTTATCCTTTTTCGTTCCTCATGGGTTCAGACTTAGGAGCACTCTGCCTACTCATGAGTTGTAATTCCCACAGGGCATGAGAGTGAAGAGAGCATAGCTTCCATTTTGGTCATTCTATGTTTGAGTCCTCTTACTTTCGCTAGTATTAGAGTTAAAGCATCGAGTGTAAGTGACTCCATGAGTGTTCCTTAGCTTTTGACTTATAGAAATGGGGAATGCGAAGAGGAACCTAAAACCAGAAAAAGGAAAAAGTTAGTGTCTTATTTTGACAAATTTTTATGCAATGCATGCTTTAAGTATGTCCCTACTTGAGAGGGAAACCAACCATGATGTATTGGCTCACTTCTTGGAGATAGGGGGTTTACCCCATATATGCAAGTACCTTACCATTGATCAGGAACCTGCCTTTATTCCTACATTCATTCATTCACAAAAAAAAGGTATATTGAACCTCTGGGTTTAAAATACAAGAGAATCAAAGTATACTTTAATAGGGGGAGGGGGAACATTTCCCTTTGGACTGCCACCTATCTAATTTTGCATATGAGATCCTAAACTACTCTTGAGTTTTCGGATTTGCCTTCTTTGGACTTGACGTTGAAGAAGTCACTAAAAGACCTTGTTGATTGATTGCTCTTTGTCTTCTTGGCAATCCTATCTCCGTGAGCATAGAAGGATTGGGGCCCCTCTATGAAATGACTTGAAATGCATACCATGAATCTTTAGGGTTACATGGGAACCCTTAGGGTTTGGGTAGGTTTAATACAAGCGAAAGTAACATTGGTGTCACTCTCTTTGGGTTGATCATATGCATGAGAATGCAGTGACTTGAGTTACTTTGAAACTCTTGTCTTGACATGGAATATTGAATGCATGAACATGGATGCATAGAGTAAAGAGAAAGAGAATGCAATTGTAAAGTAAATATGCATGCATGAACAGTTAGACAAGCATTATAACAGTAAGAGTACAGTCATTATAACAATAGGAATAGATAAATTTAAAGGAAAGTAAAGTAGTCGCCCTTTCCTCCATGATTTTGAAAACGGTGTGCGTGTCCTAAATTCGGCAGAGGTTCGGCTATGCATGGCATCTATATGAGCATGAGGTTGAGGGTTTACTAATGCGTCCTAAAAAGGCTCAGTTCCCAGGTCTTCAAACCCAGGCCCACGCCCCGAGGTAGTGCTATGATCGGTTGGTGATCCGAGCAAGGGAACCATTAAGAGGCCGTAGGCGAAGAAACTAGCACAACATCTTGCCCACAACCAATATATTGTTCCTTTTCTAACTAGAAGGGACATTTTAGGGTAGAGAATGCAAATATGCAAAATGCAAGTGCACGTGCAGTGTGTATGTGATTTTTGAAAATTAAAGGAAAGAGCCCAACAACTCCCATCCATCCTGTCCAACCCATACATTCATTCTTACATAGCAGTTAATATAACATGAAATAAACTTGTGAACAAGGGTCCACCTACAAAATAAATATACAAAAGTCAGTATTTGAATGACAAACTTCATGCAAGATAGAATAAATATGAGTAGAATGCAAACAATAACATATTTTTGAAAACAACTTTAAAAAACTTGATTTTGAAAGTTTTTGAAGCAGATATAATTGGACAAATTAATCAAAGATTCCAGATGGGTGAGGGTGAAGAGACATGACATTGGCCAAACCCACTAAGCTTCCCCAGTGGAGTCGCTAGTTGTCGCACCTCGATTTTTTGCACCCGAAAAAGACAAGTGAGAAAAACACAGTGCTCTCTCATTAGAACTCATCATCCAAGAAAAATAAGTGCGACTAGGTTTGAATTGAAAATTTGATTTTGAATAAAGGGCCTTTGGAAAATAATTTGGAGTCGCCACCTAAAAACTAAGCACAATCCGAAGATCACATTTATGTTTTTTTTTTTTTTTTGAAAAGGTTTTTTGAAAATACTTCCTCAAGAGAAGGTTTTTAAGAAAATAGGTTGATTGGTAACCTTTGAAAATATTTAAGCCTTTTTTTAAAATAACTCCATTTGGTCTTTGAAAATGATTTACATTCGAAGGTTGGTTACGTGTAGAGAAGACGCACTATGCCATCACCCTACCCCACACTTGCAGTACCTACATGTCTATTCACCCTAGGTTCACTCATTAGAGTCTTCAATTAATAAATGTCCAAAACTATCCACTTTAGAAAAGACCTTTTAGAAAAAAATTGACATAATGCATGATATGCAAGTGCAAGAAAAAAAAAACTTTGATTTTAAAAGTAGATTTTGAAAAGGCTTGATTTGATTTTAAAAATAGATTTGAATAGAACTTGATTTGATTTTAGAAATGGATTTGAAAAGACTTGGTTTAAAATTGGAAAGTTTTAGAAATTAGAAATAGAGATTTGAAAATAGATTGTAGAATTAGAAATTTAAAAATACATCATGGAATTGGGAGTTTGAAAAAGGTTATGACCGCACCCATAAGGGTTGCTTACGTATCCCTTTTTGGAAAACAAGTCAGTTGTAGTTCGGATAAGAGTCCGAGAGAAAATTTGATTTGACAAGAGTTTGATTTGAAAAAGAGATTTGATTTGAAAAGGGTTTATCTTGAACTTTGAATAAAGGATTTGAAATTGAACTTGGATTTAAAATTAAACTTGAGGATGTGAAATTGAACTTTAGGATTTGAAATTGATTTTGACTTGGAAAGTTGGAACTTGGAAGAAGAACTTGGACTTGATTTGCAAAGATTGAGATTTAAAAACATTTGGACTTGAATTGACATTTGAAAAACCATCTTGGTTTAGAAAAGAACTTTTGGAGAATTGTTGGAAACTTCCTAACTTTAGGGTTAGGGTCGAACTAGGGTCTAGACATCCTAGGACTTTGAGGTTTAAGAAAGATTTGATTGGAAAGTACGATTTAGAAAACATGGAGAGTTAGAGTTTAGGAAAGATTGAATTTAGAAAATCTTGAAATTAGAAAAGTTTCAAAATAGGAAAGTTCTGTTTTAGGAAAGTTTCATTTTATGAAAGTTTCAAATTAGGAAAGTTTAAAAATAGGAAAGGTTTTGAAATTGAAAAGTTTTGAACTAGGGAAGTTTCAAATTTAGGAAAGTTTGAAATTTGGAAAGTTTTCTTGTTAAGAAAAAGTTGATTTTGGAAAGATTTAGAAAGTTTAAAATTTTGAAAAGGTTTGAGTTTAGAAAGATTCAAAGTTTCAATTTTGAAAATACTTGAAGTTAGAAAAGATTTGAGTTTAAGAAAGATTGAAAATTTAGAATTTGGAAAGGTACAGAATTAGGAAATGTTAGAATTAGATTCCTATTTCCTAAAACAAAAGATTGGATTTTTTTTTAAAAAAGAAATGATTTGATTTTGTTTCCAAAAGTAAAGGATTGGATCTAGTTTCCTAAATGGGAGATTGGATTTGGCATGAATGTGGAAAAGAAGAAATTTTAGAAACCCTAGATTTGGAAGACTTTGATTTGATGTAAAAAATAGGTTTTAAAAATTTATGATTTTGTTGTAGAAAATAAGATTTGGAAACCTATAGGAAGTTGGAAATTAGGGTTTCCTAATCATGGTTCTAGGGCTTGACTTGGACTCCAAGGTAAACAGTTTTTAGAAAGTGAATGTTTTGGAAAGGAAGATTTTTGGAAGGAGATCTTTGAAAGAAGTTTTTAGAAAGTGAATTTTGAAGAGAGCTTTTTGGAAAGGAGTTTTAAAAGAAGTTTTGGAAAAAATATTTTTGAAGGGAGTTTTTAGAAAGCAATTTTGAGAAGGAGATTGGAAAGAGTTTTTAGAAAGTATATTGGCAAAGAGATTTTAGAAAGTAGACTTGAAATGAGATTTTGGAGAGGATTTAAAAAGGAGGTTCTGGAAGGTAAGATTGTAAAGCAATATGGAAAGGGATTTGAATGTGGACTTTTGCAAGCCTCTAAAAATATCTTACTTTCCTAAAACGATTCTAACCATAAGAAGATTAAAACCATTCTAAAATTGTGATTTTGAAAATAACAAGGATTTGAAAATATGGACCATAAAAGTCCCTTTAAATGTAACACTTTCCTAAAGCAATTTTAACCATGGAAAAGCTAGAATCACCTTAGGATTATGATTTTGAAAATAAGTTTGGAAAAAGAAAATCTAATGCAAGTTTTGAAAACGATTCTCGATGCAAATTTTGAAAACTAGTTTTGGAGAGATGCATGATCATTATATGCATAATGCAAGTTGGGGTAGTGAACATACAAGGTTAAAGGCTTCACCACATAATCAAGGGGGCCGAACCCACGTGGTCTTTGGTTAGACTAAGAGAAAACCCCTGACACAGTGACTTTCAGTAGCCAAATCCTACACATGAACCAAGGAGTCCCTTGTTTCAAGCATGCAAGAAAGGGGGGTAGAAGATAGGGATTAAAATAAAAAAAAAATCCAAGTGGCTTAGGAGAGAGAAGAGAGAGGAGGGATTTGCATAAACGTAAATAGGAAGCCTACCTTGTATTTTCTTCATTTTGCTTGCTTTGCTTTTTCTTTAATCTTCGAGAAGTTCCAAGTTGCAGCACTTCAAGTCTTCAATGGAGGTTTCGGAAGCTACTTTATGAGTGTATGAGTGTATGTGAGCTACGATTTAGTGTATAGGGTCTAGGGTTATGTATATGGAGGCTAAGGTTTGAAAAACCTAAGAAGAGGTAGGGTTTGGAAGGGGCTTCGAGCTCTGTATATCGAACAACAGAGTTTTTGGACTGTGCTTATGGACCATTTTCACACTGGAGGAGGCTCTATATTTATAGACAAAAAAATGCACTGGCACCTGCTGTAGTGGCACCAAGCCAAACTTTACAAAAGTGCCACTAGGAGTGGTGCCATGCCATTTTTTGGCTTGGCACCTTTACTAGTGGCACTAGCCACTAAAGAAACTTTTAAGGACGACAAGCAATGTATCTTCAGAAGATTTGGGTGCCTGTACTAGTGACTACCATGCAAGTTTTAGCCTGGCTTCACTAAGAGTGACTCTGGAAGGTCCGGGAGTGATTTAAAGGGTTGGAAAGGGACAGGAACCCTCAAAATAGTGTCTCGGGGGTAGCAAACTTGAAAAATGATGTCAAGATTTGTTCGAAGGGTTGACCAGCCCATAAGGGCAAAAGGGTCAATCGGGCTAGAAAGTTGTCGAGATGGACTCTGAATATCCCGAAAGAAGACTCGAGCCTTGGAAACATTACCTAGAATATTCCAGGAGGTTACCGATTTGATACCTAGAGCCAGTGTAGTTGGAAAAGGCGACCGACCCACCAGGGGCAAAACAGTCATTTTGCATCGGGCTTGTCGGAATTGACTTGGAATGATCTGGAAAGGTAATGAAAACTATCAAAAGCATTCTCGGGAGGTTACTGGTTTAATACCCAGAGTCGATGTGATTCCCGGGGCGCTCGGAATTGGCCCGAAACTGATTGGAAAGCACCTAATCATGCTGGATTGTCTTTAGGACAATCTTGGAAGGGTGGACCTACCATTCTGAGGACTTAGTTACTTTCTCGAGAAACGCGCCAGAAGATGCCCTAAGGGCAATTTGGTCATTTTTTACCGGAGTGGGCTAGAGGCACTAGTGTTGACTTGGGTTTTGAGTGTTTCTGCCACCCTGACGATGGTCCCGTGACATAGGGGTTTGTTGGCAATTCCCAATGTCGACATGTTTACGAGTGTTTTTGCCACTCTGACGGTTGCGATGTTTACAAGTATTTCTATTACTCTAACGAGTCGTGATCATTCTAGAGGCTACCTGATCTCGGGAAGTTGCTAGGTGGACTTATCGCTTGAGAAATTAACTTTCTCAAAAGGCATGCTGATTAATGGACATTTCTTTATTGGCTAGCTAGCAGACGCCAAAGGTGGACCGTTCTACCATCTCGGGACTTGGGGTCTTGTCTTGGTTGATGGGTTTGAAGGGACTTACTGTTCTGAAGATTTTTCTCAAAAAACGTACCGAACTAAATGGACTTACTGCTTAAGGGATTAACTTTCTCGGAAGGCATGCCAAATTTAATTTGAACTAAAATTGGATTGGAATTGGATTTGAACTGGAACTGGACTAGAATTGGATTTTAATCCTGAAATTGAGATTGAAACGGAGACTTATCATCTTCGAGAAGACGTGCCCAATGGAATTGGATCAAACAATGCCCTAAGGGCATTTTAGTCATTTTATCTCTGTTTGGGCCTGGTGGGCCTGCGAGCGATTGATTGACTGAAAGCTGATTTGAACTGGAATATGTCTATATTGACTTAAACTCAAGTCTAGACGAACTGGAGACTACCGAGCAGCAAAAATGGATTGCTTACACCCAAAAATCTAGAGGCATCAAAAACCTCATTCTTAGAACTTGCGGCTTAGGCCTTCCTTTTGGCATCTTTAAACTTGGCCTGAGTTTTAGCCGAAGTCTTGGACTTCCTTAAGCCCTTACTAGGTCTTTCACTCATCTTTCCAACCTAAATAACACCCCCACAAACCTGCAATAAAGCATAAACAACACACAAAACACCCAATCACAACAATATTTAACAAGATGCATATGAAATAAAAGGTGAGTGCCTAATGCCCAAAGGCGTAAATTGAATAGTCATTGTGCCTAGAAGTGGTCTATGATATCCTATATGCCTTAATTGGTACCCACCTCTATCAAATTATGCCACAATAGGCACCCAAGCATTTTGTCAAACATTTGGTGTGCGCATGTTTTGGTGGAGTTTCAACATGAAAAATTTCTACGGCAAGAACTCCTTAATCCTTCCTAAGGAAGCCTAAGGTCCCTTTGGACTCAATGAAATCCAATTTCCCCCTTAATCTAAGCATATACCTCAACAAGGCATTTCATCGAACACTTGGTGGGCAAAGTTGTGTTGGTGTGCCTAAGGCCTGGTTACTAGTGTTTCAATCACCCAAATTACACAAATGTACTACGCCTATGAATATATAATGCAAACCCCCAATCAATAATGTAAACCCTAGGGTTGAATATGTGATGCAATGGATGTAGGGTAAGAAAAATGAGAAAAACAATGGGAAACTCACCTTGGTTGAATGCTAGAAGAGGTAAGGGAGATTTTCTTGCCAAATCACTATAGAATCTTCCAAATAGAGAGGAGGTTCGAATGGGAGATGATTTCTCTCTCAAACCCTCTTTTCTCTCTTGTGTCTCGATGCCCTCTCACTGTTCTCTCTTGAACTCTCTCTGATGGTTTGAAATGTAATAAAAAAAAAACACCCACGACGGCCTTATTTTAAGTCAAAATTTACACTTGGCATTTGAACGGCTCCACGGGCATTTGAACGCTAGGCAGAAAACTGAGGTCCTTCGAAGCTGGCCGTTTGAACGGTTGATGGAGCGTTTGAATGCCATGGCAAAAATTAGAAAACACCCTCTCGGGCCATTCGAACGGCTCTCTTGGGCATTCCAACTAGGGTAAAATTACCTCCGACGCGGCTCGATCCTAACAACTACTATACAACCTACTAGAAGGCGATAAAATTCACTCAAAAGGTGGTGGATCACGCAAATCCACACAGTCGACCTCTCCTGACTCCAGTTCAACATAGGGCTTCAGGCGCTGCCCCTTGCCCCAAAAGGTCCGGACCATCTACTTTGAAGCTTTCTTGAAAACAAATGCAACTGGGAATTATATACAAAGGCCTTTTGACCAACTTCAAAAGATTTACAAAAGATGCATTGGTCATGTAGTGATTTCATCTTTGCTTCAGAGATCTTTGCATTCTCGAAAGCATCATTCCAAATTTCATTGAGTTCATTGAGTTGTAATCTCCTCAGTGAGCCCGCCTCATCTAAACTCTTATTGAATTAACAAATTGCCCAGTAGGCCTTGTGTTCTATCTCCACCGGAAGGTGGCACGCCTTTCCGTACACAAGCCTATATGGAGAAGACCCTAAGATGGTCTTACAAACTGTCATGTATGCCCACAACGCATCCACCAACCTCAAGAACCAATCCTTTCGGTTAGGGTTAATAGTTTTTTCTAGGACTTGCTTAATCTCTCTATTTGCTAACTCAAATTGGCCTTAGGTCTAGGGATGATAAGGTGTACCAACCTTATATATCACCCCGTACTTTCTCATCAACAGAGCTACGGGTTTGTTGCAAAAGTAGGAGCCATAATCACTAATTATAGCTCGCGGCATACCAAACCTAGAAAAGACGTACACTTTCAAAAACTTGACCATAACAGCATGGTTGTTGGTACGTGCTAGTATAGCTTGTACCCATTTAGACACATAGTCTATGGCGATTAAAATGTACAGATACCCAAACAAATTAGGAAAGGGTCCCATGAAATCAATACCCCAACAGTTAAAAACCTCAAGAACGATGATAGGGGTAAGAGGCATTATGTGCCTCCTAGAAAGATTTCCTAGACGTTGGCATCTATCACAAGATGTACAAAAGATGTGAATGTCTGTAAACATGGTGGGCCAGTAGAAACCACTCTACAAGATCTTGGCAGTGGTTTTACGTGAAGAAAGGTACCCACCGTATTCCTATGAATGACAGAAATCGATTATACTTTTCACCTCATCGTCAGGAACACATTGACGGATTACTTGATCTGAACAATATTTGAACAGGTATGGATCCTCCCAAGAAAAATACCTCACATGTCTAAAGAATTTCTTCCTATCAATGCTAGACCATTGTGAGGGAATCTTGCCGATAGCTAAGTAGTTAACTATGTCGACAAACCACAATATCATGGAACTTGTAAGTGCATGAGCATAGAAGAGTTGCTCATCCAGGAAGTATTCATTTATTGGAAAGGGGTTTTGGGCATCCCCATTAGTAGGGAGCCTCGACAGATGGTCGGCAACGACATCTTCGCCCCCTTTCTTATCTCTAATCTCAATATGAAACTCTTGAAGCAAAAGAATCCACCGGATGAGTCGTGGTTTTGCATTAGGCTTACTTAATAGATACTGAAGTGCGAAATGATCAATGTAAATGATAACCAAAAATCTAACTAACTATGACCTAAACTTGTCTAGTGCAAAGACCACAACGAGAAGCTCTTTCTCTATTGTGGTATAGTTTAGTTGGGCTCCATTAAGGGTCTTACTGGCATAGTAAATCACATATGGTTTCTTGTCTACCCTCTGCCCTAAAACAACCCCCACTGCATAATCGCTCGCAACACACATCAACTCGAAAGGTAAAGACCAATCGAGTGATCTGATAATAGGTGCAGTAGTTAGAAACCCTTTGAGCTTATTAAAGGCTTCTTGGCATTGAGGTGTCCAAAGTAATGGAATCTCCAGTGAAATTAAATGGCACGAGGGTCTAGAAATGGCACTAAACCCTTCAATGAATCGTTGGTAGAATCCGGCATGCCCCAGAAAAGACTGAATGTCTCTGACACACTTAGGGGTAGGGAGGCGTTGGATTAACTCAACCTTAGATTGATCGACCTCTATCCCTTTGTTGGACACAAAATGTCCAAGAACTATACCTTATGTCACCATGAAGTGACACTTATCCTAATTGAGCACTAGATTTCTCTCCTCGCATCTCTTTGATACTCTTTCAAGGTGCTTTAAACAAGCCTCAAAAGTATCCCCATAAACTGAGAAGTCATCTATGAAAACTTTGAGGATCTTTTCAACCATGTCACTAAAAATAGACATCATGCACCTTTGAAAGGTGGCCGGTGCATTACACATGCCAAAGGGCATTCTCTTATACACATAGGTGCCAAAGGGGCATGAATGTAGTCTTATCTTGGTCCTCTAGAGCAACCTCAATTTGGTTATAGCCGGAATACCCATCTAGAAAATAGTAGTATGCTCGGCCTGCTACTCGTTCCAAAACTTGGTCCAAGAACGAAAGTGGTGATCCTTCCTAGCAGCTGCATTAAGTCTATGATAGTCTATGCACATTCGCCAGCCTGTTTGAATTCTAGTGGGAACTAGTTCATGCAACTCATTCTTCACTATCGTAACTCCTGACTTCTTAGGGATGACTTGGGTTGGACTAACCCATTTAGAATCAGATATAAGGTATATAATACCCGCATTGAGAAGCTTCAGTACTTCTCCTCTTACGACCTCCTTCATGTTAAGGTTCAAGCGTCTTTGCATTTGACACACAGATTTAAAATTCTCCTTAAGATATATATGACGAGTACACATTAGAGGAATGATACCATGAAGGTCCGCTATAGTACAACCTAGAGCTTTCCTATGACTTTTCAACACTTTTGAAATAGATTCCTCTTGGCCTTCAGACAGGCTAAAGGATATGACTACCGGATAGGATTCACCCTCACCCAAAAATAAATATTTCAAGGTGGAATGTAAGGGTTCCTATCTGGAGTGGGTGACTTTTTTTAAAAAGGGACCGGCTTGACAACACTAGGGGTAAGGGGTTCAAAAGCGAGGGTCCAATGACCCACATGCATGCAACTCTCACTTGCTTCCCCAACTTTTGTTGGGTCCCTATGACTTGTACTCTCAGTTTTCATTTGGTCATTAGGCTCACTCCACACTAGAGCCCTCTTAATTGGATCATCGATGAACTCCCGGTCCATATGCTCCTAGACAATAGACTCAATAAAGTCTACCTCCTCAACCTTGTCTACTTCCCCCTTTTGTTTACCCACAGTAAATATGTTCATTTCTAGGGTCATATTACCGAATGACAGTTTCAATAACCTATTCCTATAATGAATAATTGCATTAGCAGTTGCAAGGAATGGTCATCCAAGAATGACAGGAATATAATGCTTAGAGGATTCTATGTCTATCGAATGGGTGTCTGAAATGATGAAATCGACAGGGTAGTAGACATTGTCCACTTGAATGAGAACATCCTCAATTATTCCCTGAGGAACCTTAATAGAACAATCAACCAACTCTAGTGTAACTCGGGTAGGGCTCAACTCTCATAGACCTAGTTCCTTATACAAAGAATATGGAAGCAGATTCACACTAGAACCTAGGTTAAAAAGGGCTCGATCAATCCTATGGCCTGCTATGATGCACAAAATAGTAGCACAACCGGGGTCCTTATACTTCGGTGTTGTTTTGCATTGTAGGATGGCACTCTAACTCTCATTTATCATTGTTGTCTCATTGACACGCAACTTCCTTTTTACAGTACACAAGTCCTTCAAGAACTTGGCATAGGAAGGTATTTGTTTGATGGCATCTAAGATAGGAATGCTGACTCAAACCTATTTGAATATCTCATAAATTTCAGAATTTAGAGATTTTTTCTTAGGTCTTATCAATCTATGGGAAAACGGGGCATGTTTCAAATCTTCAATACCCAGACCTTCAAATGCATCATTAAACTATTTTGATGGCTCGTAATGGTTCTCATTCTCTTTTTATTCACTCTCTTTATTTTTCTCACTTTTCTCTCTCTCTTGCTCATGTCCTATCCCTACAGACTCATCCTTTTTTCCTTGGTTGATTTATTTAGGAGCGATAGTTTTGTCTAATTGTTTTCCACTCATAAGGGTGGTGATGGCCTGAACCTGTTCGTGTGGAGTGTCAACATAATTTGCAGGTTTAGGGTTTGGTTAGGGTTGGGCAGGAAATCACCCTTGTGTTTGTAGAGTCATTAACATTTTGTGGATGTCTTTTACTATAGTATTGGTCTCCCCTATGATTGTTCCAAATTTATGACCCTTGTTGTGAGTGCTCTCATATCGTTGGTCACTTAATTGTCTTCATTATTTCTCCTATGAGGGGGTTGGTATTGTGCTGGTTGAGGTATGTATGGTTGTGGTACCGGTGGTGCGAAGTAAGGCATCGATTGGCCGCGGAAAGGTTGCGATGGTTTGGTTCGCCCCCAAATGCGAATGTCCTACAAATGGAGTTAGTTACCCCATAAGAGTACAGGGGTTGCGATGAAGTATAAACTGGTAAAAATCCGGTATCATTCTCTCCCAAAGGACCTAGCCCAATATAGGCTTTAGCACTCACCTCACACTAACCTAACTCTGGTGTAAGCACCCCATTTTTGCCCGTTCGGCAGTCTCCAGGCCGTCCAGACTTGAGTTCAAGTCAATATGGACATATTCTAGTTTTCCAATTCTAATCTAGTCAATCCATCGTATCGCGGGCCCGTCGAGCCCTAATAGAAGCAAAATGACCAAAATGCCCTTGGGGGCATTGTTCGGTCCAATTCCAGTAGGCGCGTCTTCTCGAAGACAATAAGTCCCCTTTTCTGGTCCAGTTCCAGTTCAAATCCAATTCCAATCTAACTTCAAGTCCAATTCCAATTCCAATTCATCCCTCGAGAAAGTTGATTGCTCGAGGCAGTAAGTCCATCTTGTCAGGCACGTTTTCTAAAGAAAGTTTCTTCGAAACAGTAAGTCCCTTCAAACTCGTCGACCGAGACAAGACCCCAAGTCCCCGAGATGGTAGAACAGTCCACCTTTTGGCACTTACTAGCCCGCCGATGTAGCAATGTCTGTTTCGGCACGCCTTCTAAGAAAGTTGATTCCTCAGGCGCTAAGTCCATTTAGCAGTTTCCCGAGATCAGGTAGTCTCAGGAATGAACGCAAACCGTCAGGGTAACGGAAGTACTCGTAAACATCGCAACCGTTAGAGTGGCAAAAACACTTGTAAACAGGTCGATATAGGGAATTGCCAGCAAACCCCTATATCACGGGACCACTGTCAAAGTAATGAAAACACTCAAAACCCAAGTCAACATTAGTGCCTGCTAGCCCACTTCGATAAAAAATGACCAAACTGCCCCTAGGGCCATTTTTCGACACGTTTCTTGAGAAAGTACCTAAGTCCTCAGAATGGTAATTCCACCCTTCTAAGATCATCCCAAAGACGATTCGACATGATTAGGTGCCTTCCAATCAATTTCAGGCCAATTCTGAGACTTTCTAGTTAAAATGACCATTTTACCCCTAGGCATTCGAGTGCCCCGGGAACCACACCGACTCTAGGTATCAAACCGGTAACCTCTCAGGGATGCTTTTGGTAGTTTCCCCGGCCTTCTGATACATTCCTAGGTCATTCCGAGTTTGTTCCGACAAACCCGGTGCAAAATGATCGTTTTGCCCCTAGTGGGCCGATCGCCTCTTCCAACCGCACCGGCTCTGAGTATCAAGCCGGTAACCTCCTAGGACATTCTAAGCAATGTTTCCAAACATTGAGTCTTCTTCCGGGACATTCCGAGTCCATCCCGATTGCTTTCCGATCCAGTTGACAGTTTTGCCCTTAATGGCCCAGTCAACCCTTCAAACACGTCTTGTCATCATCTTTCAAGCCTAATGCCTCCGGTACTCTATTCGAAGGGTTCCTGTTCCTTTTCGGCCTTCCGAGCCATTCCCGGTCCTTTAAATCCTTCCCAGACCTTCTAGAGCCACTCCTAGTGAAGTCAGGTTAAAAATTACATGGTAGTCACTAATACAGGCACCCAAATCTTCTGAAGATACGTTGCCTGCTGACTTAAAAGCTTTCCTAAGTGGCTGGTGCCACTCCTAGTGACGCCAATGTGTTATTTAGCCTAGTGTCACTGCAACAGGCGCCAGGTTGAACTTTTCCCTATAAATACAAAGCCCCCTCCAGCGTGAAAAAGATCTGCAAACTCAGCCTGAAAACCCTCCTCTTCGAGATACAGAGCTCGCAGCCTCTTCAAACCCTAGTTTCCTTTAGGTTTTCCAAACCCTAGTTTCCTTTAGGTTTTTCAAACCTAGCATCCATATACAAACCCTAGCCTTCATACACAAAACCCTAGCATACATACACCTCTATACACTCACATATTGGCCTCCAAAACCTCTATTGAAGACTCGAAGTGTTGCAATTCCGAAGCTCCCGAGGATTGAAGACAAGCTCTCGAAGACTAACGCAAGGCGAAGCAAGGACTGAAGTAAAGCAAGCAAGCAAAACAAAGCGAATAAAGAAGACACAAGGTAGGTTTTCTTATTTACGTTTACGCAAATCCCCCCTCTCTCTTCTCCCTCCAAACCCACTTGGGTTTTCTTCTATTTTAATCCCCCATCTTCTTCCCCCCCCCCCCCCCCTTCTTCTTGCATGCTTGAAACAAGGGACTTCCCAGTCCATGTGTAGGATTAGGCTATTGAAGGTCACCGTGTCAAGGGCTTTCTCTTAGTCTAATCGGAGACCATGTGGGTTCGACCCCCTTGATTATGTGGTGAAGCATTTAACCTTGTATGTTCATAAACCCGAACTTACATTGTGCATATCATGATCTTGCATTCCTCCAAAAATTATTTTTAAACTTGTTTTCAAAACTTGCATCAAAATTGTTTTCAAAACTTGTGTTAAAATTTTCTTTTTCAAAACTTGTTTTCAAAATCACAATCCTAGGGTGATTCTAGCCTTTTCATGGTTAGTGTTGCTTTAGGAAAGTGTTATATTTAAAGTGACCGATATGGTTTATATTTTCAACTCTTTGTCTTTTTCAAAACCACTACTTTAGAATAGTTCTAATCTTCTTATGGTCAGAATTGCTTTAGGAAAGTGAGATTTTTTTTATGAACTCTCCAAAAACTCTCTTTTCGAATCTCTTTTTTCTAAAAATCTCTTTTCCAATATATTTTCTAGAAACTCCTTCCAATCTCCTTTTCAAAATTATTTTCTAAAAATTCTCTTCAAAAAATCTATTATCCAAAACTCTTTTCAAAACTCCTTTCCAAAAAGCTCCCTTCAAAATTCACTTTTTAAAAAAACATTCCTTAAATTTTCTTTCTAAAATCTCTATCCAAAAACTCTCTTTTCAATATTCACTTTCTAAAATCTCCTTTTCTAAATCTCCTTCCAAAAATCTTCCTTCCTAAAAATTCACTTTCCAAAAATCTCTTTTTCTTGGAGTCCAAGTCAAGCTCTAGAGCTAACAATTAGGAAACCCTAATTTGCTTTCCAAAAACATAATTATCAATTCCCTATTTTGGCCTCAAACTTTAGGTTTTCAAATCCTATTTTCTACATCAAAAAAAGGTCAATTTCCAAAGCCTACTTTCTACATCAAATCATAGACTTCCAAATCTAGGGTTCCCAAAACTTCACCTTCCAATTCTATGCCAAATCCAATCTTCCCTTTAGGAAACCAAATTCAATCTCCCATTTAAGAAACTAGATCATATCCTCCATTTTTGGAAACAAAAACAAACTATCTCTCTTTAGAAACAAAATCCAATCATTTGTTTTAGGAAATAGGAATCTCAAACTTTCCTAGTCCAAATCTTTCCTAATCTACTCCTTCCTAATCTCATACTTTCCTAAATCTTAAATTTTCAAAACTTAAAACATTCAAATCTCTTCATAAGCTTAAACTTTCAAATCTTTCCTAATTTCAACCTTTCTTAATTCCACACCTTTCCAAATCTCAACTTTCCTAAATCTAAAATTTTCAAACCTTTCCTAATTTCAAATCTTTCTAAAACTCAAATTTTGAATCTTTCTAAAATTCTAAACTTTCTAAAATTTCAAATATTTTTAAATTCGAAATTTTCTTAAGTCAAAACTTTCTAAATTCGAAACTTTCTTAAGTTAAAATCCAAATATTTCCAAAATTCTAAACTTTCCAAATTTGAAACTTTCTTAAGTTGAAACTTTCTAAATTTCAAATCTTTCAAAATTCAAATCTTTCTAAATTTCAAACTTTTCAAATCCAAAACTTTCTAAATTCTAAACTTTCCAAATCCCAAATCTTTTTCTAATTCCAAACTTTCCTAATTCAAAACTTTCCTAAATCAAAACTTTCCTAAATTGAATATTTCCTAAAATGAAACTTTCCTAAAACAGAGCTTTCCTAATTCGAGCATTTCCTAAATCTAGTCTTTTCCTAATCTTCCAAGTCTAACAGTCGAGTCAAATTTTTTCTAAAACCCTTCCAACAGTCAAGTCAAATTTTTCTTACATCTTAAGTCTTTGCTAAATCCTATCTTTCCAAAGTCTAGGTTACCTAAATCTCAATCTTTTCAAAATAAGTCCAAATTCTTCTTCTAAGTTCTATCTTTCCAAATCAAAGTCCAATCTTTTCAATTCCAAATTCCAATTTTCAATCTTCTATTCTAAGTTCAAATCAAACTCTTTTTTTTTTCAAATCAAAGTCTCTTTTTCAAATTAAATCTTCGATTTTTCAATCGGACTCTTGTTCGAACTACGACCGACCTGATTCTTCAAAAGGGGTACATAGGAAACCCTCATGGGTGCGGTCACAACCTTTTTCAAGTTTCTATTTCCTTAACATTTTTCAAACTTCTAAATCTACAACTCTTTTCAAATCTTCAATTTCTGTTCCCAAAACTTTCCTTCCAATTTCAAACTTTAATTCCTCTTTTCAAATCAATTTCCAAAATCAAATCAAAATCTTTCTTTTCAAATCTATCTTTCCAAATCTCTTTTCTAAAATCAAATCAACTCTTTTCAAATTTATTTCCAAATCTATTTTCAAACTCTCCTTTTCTTGTACTTGCATCTCATGCATCATTCTTTTAAACATTCTCTTCTAAAGTGGATAGTATTGGCATATATTAATCGAAGACTTTAATGAGTGAACTAGGGTGAATAGACATGTAGGTACCGCAAGGGCGGGGTAGGGTGATGGCTTAGTGCATCTTCCCTATACGTAACCAACCCCCGAACTTAAGATCACTATTTTCGAAGGACCAAATGGAGTTGTTTTCAAAAAGGGCTTATATTTTTTCAAAGGTTACCAAACAACCTATTTTCTTAAAAACCATCTCTTGAGGATATTTTTTAAAAACCCTAAGTGTAATCTTCGGATTGTGCTTTATTTTTAGGTGACCTAACTCACCTTAATCAAGTTAGGTGACGACTCCAAAATTTTTTCAAAAGTCCTTAATTAAAATCAGTTTTCAATTCAAACCTAGTCGCACTCATTCTTCTAGAATGATAAGTTCTAATGAGAGAGCACTGTGTTTTTCTCACTTGTCTTTTTCGGGTGCGAAAAATCGGGCTACAACATCGGATCGACTCACAATTACTCGAATTGAATCTAAAAGAAAATGGAAAAATAAAGGAGACCAAAAATCTTTTGAGTTTTGATGGTTGTTTTGAATTTATAACCTATGGCAATGAAATTAAAAGTAATTAACATTAGGCATTGAAATTAAAGCAAATTGAAATTAAACTTAAAGCAATAAAAAGGGAATTGGGCTCAAATGATCCAATCATCCAATTTCATCCAAGGTTTCCAATGGGGTTTATAACTCAAATCAAGAATTACTCCATGGATTCTTGAATCGGAATATTTTGACCATAAAACCTTAAGTTCATATTTAGTTGAGTGTAAAGATGAAACCAATGAGTAGAACCATTGAAACAAACCTTAGAAATATGCAATATCTTTACCAATTAGTGAGTTGTGTATAAATATTACCAAGATGGATTATGAATCTAAGTTTTCAAATAAATCCAACACTCAACCAAATAGAACAATAGAAATCTAGAAATAAATCTTTAAAGTTCATATACCCCCATGGAAATCCTTGAATTATTTGAGTGGTTTTCACATGTGAACCCAATTTAAGAACTAGCTAATTAAATTCATAATAAAAACATGTAAAAACATAAGGAAAGCATATAGAGATTGAAACCTAAAATTTACTTGAAGATTAAGAGTCTTTAGATACAAGAAAAATACAAGAAAATGAAAGAAAATACAATTCAATGAAAAAAAAATTATAAGTTAACTAAAGACTACTATTATAAAGACAAATCTAAGTCTAAAAATGAAGAAAAATGGAAGAACTCACCCTCTTGGAGCTTCTCTCGCCAGCCCCTAAGCCAAAACTAACTATATCTCCCTTCCCCCTCCTTCTCCCGCACAATAGCTTTCATACATGGGATTCTATAACAACCGATCAAACGGTCAATAAGGCAGTTGATCGCCTGATCAAATGGCCCATCAAATTGTTTCGGACCCTCTTTGAAGTTTTGGTCGTTTTTTGTGCAGAAGTCATTTCCAACGTCACCGATCAAACGGTAGAACTCCCTCTCTAAAGTTTGGCTCTAAATGGAAGGATGTTACTGCCGGAGATCAAACGGCTAATCGAACGGTCCCTAAGGTGATTGATTAGCCAATCAATCGATCTGCCTATTTTTGCCCGTTTTAGCCTCTTATTCCTACAAAACACATTAAAACACAATCAAACAAATATTAAACTAAAACAAGAAGATTAACAACAATATAAGTCTAACAAAGTACAAATTAAGGGCTTATGATTACACATTTAGGGTGTAATCACAACCCCCAACTTATATTTTACTAGTCCCTAGCAAAAACTATCAAAAACATAAAGGATAATCTCCACTTTTGTAGGAGTCACGAGTGCATTTAGCTTATACACCAAGCCTTTAAACCCCTAGGTTACCCCTAGTGAATGAGTGGTGTCTCGTGAGGATTTACAGTGATGACACCAACAAACATCCTTTTGTGAATTGTAAATCAAGGGAATAATGAATGGATGCATAATCCTACTCAAATTAACATTGATGCTACTCCAAACTCCAACACTTTGCATTAATATGCAACAAGTCATACAAAAGAGAGATTCATGTGTGTGGGTGAAGAATCATATTAAACAACACAAATAAACTCACTTCTGCAAATTCACCCCTTTAACGCTTTGATTCAATCTTCACCGGACATACACTCATAATTAAAGACCCACATGGTTCTCACAATGGTATGCTCAACAATGGAGTAAATATAAATAGACAAATCAAGTGAGCATACCAATTATAAAAACTGAAAAGATAAAAGTGTATCGACATTAACATAACTCCATAAAAGAATGTTCAAAATTAAACATTGATTCAAAGAAAATTGACAAAATAAAGCTTATACTTCATTGAAAACTTCAATCAAGCGCAACTTGGATCAACTATGCTATGTAGAGGTGAAGAGGGCAATAAAGAAGAGGTGAAAGGTAAGGGTAAAGAAATGAATCAAATGGCCATATCATGTGTAATCAAGGCATAAAATGATGAATGTAAAACAACTACAACTCTCTCTTTCAACGTTTAATACACAAAATCCACTTCTCACTCTTCTCTTGAAATACTTTGAACCTTTGAACTCCTCTTTCATTCTTTTCTTCTTCTTATTCTCTCTCTTCTTTTTTTTTCATACTTCTTATTTTGTTTCCATCCTTCTATCATCCCTCTTAGATTCAACAACTACTTTTCATAAGCATTGAACTCCCCAAATCAATCTCTGCTCCCTCTTCTTTTTTTCTTTAGCAATGCAAAAATACTCTTTTCTCACTTAGGCTTCCCTTTGCAATACAAAAGATGAAATCACGTTGCACTTTTTTTAATAAAAGTAAAAGATCAACAAGGGTCAAAGGAAATGCATGGTTCAGCAACGGAAAACTTATGGCTATGAAGAAGAATAGGGTATAGGATCATATCCAAAGTTATACAACCGAAGCATTTTATAAAGTACAAGTGTCAATAACAAGATCAAAACTCAACACATGAACCAAATACAAGCATAATTAAGCTATTGAATGAAATGAGGGTGCAGAAACTATTCTTGATTAAATTTAAACACTCCAGAAGGCGATAAATACTCTAAAGCTCACAAGGTAATAATCTCTACTAATATATGGGTGAAAGCGCAAAGACTAATAAAAAATTATATTAAAAAGTATGATTATGTACAATGATGTAATCTCCTCTACAAATGCATGAATTAAGCAATCCCCACAACATGTTGGGTATGAGGAGTGATTCAACATCATCTTGAGTAAAGATACATGTAAGAATTCATATCTTCTAATCTCAAAAGGCGCTTTCACAAGTTAAATGATTTTTTTATTTATTATTTATTATTTTTATAGGGTGCAAAACAAAGAAATAGAGGCAAAGCCTCTACCCCACCCCCAACTTAAAATGATGCATTATCCTCAATGCATGAGAACAAAACATGGAATGTAAATAAATGGTGGGAAAAGGAAAATAGGCACCCCCAACTTAAAATGAGAAACAACTAAGAAAAACAAAGAAATAAAAAAAAAACTCGTACTCCTACCAAAATTAGAAAGAGAATCACCCAATTACACAAAGTGAGAATTTATTATCATCCCACACCCCCAACTTAGAGATTTTTGAAGAGTTCATGCAAATGTAAGAATATACAATGGCCACCTCTTTCATGCACAAAGGTGCCCATTATGCTCATGCCATGACGTGCTTGATCCTCCCCTTCATTTTGTTGAACGGCCATAGGTTTGATGTTTGAATCTAATGTTGGGACATGGAGCTCCAAAGGCTCTAGTAGAATAGGACTAGGTGTTAGAGGCATAACAATAGGGATCACATGATCCCTAGACGCGGTAGGGATGGCCTCTAGACCATTAACATCCTCATTGACTTACACATACCCAACATCTAAACCAACATCAACATTAAGGGTAATCTCAGTACTACCCCTCTCTTCTTATTTGGAGTCCCCAATTTCGGACTCCCCTCTCTCAAATTCTTCATCCTGAAATTCATTTTCAATTATTTTCTCACTCACCGTAGGAACGTTTTCCTTAGAAACAAAGTCTTGGGGAGGGATGGTTTGGTCAATGATATCCTCATTCCTATGGTTAGTGATGGGATGAACGGGTTCACTTGGATGGATTTGCTCTTTGTTAGGGTAAAAATCAATGTGATTTTTATTAAAGCTCTCTTGGGGTGGAGGTGGATATTCAACATGCTCATGGTGGTAATAAATTCATGATGCCTCAGGAAAGTAGTCAAAAGGGTTTTTGTAGGTTTGAAGGAAGTCATGATAATGCTTGGAAAAAACTCCCTCATATCCCCTACCAATGTTAAATTGATCATACCCCCCAAGATTAGGAGGTGGTCGAAAAGGCTCCCTTTGACCATGAACTCTAAGACATTCCCTAAGAGACATGTTGGATGGTTCTTGTGCTCTAAGCTCATTAGCCCGAATGTAGTCTCTCAGAAACCTACATAGAGGTGTTTCCACACCACCACTCTCATGAATGCTCCCATTACCACAATGGGAGCTATGATTACATCCTTCAAAATTAGGTGGTGGTCGAGGAGGCTCCCTTTAGCTATTAACTCTAAAGTGTTCCCTAAGAGACATATTGGATGATTGATGGTGCGAAAATGAGCCACCAAACATAATGAAGTGCACAATGGAATATGGATGCAATGCATAAACAAATGCAGCACACCGCCCCTCAACACATCATACACAACAATGCTCTATTATATACCATCCAAATCTTCAATCTCCGCATAATAAATTTCACCAATTTAAACAATTTCAACCAACCAAACCTCTAATCTCCATTAGTTATATATCACCAATTTGCAATTAAACACAATCCCTAATTCTCCACAAGCAATCCTCCAATTAAATTATTAAAACAAAACAAAATATATACAAATCAAAACAAAATAAACCTAAAATAAAGGAACAAAATCTATCATGATATCACACAAAAATATGGAATGAAGTTATCCAATAGCTTAAGCCGAAGATTCCTCCGTCGTGCTAGATGGATGGAGATCCAATCCACCAATTGCTCTTCAACCCCAAGCTAGTAGTGCTCGCCTCGTATCTTTGGTCCCCGACAATGGCGCCAAAACCTAGTTTACCTCCAAATGCGGATGTCCTACAAATGGAGTTAGTTACCCTCCAAGAGTATAGGGTTTGCATTGAAGTATAAACCGGTAAAAATCTGATATCATTCTCTCCCAAGAGACCTAGCCCAATATAGGCTCTGGTACTCACCTCACACTAACCTAACTTGGGTTGACTCGCAATTGTGCGAATTGAATCTAAAAGAAAATGAAAAAATAAAGGAGACAGAAAATATTTTGGGTTTTGATGGTTATTTTGAATTACTAACCTATTGCAATAAAATTAAAAGTAATTAACACTATGCATTTAAATTAAAGCAAATTAAAATTAAACTTAAAGCAATAAAAAGGGAATTAAGCTCAAATGATCCAATCATCCAATTTCATCCAAGATTTCCAATGGGGTTTATAACTCAAATCAAGAATCACTCCATGGAATCTTGATTCGGAATATTTTAACCATAAAACCTTAAGTTCATATTTAGTTGAGTGTAAAGATGAAACCAATGAGTAGAACCACAGAAACAAACCTTAGAAATGTGCAATATCTATACTAATTATTGAGTTGTACATAAATATTACCAAGATGGGTTATGAATTTAAGTTTTAAAATAAATCTAACACTCAACCAAATAGAACTATAGAAATCTAGAAATAAATCTTTAAAGTTTATATACCCCCATGGAAATCCTTGGATTATTTGAGTGGTTTTCACATGTGAACCCAATTTAGGAACTAGCTAATTAATTCATAATACAAGCATGAAAAAACATTAGGAAAGAATGTAGAGATTGAAAACTAAAATTTACTTGAAGATCAAAAGTGTTTGGATAAAAGAAAAATACAAGAAAATGCAAGAAAATGAAGAAAAATACAATACAATAAAATAAAATTACAAGTTAACTAAATACTACAATAACAAACATAAATCTAAACCTAACAATGAAGAAAAATGGAAGAACTCACCTTCTTAGAGCTTCTCCCGCCGCCCCCTAAGCTCAAACTAACCTTAAAACTAACTATATCTCCCATCCCCGTCTTTCTCCCGCACAATAGCTTTTATACCTAGGATACTGTAACAACCGATCGAACGGTCAATAAGGCGATCGATCGGTCGATCGAACGGCCAATCGATCGATTTCAGACCCTCTCTGAAGTTTTGGTCTTTTTTGGTGCAGAAGTCATTTCCAACGTCACTAATCGAACGGTAAACTCCATCTCTGAAGTTTAGCTCTAAATGGAAGGATGTTGTTGCAGGAGATCAAATGGTTAATTGAACGGTCCCTAAGGCGATCGATCAACCGATCGATCGGTCTGCCTATTTTTGCCCGTTTTAGCCTCTTATTCTTACAAAATACATTAAAAACACAATTAAACAAATATTGAAATAAAATAAGAAGATTAACAACAATATAAGTCTAAAAAAATACAAATTCAAGGCTTATGATTACACTTTTAGGGTGTAATCATGGTTGATGAAAAGTTTGTGGGGGTTGTTGGAATGGTCGAGGGTTTTAAAGACCCTCTTGTTTCCACCCAAAATTAGGGTGATTCCTCCAACCCGAGTTGTACATATTGGAGTAGGGATTGTTCCCACTCCTCTGGTTTTGGTACAGCCCTTGAAATTGGTCAACCGCATTTACTTGGCTGTGAAGTATTTCCCTCACCCCCGGTATAATTGGACATGATGCAGTGTCATGATCCACTATGTCATAAACTAAACAAAATGAGGGTGTCTTAACCGGTACGGAGGTGGTGGCCGTAGAAGTTTCCAAAGCCCCCAACATGTGTATTAGTGACGTGATCCTAGCTTGTAGGTCTTCTACTTGCTCTTGTTGGTGTTTGACTCTGACATGTGTGGTAGTGGGCTTGTTTACGTGATTTTGAGTTGTATGGTTCAGAGTGCCCATACTGGCCCAATCTCTAGCCAAGTTAGCTAGATAGTTGAACTAATTGTATGCCTCAGTAGAGTTTTTATCTAGATAGGTTCCCGCACACATTGATTCTACAAACGTCTTCAATTAAGGAGATAATGAAGAATAAAACGTGTTTATAATGTACCATTCCAGGAAACCATGATGTGGACATGCGAATAGTAGGTCCTTGAACCTCTCCCAATATTAGAAGAAGGTCTCACCACTATTCGGTGCAAATTGATAGATGGCACATCGTAGTGCCTCAGTGCAATTTTTAGAAAAGAACTTTTTCAAGAACTCCCCTTGAAGTGTGTGCCATGAATGTATTGGCATAGGCCATAGTGAACTGAACCATATCTTAGCTCTATCCTTTAGAGTGAATGGGAAAAGTTTTAAAAATAAAACCTCCCGAGGACATGCATTATCTTGAAAAACGAAGCATGCATCCTCAAAATCTTTGATGTACGTGTACGGTTGCTCTGAATCATAGCCATGAAACTGGGGCACGGCTTGTAACATTCCTGGTTTAAGATTTAAAATCGTTTGGTGTGCAAAAAGTTCTATGGCAAATGTTGGTGCTTGCCTTAAAGGATTCATGTAATCCCTCATAGTATGGTTTTGTGCCTCGGCTTTCCCTACGTTACTTCCCCATTCATAGCCATTATTTCGGCCATTGTGCCCATTGTATCCATTATTTCCATCCGGCAGGACGTCTCGCAATGGTAGATCATCAATGTTTTTCATAGGTGTGGGTCGTGAATCAACCAAGGGAAATCAATCTAAGTCTATTCAATGAAAACAAGTAGGTGATGGAGTTAAATAACCTAATGGGAGATTATGTAAAGGTGAGACTCTACAAAGATAATGTGCGTGATCTCTAAAGAATAGAGACATACAAATGCAATACACACATCAATCAAATCAAATCAAGTCCTTCTAAACCTCCAATCTCCACATAAATATCAACTTTGTTGCCTACAAGAAATTTAAATGCAACCCAACTGATCCTCCAATCTCCACATACAAGGTAAAACCACTAATAAACAATTAGCACGTAGCCTAACCGTCTCTAGTTTCGCCTCCTAACTACAAAATACCTAGACCCCTAAAAAGAAGAAAAACAAATAAACATCCTAAAAGTCTAACACCACAAAAACAAAAATGATGGAACGAAGTTACCGAATGGCTTTAGCTGATGATTCCTCTGTGGTTGTAGGTTAATGGTGAAACAGTCCGCTGAACTTTGTGTTGACTAAGGTTCATGTTCTAGCAGGCCTCTTGTGGTCACTTGTGCGAAAGCAAGGCTCCCCGGCAACGGCGCCAAAACTTAACTCGCGTCAACGGTGCACACTTGAGATGATCCCAAGCAAAAGCTGGCGGAGCAGTAAAACTCAAAGTATAAGATCGTTCCAACAAGGAGCTATATGCACAGGACCAAAAGAACTAGAACTATCCTCTCAATCTCTCACAAAATTCTAATAAAACTCTTCTAAAAGGAAAACAAAAATATGGTTGTTTTGAAAATGGTTTAGTTATCTAAACTAGCTAACAAGCAAATGCTAAACGACTTGAACGAAGTTTGATTTTAACTTCATGATGTAAGCACCCTATTTTTGACCGCTCGGTAGTCTACGATCCGTCCAGACTTGTACTCAAGTCAATATGGACGTCTTCCAATCAAAATTGACGCTCTAAATCTAATCATGTCCATTCATCGCTTTGCGGGCCCACCAGGCCCAAATAGAAGCAAAATAACCAAAATTCCCTTAGGGGGCATTGTTCCTTTCCAAACCAAACAGGCACGTCTTTCTGAAGACGGTAAGTCCCCTTTCCAAATCTAAATCAAGCACGTCTTTTAGAAGACGGTAAGTCCCCTTTCTAATTCCAAATCAGGTGCGTCTTTCCGAAGACGGTAAATCCCCTTTTCAATTCCAATAGGCGCGTCTTTCCGAAGACGGTAAGTCCCCTTTCCAATACCAAACAGGCACGTCTTTTCGAAGACGGGTAGTCGCCTTTCCAAATCTAAATCAGGCACGTCTTTCTGAAGACAGTAAGTTTCCTTTCCAATCCAATCCAATCCCTCTCTCGAGACAGTTGATTCCTCGAGACGGTAATTCGGCACGTTTTCCAAAGAAAAAACCACTTCGGAACGGTAAGTCCCTTTAAACCTGTCGACCGGGACGAGACCCCAAGTCCCCCATATGATAGAACGGTCCACCTTTGGCGCCTGCTAGCCCGCCAATACAGAAATGTCCATTTCAGGCACGCCTTCCGAGAAAGTTGACTTCTCAAGCACTAAATCCCTTTAGCAGCTTCCCGAGATCAGGCAGTCTCGGGAATGATCGCGAACCGTCAGAGTAGCGGAAATACTAGCAAGCAGGTCGACATAGGGAATTGCCAACAAACCCCTGTATCACGCGACTACCATCAGAGTGGCGGAAACACTCAAAACTCAAGTCAACACCAGTGCCTGCTAGCCCACTTCGGTGAAAATGGACCAAACTGCCCCTGGACCTTTTCTGACGCGTTTCTCGAGAACACACCTGAGTCCTCAGAACGGTAAGTCCAACCTTCTAAGATTGTCTTAAAAGCAATTCGGCATGATTAGGTGCCTTGTAGTCAGTTTCGAGCCAATTCCGAGACTTTCTAGTCAAGACGACCATTTTACCCCTAGCCATCCGAACGCCCAAGGGGCCATGTCGGCTATGGGTGTCAAACCAGTAACCTCCCGAGAATACTTCTTATAGTGTTCTCCACCTTTTATTCTCTTTCCGGATCATTCCGAGTCAGTTTCGGCAAACCCGGTACAAAATGACCGTTTTGCCCCTAGTGGGCCGGTTGCCTTTTTCTAGCCATACCGGTTCTGGATATCAAACCGGTAATTTCCGGAGTTTGCTTTTTATAGTATTCTTAACCTTTGTTTTCGGATCATTCCGAGTTAGTTCTGGCAAACCCGGTGCGAAATGACCGTTTTGCCCCTGGTGGGCCGGTCACTTTTTCCGACCACACCGACTCTGGGTATAAAACCGGCAACCTTTAGGAGCATTCTGAATAATGTTTCTAAATCTTGAGTCTTCTTTCGAGACATTCCGAGTCCATCCCGGTAGCTTTCCTGCTGGTTGACCGTTTTGCCCCTAATGACCCGGTCACCCCTTCCAACACATTCTATTCTCATTTTTCAAGTCAAATACCTCCGAGACACTATTCTAAGTGTTCCTGCCCTTTTCTGACTCTCCAGGTCATTCTCGACCTCTTCAATTCATCACCGGACTTTTCAAAGTCACTCCTAGTGAAGCCAGGCTAAAAATTGCACGGTAGTCACTAGTACAGGCGCCCAAATCTTCTCAAGATACGTTGCTTGCTGACTTACAAACTTTCCTAACTAGCTGGCGCCACTAGTAGTGGCGCCAAGCCAAGAAATGGCCTAGCGCCACTCCTAGTAGCACTAAGAGAAAATTTAGCCTAGCGCCACTGCAACAGGCGCCAGGTCTATCCCATCTCTATAAATACAAAGCCTCTTCTAGCGTGAAAGAGGTCCGCAAACTCAGTTTGAAAACCCTAATATTCGACATACAGAGCTCGTAGCCTCCCTAGACCCTAGCTTCTCTAGGTTTTCCAAACCTTAGCCACCATACACAAACCCTAGCCTCCTATACACTCGCACACACTCCTATACACTTATACACTAGCCTCAACCCTCTATTAAAGACTTGAAATGCTGCAAACTGAAGCCTTGAAGATTGAAGACGAAGATCAAGTCAAAGACCAAAGAAAAGCAAGGCGCACAAAGCAAAGTAAAATAAAAAGATACAAGGTAGGCTTTCGTTTTACGTTTCTGCACTTCCCCCCTCTCTCTTCTCTCTCCTAACCCACTTGGGTTTTCTCTATTTTAATCCCTCATCTTCTTCCCCCCTTTCTTTGCATGCTTGCAATAAGGGAATTCCAAGTTCATGTGTAGGATTAGGCTATTAGAGAGTCACCGTATCGGGGGCTTTCTTTTAGTTTAACCGGAGACCACGTGGGTTCGGCCTCCTTGATTATGTGGTGAAACCTTAACCTTGTATGTTCACGACCCCAGTTTGCATTGTGCATATCATTATCTTGCATTCTTCCAAAAACTGTGTTTCAAACTCATTTTCAAAGCTTGCATTAAACTTGTTTTCAAAATTGCATCAAAATCTCCTTTCCCAAAATTTGTTTTCAAAATCACAATCCTAGGGTGATTCTAGCCTTTCTATGATTAGGGTTGTTTTAGGAAAGTGTTACATTTAAAGTGACCAATATGGTCCATATTTTCAACTCCTTGTTATTTTCAAAACTACTTTCTTAAAGTGTTTCTAGCCCTCTT
This sequence comes from Euryodendron excelsum, assembly GCA_033060915.1. Taxonomy (NCBI): domain Eukaryota; kingdom Viridiplantae; phylum Streptophyta; class Magnoliopsida; order Ericales; family Pentaphylacaceae; genus Euryodendron; species Euryodendron excelsum. The sequence continues at coordinate 41,036,970 of CM065379.1, forward strand.
ATGGTTAGAATCGCTTTAGGAAAGTGAGATACTTTTATATATATTTTCTAAAAGCTCTCTTTTCAAATCCTTCCTTCTAAAACCTCTTTTTCAACATGCTTTCTAAAAACTCTCTCCAATTTTCTTTCCAAAATTGCTTTCAAAAGTTCCCTCCAAAAATCTATTTTTTAAAAACTCCTTTCCAAAACACTCACTCCAAAATTCCTTTCCTAAAAACACTCTCTAAGTTTCCTTCTTAGAAAAATAGCTTCCTAAATTTCTTTCTTAAAAATCTCTTTCTAAAAGCTCCTCTCTAAAAAGCTCCTTCCAACATCTTCCTCTCTAGGATTTCCTTCCAAAAATCTTTCTTTTCAAAAACTCACTTTCTAAAAATTCCTTTTCTTGGTGCCCAAGTCAAGCCCTAGAACTTACGATTAGGAAACCCTAGTTTTCTTTCCAAAAAATGTGATTTTTAACCTTGCCCCAAACCTAAGTTTCCAAAACCTCCCTTTCTACATCAAAATCATAAGTTTCCAAAAAAAACCTCTTTTCTACGTCAAAACTATAGTCTTTCGAATCTAGGGTTCCTAAAACTTCTCTTTCCAAATCCTTGTCAAATCAAATCTTCCCTTTAGGAAACCAAATCCAATCTCTCATTTAGGAAACTAGATCCAATCCTCCGTTTTTGGAAACAAAATCAAACCTTCTCTTTTAGAAACAAAATCCAATCTTTTGTTTTAGGAAATAGGAATCTTAACCCTTTCTTGTCTAAATCTTTTCTAATTCAAATCCTTCCTAATCTTCTACTTTCCTAAATCTTAAGTTTCCAAGACTTGAACATAAAAATCTTTCCTAAATTTCAACCTCAAAATCTAAATTTTTCCTAATTCAACTCTCTCCTAATTTCCTATCTTCCTAAACCATAAGCTTCCTAAAACTTTCAAATCTTTCCTCAAACATTAAGCTTCCACATGTTTCCTAATTCAACTCTTTCCTAACTCTACCGCTTTCAAATCTTAACTTTTCAAATCTAGGTTTTTCAATCTTTCCTAAATTCAAACCTTTCCTAATCTCAAGATTTTCTAAAACTCAAACTCTAAAACTTTCTAAACTTTCCTAAACTTCAAATCTTTCCAAATCTAAAACTTTCTAAACTCAAAACTTTATTCCTTTCCAAACTTTCCTATTTCAAAGCATTCCAAATTCAAAACTTTCCTATTTCGAAAACTTTATAAATTCAAAACTTTCTTAAGTTAAAACTTTCCTAAATCGAAATTTTCCTAAAGTGAAACCTTTCCTTTTTCAAAACTTTCCTAATTTGAAACCTTTCCTAAACCAAAATTTGAACCTTTCCTAATTTCTTAAACCGAAACTTTCTTAAACCTAAATCGAAACTTTCCTAAAATGACACTTTCCTAATTTGAACCTTTCCTAATTCAAACATTTCTTAAATCTAATCTTTCCAAATCTTCCAATTCCAACATTCAAGTCAAATCTTTATAAATTTCATATCTTTCTTAAGTCTCATTTTTCCTAAGTCTAGGTTTTCTAAACCTCAATCTTTCCAAAACAAGTCCAAATCTTTCTTCCAAGTCCTATCTTTTCAAGTCAAGTCCAAGCTTTCTTTTCTAAGTTTCTAAGTCTAGGTTTCCTAAAACCAAGTCTTTCAAAACCAATCTTTTCAAATCTTCCAATCAAAGTCCAAATTTCCTACTCTTCCAATTCCAATTCCAATTCCCAACCTCAGCTCTTTTCCAAATCAACTCTTCTATTTTCTATCGAACTCTTGTCCAAACTACGACTGACCTGATTCCTCCAAAAGGATACGTAGGCAACCCTCATGGGTGCGGTTATAACCTTTTTCAACTCTCAAATTCCACAACATTTTTTCAATTTCTATTTCCACAACATTTTTCCAATTTCTATTTCTACAACATTTTTCAAATTTCTATTTCCACAACCTTTTTCAAGTCTCCGATTCCATAATCTATTCCAAGTTTCCAATTCCAAAATTTCTATTTTCAAATCTCAATTCCCAATTTCTAAAACTTTCCAATTCCAAGTCTATCTTTTCAAATCTCTTTCTAATCAAATCAATTCTTTTTCAAATTTCTTTCCAAATATATTTTCCAACTCCTTTTTCTTGCACTTGCATATCATACATCATGTTTTCTTTTCAAAATTTTTTTCTAAAGTGGATAGGATTGTATAGTTGTTAATTGAAGTCTCTCGTAAGTGAATCTAGGGTAAATAGATATGTAGGTACCGCAAGGGCAGGGTAGGATGATGGCTTAGTACGTCTTCCCTACACGTAACCAACCTCCAAACCTAGAATCACTATTTTCAAAGACCAAAAATGGAGTTATTTTCAAAAAAGGGCTTAAATGTTTTTCAAAGGTTGCTAAACAACCCGTTTTCTTAAAAACCCTCTCTTGAGGAGATATTTTCCAAATCATTTTTCAAAAACCCTAAGTGTAGTCTTCGGATTATGCTTAGTTTTTAGGTGACCTAACTCACCTTAATTAAGTTAGGTGGCGACTCCAAATTGTTTTCAAAAGCCCTTAATTCAAATCTATTTTTAATTCAAACCTAGTCGCACTCATTCTCCTAGGAGGGTAAGTTCTAACGAGAGAGTACAGTATTTTTCCCGCTTATGTGTGTATTCCTCGAGTGCGAAAAATCTAGACGCGACACATGAGACAAAGTCTCGGGAATAATCGATCCAACCGATTGTTTTTCTTGGAATTCCAAAGGGGGGATTTTATAATTCAAATCCTTCGACTACGCTGTGAGTCTCGGATTCGGAAGTTCTAGCAATAAAAATGAGGTGTTTTTTAGAAATTTAACTTATAGAATAAATCGAGTTTTTAGATTCAAGGACGAATACCATTGATTCGTGCAACACATATACTAAGTATAAACTCATGCATAAACGTTACCGAACATAATCAATCGTCCAAGTTTTCAATATTTTCTAGTATGAAGAACACAAAGAACAATAAAAATAGAATTCAACTTGAAAACCAGTAATTTAACCCCCTATATTCATCCAAGACTTCCAATCGGTCTTCACAATCAATCCCAAGATGGAAAGAGTTAGCTACTCATATCTATCTATGGAATAACTTCGAAATAATTGAAGAAATAATGGAAATACGAATTTAATGTAAAAAAACAATTGAAATCACGAATTTAATGCAAGGAAATACAAAAATTGGCCTTAGCGTTCGAACGATGGAATAAGCATTCGAACACCCGTAACTGGTTCATCTCCATTCGAATGGCTGGACATGGTGTTCGAACACTAGGCCAAATCTCATATGCATGCTCTCGGGCCGTTCGAACGGCCACTTCTAGCATTCGAATGGCAGGCAAATTTTGTGGTTTCTTTTCTTCTTGCCGTTCGAACAACCTCTTGGGAGTTCAAATGGTAAACTCATTTTTTGGCCTTTCTGGAATCGCCTTGTTTGAGGCCTTTGGAGTTAGAATTTTCCGACACTCGTTAGACGCAAACATGTGTAACTTTGAGAGAGTGTTCCAACGGTGTATCATTCAACTCATTCCAATCTACAAGTAGAAACTTGCACATTTTCTTAGACAAAGCCCCAGCAATGGTCCTCGACGAACTACGGTCACAACTCGGATCACTTCTTTAACTCCAAATCGACTCCCTTAGCTTCAAATACCTGAAATGAAGTTTAGTACGATGTTAAATGCAATATAAAGTAAAAAAAAAAAAGTATAATTAACTCTAATCTACAGGTATCAAAAGTTGTTTAGCGGCCATAGACTACACTTATGTAGTCTAATCAACCATCAAGGTCCAAACTTTGGGTTCAAACCCTAAATTATTTTTTTATCAAAACCACAATTTTAATATGATTCTAACTATTCCATGGTTAGGATTGTTTTAGGAAAGTGTGACATTCAATGAGATCATCAAGGTCCAAATCTTGTTTTCAAACTCGAGTTATTTCCAAAAAGCACAACCCTAGAATGGTTATAATATTTTTATGGTTAGAATCGTTTTAGGAAAGTGAGATATTTAAGAAACGTTCAAAAGTCCGTATTCAAACATCTTTCCAAATTGTTTTACAAATCTACTTCCTATAAACTCTTTTCAAATATCTACTTTCTAAAAACTCCTTTTCTTGAAGTCCCAGTCAAAACCCTAAAGTCTATGTTTAGGAAACCCTAGTTTTTTCACATAAAATCATGGCTTTCTATTCGCATAAAATCATAGGTTTCCAAAATCCTTTTTCCACCAAATCAGATATTTTCAAATCCAAGATTTTCAAAACTCAACCTTTCCAATTTTATATCAAATCAAATCCTCCAATTTAGGAAACCAAACCAAATCCTCTAATTTTGGAAATAAAATCAAATCACCTATTTTTGGAAAAAAAAATCCAATCTTCAACTTTAGAAAATAGAAATTAAATATTTCCTAAATTCCAATCTTTCCTAATTTCAAACTTCAAACCTTTCCAAATTTCGACTTTCTAAATTTCAAACTTCCAAATCGTTTCAAATTTCAAAATCTTTCTAAGTTCAAAACGTTCCTAATTTAACACTTTCCAAAATTCAAATCTTTCTAAAATTAATTCTTTCCTAAAATGGAACTTTTCTAATTCAAAACTTTCCTAATTTGGAACTTTCCTAATCCGAAACTTTCCTAAAATCAAAACTTTCCAAAATCCAATCTTTCCAAACTCTAACTCTGTAAATTCTTTCAAATCAAATACTCAAGTCAAATCTTTTCTAATCCTTTCCAAGCCAAATATTTCTAAATTGAACCAAATCTTTTCCAACCTTTTTAAGGCAAGTGTTTCTAAATCAAATCAATTCCTTTTCGAACTTTCCAAAGTCAAAACTTTCATAAATCATAACTTTTCTAAAATTAAACTTTCTAGAGTTAAACTTTTCAAAATCAAATCAAACATTTCCAATTCAAGTACATGTTTTAGCCCTAGGTTGCATAAACCCTAGAAGGCCAAGCCCTAATTTAACTCTAACCCTAAGTTAGGAAGCTTCACTTCTTTTATAAAACTGTAACTCTTTTCTAAACCAAGATGGTTTTCAAACTTCAATCCAAGTCAAGATGACTTTAAAGTTCAATTCTAACTTTTCAAAATTCAAGTCCTATTTCAAAGTTCAATTTCAAATCAAAGTCAACTCTAAGTTCGATTTCAAATCAAAATTCAATTTTCAATCTTCCAATCAAAGTTCAAATAAACCCGTTTCAAGTCAAACTTTCCAAAGACCATAAGATGTCTTTTCAAATCAAAAAAGACCTCTTAAAGTGTCTATTTTCAATCGGACCTCGAGTCCGAACTATGACTGACCTGATTCCCAACAAAAAGATATGTAGGCAACCCTCATGGGTGCAGTCACAACTTTTTTTTTCAAGTTTTCAATTTGCACAACCTCTTTCAAACTTCAAATTCCATTTTCAAATTTATTTTCAAAATCAAATTCTTTCTTGCATTCAAAATTCTTTTCAAAGTGGATATAATTGAACATCGGATAATCGAAGATTATAAATGAGTGAACCTAGGGTAAAAAGACATATAGGTACCGTAAGGGCGAGATAGGGTGATAGCTTAATACATATTCCCTATACGTAACCAACCTCCAAACCTAGAATCACTGTTTTCAAATACCAAAAATGGAGTTATTTTCAAGAAGGACTTAAATCTTTTCAAAGGTTGCCAAACAACCTGGTTTCTCCACAAAAAAAAAAAAAAAAAACTTTCTCTTCAAAAAGTTTTTCAAAACATTTTCAAAAACCCTAAATTTAATCTTCGAATGGCACTTAGTTTTAGGTGACCTAACTCACCTTAACAAAATTAGGTGGCGACTCCAAATCTTTTTCAAAAACCCTTATTCAAATCAATTTCTAGCTCAAATATAGTCGTATTTGTCCTTCAAGGAGAATGAATTCTAACGAGAGAGTACTGTGTTTTTCTTATTTATATTCTCAAGTGCAAAAAATAGAGGCGCGACACTAGTGTATATTAGACAATCGTAATGATGATAGTGTGGTGCAGCAAAAATGATAGTAAATTAGGGCAATAGTTAAGCACTTGAGAAATTATTCAGTTCACTTGAAGGACCGCGTAACCCTCCTCTTTATCTCACACTCCTACGGGTCCTGTAATTTTTTGGTGTTCCCTTCTCCTCCTCTCACATACCTTTGTTCCTACTCAAATAGTCATCAAATGAATAATTCTATTAGTCAAGAAGGAGGACCAGGTGATCGTCCTAACAACCCAATAATTATTTTGGATGGTGTATTTTTATGTAGTCAGCTTGGCACCATTGTACCCTAAGTTATTTGTTAATATCATTCCCACATAAACACATCTAATGGGTATTTTTTTCATTTTGTACCAATTTAGGAAATTTCCAAATATGTTTGGTTAGTTTTGTACTGCTACAACCCAAATATCTTGCCCACTTTTACCTATTCCCAAATTTTCACAGCTTTGAGCCTTTCGTGGACAACTTAGGCGGAGGGTGAAGAAGACTTCCTTTTTAAGGAGCCCGAGCCATCAATGAGATACCTTACTCTAGAAAAGCTAAAATTCTAAGCTTGTATCAGTACCTACGGGCCAAGGTACGATATGAGGAAGGTAGTTTCTATGGGGCCTACGTCTTATTGCATGACATTATGACTCTAAGACTATAGTAGAAAATAAAAATGGAAAAAAAAAAAAAAAAACAAGAACAATTGAAGTTGTGTGTTTGCTCACAAAATCTGATAGACTTTGTTAGTCACAAAAGTAATAATGCAACTCTAATGATATGGTAGCAAAGGTAACTATTCTAAGGACAATTGTGCACCACCCAACTTGTAGTGGGCAACTATTGCCCTGCAGGCTAAACCAGGAGCTGGCTTTTAATACAAGAAGATAGACGTGGGTCCATAGCAACATTGTCCATTACCAAATTTTCTTTTGGCATATATGATAACTATCACAATTTCCCCTCTTAAAATCCATTTCCATTGTTTGTCATTTGACTTCAACACCTTAACATATGTGACGAGATCACTTTCAAGATACCTAAAACCCAAGTATTTAGTGCATTAGGCCAATTTTTTCCCACTTTACATCAGAGTGTTAGCAAGCCTACTTTTTACTACCACACGATTCAATTAGCCAGTCGCTAGGTCCTTTAATGTGAAATATATCATGACGGGTTGAATTCGGCAAATAGTATCAGAGTCAAAGGTTTTTAGGCATCTTGCTAGAGGCTAAAAAAAGGCCTTAAAGCCACAACAGGAAGTAGACATCCAAGAATTACTATCCTCCCCAATAACACGCTCTCTAGCTACTGTCGAATCCCGATTTTTTCCTAAACTCATTTGGCTCAGAAAAAACACGGTACTCTCTCTGTTAAAACTTACGCTTTTAAAAGGACAAGTGTGACAGAAATTTGAACTTGAAAACTTGATTTGATTAAGGGCTTTTTGAAAGATGTTTGGATTCGTCACCTAACATAGTTAAAGATATACTAGGTCATCTAAAACTAAGTGTAATCTGAAGACTAAACTTAGATTTTTCGAAAAAATTTGAAAATGTCCTTCTTTAAGAGGTTTTTGAAAAAGAGGTTTCTAGCAACCTTTTGAAAGCCCTTTTGAAAACGTGACTCCAGTTTTGGTATTTGAAACAGAAATCTATAGTCTGGAGGCTAGTTATGTGTAGGAAAGATATCCTAAGATCATTATCCTACCCTGCTCTTTCGGTACCTACATGTCTGACCACCCTTAATCTATTCACTTGTATTAACGGTTACCATTCTCCACTTTAAAATTTTTAAAACGGGGTTTGGTCATCACTTTTTGGATGAATGATCCATGATGCATGTTTATGATGCATGTTTTTTAAAATATGTTTGAAAACAGGAAGTTTTGAAGCGATTGGAGATGAAAATTTTGACTTGATAGAAATTTTTGAAAAGAGAACTTGAGTTGAAATAAAGGTTATAACTGCACTTATTTGAAGGTCGTCTACGTATCTCATTTAGCGAGAATCACGTCAATCGTAGTTTGGGTCAAAGCACGATTGAAAATAGATTCGCGGGAGCCTTGGAGGGTTTTTGAAAGTTTGGATTTAAGAATTTTGTCTTGAAATAGAACTTGATAGAGTTTGAAAATATTTTGACATAGAACTTTGAGAGATTTTTAGAATGCTTTGAAACAATTCAAGAGAGTTTGGAAAATGTTTTTAGAATAGAACTTGAGAAATTTTTTAAGTGTTTTTAAAGTAACTTAAGAGAGTTTTGGAATCCTTTTGAAAACAGCTCAAGGGAGTTTTATAATATTTTTTAAATAACTCAAACGAGTTTTGGAAAACTTTTTGAAACAACTCAAAGGGAGTTTTGTAATATTTTTTAAACAACTCAAGTGAGTTTTAAAAAAAATTTAGAAACAACTTAAGACAGTTTTAGAATGTTTTTGAAATTACTCAAAAGAGTTTTTGAAATCTTTTTGCAACAACTTAAGGGAGTTTTGAAAAAAATTTTAAACAACTCAAAACAGTTTTGAACATGTTTTTAAATCAACTCAAGGGAGTTTTGAAAACTTGATTACAGGTCTTTGAAAATAGAGTGTGGATTGGAATAATGTAAAAGCTCCTATGAACTTGTTTTTGGGAAGGATTCAAAAAACCATTTTGTGCACCTTATGGAAGATATGTTAAATATCTCATCACCTTTTAGAGGTTAGCCATTGAGAGGCTAAACTCTTTTACGGTTATGATTTTTGAAAAACATTTTTGAAAAGGGAATAGACACTTCCTTTAAGGTGTTGATCACTTTGGGGTTATAGAACCACACTTGGATATCTCACCTTTTCTTGAGCAACCCTAACCATGGAGAGCCTAAGATTACTTCAAGGGTGTGATTTTGAAAATCATTTTTGAAAAAGGTTTTTGAGAAATTGGGAACCCTAATGTGAACCATATATGTTATATTTTATATATCACTATCCTTTGGAAACCCTAACCATAAGAGGGTTAGGATCACCTTAGGATTGTGATTTTTGAAAAAAAATATTTTACAAAATTTATTTTGTAAAATGTTAAGTGTATAGCTATTTTTATTAAGACAAGTTCAAGAGGGCTCTTGAAAACATTTTTTATAGAAGTATGGAAACATTTGAAAAGACTTCGGATTCATAATTTTTGAAAACCAATAGAGTGTAATGCGTTGGAAAACAAGCTTTGAAAAATGATTTGAAAAGAGGCTTGTAATGAGAGCCTTAAAGTTTAAGCAACCTTGGTTAAGGTAACTAGGGTTAGGTCAACTTAAGGTTAACTAACTAGGGTTACCTAACTAAGGCTAGGTTGACATATGGTTAGGACAACTAGGGTTAGGTTAACCTAGGGTTTGGTTGACCATGGTTACCTAACTAGGATTAGGTTAACCTAAGGTTGGACAACTAGGGTGACCTAACTAGGGTTAAGTTAACCTAGGGTTGGACAACTAGGATTAGGTTAATCTAGGGTTTAGAGGAGTCGTAGGGTTGGCCAATAAGGGTTGGGTTAGCCTAGGGTTTTAGAAGGTGGTTTTGGATTAGGGTTTGTAAGCACCCCATTTTTGCCTGCTCGACAATTTCTGGCTCGACCAGACTCACTTTCAAACATCACAGGCATATTCAAACTCAAACCGGCCCTTTCAAACTCTAATCCGATCAACCGGTCACTTATTGGGCCCGTCGGGTACTCTTGAAGCCAAATGACCAAAATACTCGTGAGACATCACCCAGTCCAATTCCATCTGGCACGCTCTTCGAGAAGTACCAAGGTTCTCAGAGCAATAAGTCCACCTCTTCCAAGATGCTTAGAGTGTTATTCAAACCAATTTCAGTGTTTCTCGATTCAAATAACCATTTTGTCCCTGGAGGGCCGATCATCCTTTTCAACCATTCCATATCTGGGTATCAAATCAGTAACCCCCGGGGTGCCCTCTGGTGTCTCTATCTCTTTTCCAATTGGGCCTCACAGCCCAACAGCTTTTTAGACCAAATTGAAGCTACTCATAGTGATGTCAAGCAAAAAAATGACTTGGAGCCATTAGGAGTGGAACCCAGATCTTTGCCTTACAACCAAAGTCGAACCAAATCTTCAAAATCATTGTCATACTAGGGTGGCGCCACTGCTAGCCAAAAAATCGCTAAGCAACACTTCTAATGGCTCAACCTCCTCAACTTTTGCCTATAAATACAGGCCACCCCCATCGTATTGGAGTTCAAAAAAACTCACAGCAAAACTCTACCCAACTCTCTACAACCCCTAATATCATAGTGAGTATTTGATTTAGTAACCCATGCTAACATGGGATTTGTATATTAAAAAATGTGTATTTAATTAAATTTGTACTTTTATATCCATACTACCAATTTAATCAGGCATGGGATTTCTTCTTCTTTTCTTAAAGAGTATAGTTGATATTTTATTCAGTAACTCTAGTTATGAACTTATGAACATGATTTGTATACTCTAAACTAATAGTGAACCCATGCTATGCATGGAATATAGAGAATAAATTTTAATAATAAGGAATTGATATTATATTCTTAATGTTTATATTGCTAATATGAGTTTTTTTTTCTTTCCTTCTTTTTTTTCCTTTCTCAAATTTTCAAACAGGCTCTAAGTAGTAAGATTTACATTTTTTTAAACTAACATGGTTTGCAATCTCTCGTAATTGTCAAAAACCTTATGAAAGATCAATGCAGATGGCTTTATCGCAAGAGAAAGAGCTTTTTTTCCTTTAAAAATTTGAAATTTACGTGAGAGTTGAAGTGTTGAAGATCTTGAGACTTGAGGAGGGGGCTGACAGGGCCCTCTTATTTTAATAAAATTTCATTAGTACCCTAAGTATTTATGAGAAAAATAACGTGTATTGAGCCCCCCAAATTTTAAAAAATATACTTTAGCCTTTTAAACTTTAAAAAATTTTATCTTAGCCCTTCAATAAAATTCAAAAAATTTAAACTTAACTTGCAAAACTTCAAAAAATTTGCCCTCTCAACAAAATTTCTAGTTCCATCCTGTTAGACAGCAACACAGTTTATGAGGCAAGCGTAGAGTTCAGGTGACAAACACGGGGAGCGTTTTGGCAGTGACAGTGCGCTGATTCACATGACTAGACTTTCACACTCTCAAGTCTCAACTCTCTCTCTTGTTAACTTGAAATTTTCTTCTCCTTTTTTTTTTTGGTTGTTTAAGAAAAGAAAATAATTTTGACATGAAATGAAAGACATCTATCTCATGAATTTTACAAATTGATGTAATCAGTATTATACATATGCATATAGAATATAGATATAAAGAAAGAACCAGCAACAACAAAAAAAAAAGAGAGAGAGAAATGCTACCTGCAACTGAACAAACCATCGCTCTATCACTCTCTCACTATGAGAACACCACATGTTCTTTAGTTTTTTAAGTGTAACTGGAACCGAAAAACTCCAATTTTGTGTTATATGAGGGCCGATGGCCTTTATATCAAATTAAATCAAATCACATCAAAAGACTTAAGGGTTATAAACTCTAAAATAAAATAAAAACAACACAAAGAATGAATAAAAAAAATTAAAAAAAAAAACCAATTAAATGGAGAAACTAATAAAGCTCTTTACAGAGTAGGATAGCGGGAAAAAAAAAAAAAAAAAAAAAAGAGAAACAGAGGGGACTGCGGGAAGGAAAAAAAGAGAAACAGAGGAGGAAGAAAGAAACAAAATTACAATGGAAGACTGATCAAGATTAGAATTTCCTTAGAAAAATTTGGAGTTTTGTAATTTAATTTGTAAGTATATATCATTTTCACTCTCCATTTCTTTTATATTTATTTACATGTGAATCTCAATGTATTTATGTGTATGTGCATGTGTTTCCATAATTAATACATACATATATATATATATATATATCAATGAACCCCTTACACCATTAATGTAAACATGCATATATACATTAGTATACCTCACAGCAATGCATTTTGTCCCTAAAAAGGTCATTTACCTCTGAAAAGCTTTCATTCTTTGACCTTTGTGACATGCATATATATATATATATATATACACATTTATTTGTAATCTAATTTTTAAAATGTGCATACATGTTCATATCTGTGTTAAAAAAAACTCTAAACAAGTATTATAAATTAAAGCAAGAAATTCATGTAAAATGATAAAAGCCTAAGGTGTATATCTTATATTTAGATGAGAAATAATATAAAAACTAGTTAACATAGTCCCAAAAATAGATTTAATTTTCTAATGTGATTTTATCTTTTTTGATGTATTAATTTCAAATATTATGTTTGTTTTTTACTTTTATAGGTAGCCATGGTACTAGATTTTGATTTGAATTTATCCGAATGTTGTAATCTGCCTATACCATGTGTGAATGAAGATATGGAAAATAATGAAGAATGTATGAAAAAACGGCATGGTGATATTGAAGGTAGCTCCAATGAATTAAACAAGAACATGATTAATGAAGATGAAAATACTTTAGAACCTTTCATTGGAATGGAATTTAGTTCAAAAGATGATGCATATTTATTTTATCTAGACTATGCTAAGGCTAGAGGATTTGGTATCTCGACAAAAGCTAGTCGACGTTCAAAGATATTTGGAGAGTTTATTGATGCAAAATTTGCTTGTACAGGACATGGGATGAAACAAGAATCTAATGCCATTAATCCACAACCTTGTCTGAAGATAAATCGTAGGGCAACCTTACATGTGAAGAGAAGGCAAGAGGGGAAATGGCATGTTCATGATTTTGTCAAAAAACATAAGCATGAACTCTTTCCGGCCCATTCACACTACTTCCCATACCATCGAGGTATTATTTTGGCCAAGAAAAATTTTATTGACACTTTATTTGGAGTTGGGGTGAGCATAAGTAAGATCTTTGCATCGATGCAAAACAAGTTGGTGGATATGAAAATGTTGGTTGCCTTGAAAAGGACATAAGAAATTATCTTGATAAAGAACGGTGTTTGGCTCTAAAATTTGGAGACACTCAAGCAATACTTGAATTTTTCACACAAATGTATGAGGAGAACTCTAAATTTTTTTATGCAATGGATTTGGATGAAGAGCAACGGTTGGGAAATGTATTTTGGGTTGATGCCAAAAGGAGAGAAGCCTACAAGAACTTTGGAGATGTTGTCTCTTTTGATACAACATACATAACAAACAAATATAAAATGCCTTTTGCTCTTTTTATTGGAGTGAACAATCATTTTTAATCTACATTGTTTGGATGTGCATTGCTTGTCAACGAAACGACATCAACATTTGTTTGGTTAATGAATACATGGGTGAGGGCAATGGGTGGAAGAGCACTGAATGCCATAATAACAGATCAAGACAAAGCCATCAGAGCCGCTATTGCAACAGTCTTTCCAAATGCACGACATCATTTTTGTTTGTGGCACATTTTGAGAAAGATCCTTGAAAAGCTTGGGTATGTGATAAGAAAGCATGAGATTTTTATGAAAAATTTCAATAAATGCATATATAAGTCATGGACGGAGGAACAATTTGAGAAAAGATGGAGGAAAATAGTCAAAAGATTTGATTTAGTTGAAGATGAGTGGGTTAAATCTTTATTTGAAGACCGAAAGTAATGGATACCAACTTTTTATGGGAAATACTTTCTTTGCGGGTATGTCAACAACTCAAATGTCTGGAAAGTATAAACTCTTTTTTTGACAAATATGTGAGTAAAAAAACTACATTGAAGGAGTTTGTTGAACAATACAAAGTAGCTTTACAAGACAGACAAGAAGCAAAAGCTCATGCAGATTTTAACACATGGCACAAGAAACCAGCTTTGAAAACCCCGTCTCTTTTTGAAAACAAATATCTTAGGTCTACACGGATGAGATTTTCAAAAAGTTTCAAGAAGAGATTTTGGAATCATGGGCATGTCATCCTATAAAAGAGAATGAAAATGGGCCGAATAGGACTTTTAAAATTCAAGACTTTGAGAAAAGAGAAAATTTCATTATGGAATGGGATTTCATTATGCAATGGGATGCAACAAGTGAAGAAATTTCTTATTTATGTTGTTCATTTGAGTATAATGGATTCCTTTGTAGGCATGTAATGGTGGTTCTCCAATTTTCCAGGGTGTTTACCATTCCATATGCTACATATTGAAGCGATGGACAAAAGATGCAAAAGGTAAATCAAACATTGGGCATGTTCAAAGAGAAGTATATAACCTAAAGGAAAGCGTTACAATGACTTTTATCAACTAGCCATGAAAGTGGTTGATGAGGGATCATTCTCTATTGAGAGCTATGATGTTGCATTTGATAATTTGGGGAAAACTTTGAAACTTTGTGTGTGCATCAATGAGCCCACTAGTCGTGATGCAAAATCCACATTTGAAGTTTATGATCCTAATAATGTTGGCAAGGAGAATGTTAATAGTAACATATCATGCCAACCTAAGGTGCTTGACCCTCAAGTATCAAAGACAAAAGGAGCCCCAAAAAGAATGAAGTATGGAATTGAAAAGGCATCTAAAAGCACAAGAAGAAACAAAACTAGAAAGGTTAGTTTTAAATTCTTACTTACTATAAGTGCTTATACATCTTTTTAAACTTTTTTTTGTGCATAATTGTTTATCGTTAACTTTTCATGAATTATAGGTGCAATCAAGTACGAAAAATCATAACATTAGAATTTTTGAAAACTCACAAGAATGCTCAGATGATGGCAATTTTGTGTGTTTGTGTTTTCTTTTTTTTTACTTCCAAATTGATTATTAGTTTATTCTTTGAAATATTCAAGCAAAACATTGATCTTGTGATGATAGGTACAATTGGACGAGTGTTGAGTAACAATCTGTAGTGCACTAAACTTTTTTGAGGTATGAGAATATACAATTTTATGAATCACATATCTATTTACTCAATTTATACTCAAGATATAAATGTATTTTCTTTTTCTGTCAGGCTTAGAATTTTCATTTTAAAGACTTGTTGATTATCGAATGAAGGTTTACTCGTAAAAGACAAAAGTGCTTCATGGCCACTTCAAAAATTCTTTTGCTTTTTCTTTTTTGTGATTATAGTAGTTACTACAACACAACCTTTTATTTTGTCGTGATTACTACACTTCTTATGTGCTTGAAAATGTACATATTATTTACGGTGTTATGAAGTTGGTGCTATAAAATGTCAGTTAAAAAATAATAGGAATATTGTTGATAATATTCATGTTGACCTTGTTATTAGCTTCAACATCTTACTAAATTTCGTAGGAATTGTATGATTAGCATGAGTATATTGCTTGATCTATACCATTTTTAATTAGGACTCAAGACTTATTTATGGCATGTTCATAACTAGAGAAGGCAATGGGGTGGTTTGTTTCGGAGGACCCCAATCCCATTCCCGCCCCGTCATAGTGACTCCTCCTCCACTTCCGCCCCGTTTAACTCCTCTCTCATCCCTGCCCCGGCCCACCTCCATTATGTGAGGAATGATTTTTATAAATACTTCATGGGTAAAGCAAAACTAAGATCACGTAAATAAATAAAAAAAATCAAACTATTTATATTCTAATATGATGTTCATATAGAAACAAATAAAGAAATTTTCTTATGCATAAACATGGCGAGTTTGGATCGAGACGGGGTATCACCTTATACCTATCCTATTAGAGGTGGGGCAAGGACCTAAGATGTCAAGTTATTTTATCATTCCTATTCATAACGTATGTGAAGAGAAGGCAATAGAAGAAGTAAAATTCACATAGGTTTCTTTTGGTTTTAAAATTTTTTTAGAAAAAGAAAAGGAAGAGAAAAATAAGGAAAAGGAAAATGAAGTTAATTTCTTTGCTTTTGTTTGGTTGGGCTACGAAAATGAGAAGAAATTGAATCAATAGGTTTAAAAAATTATTTTTTGGTTATTCATAAAAATAAAAGAAAAACAAGTATAAGTGATCTCATTTCTTCTTTTTTTTTTTTTTTCCCTTAACTAATTTTAGACCCAAACATAGATATTTTGACTCAAAAACAAAAGGTTCACCTAGAATGAAAAACAAAACAGTAGAATGGTCACATATAAATTTTTTTACAATTTATGTAAAAAATCATAAAAGACTATATCACATAAGTTAGTCAATATTGTGCCTTTTGTGATAATTATTTATTTTTACAAAAAAATATTAAAAAAAGGCATGAGCCTTGCTGGGGGTTGTAAACAGAAAATACATTTTGTTTATTCTTTTTTTATTATTTTGAAAAGACATGCATTTATAAAGTTATCTTTAAATCTTTAAAAATGCAGAGAAAAGGAATAAAAGTATAACAAAAATAATAGAGGCATGTCATTTCAAATATCTTAGTGTGTTAGGTACCTCACACAACTATTTTTCTATCAGGTTGCCTTTTAGACTCTAAAGTTGTCTGAACACGTGGCATTCTCATAGTGAGAGAGTGATGAAGCGATGGTTCATTCGGTTGCAGCTAGCATTCTCCAAAAAATAAAAAAGAGAAAGTACATTATTGCTGACGTTGATACTACATCATTATTCACAAACCAATAAAATATATTTACGTATGTATGTTGTGATGAAATGTCATATCGTATAGATAAAATATTATAACTAACTCTTTAATTCTAGGTAATAAGAATAAAAAAATTATATTTTGATATATTTCTATTAACTTGTGATACAACATCAGTATAATGATGTGACGTTACCGTTATACTGAATATTTTCTCGAGAAAGAGAAAGTACACTTCTATTGGAATTTTAGGCTCTATTTGGTACCAGTCTCAATTCCAGTTTCGATTTCATTTTTCGTGTTCTTGGAACTAAAAAATTTGGAGATTGCTCGTTTTTTTTATTCTCAGAAACAAAAGAATATGACCATCGAAAATACCAATGTTTTCATATTGTTTTCATTTCGTATGAAAACGATTCTGAAAATTCAACAAATATCTTTTTAGTAGTTCTGAAAACTATGTTTTTTGAAAAAAATTTCAAAAATAAGTTTCAAAACCGGCGTACCAAACACAATTTTAACAGAAATAGTTTTCGAAACCAATTTACCAAACACAATTCCGTCAAATTTTAAAAAACAAAAACAAAAAATTAAAATTAAAACCGTAACCCAACGAAGCCTTAGGCACCCCAGAATGACGGTGACGTGCCATTGCCCTACAAAACCAATACGAGGGAGCAGTTTAGAGAAGAAGACATGGATATATATAGCTACCATAGCCATGCATGTAGTGTGTATATATAGGCTTCCAACAGTAGGTAGCATACAGAAACAATGGTGACTGTTTATCATCTTATTTTTCTTTAAATTAAAAATATTTATTATTTTAGTTTATAATTGTAGAAGTGTCACGGTAAGAATAGAATTCATCTTCTCAAACACGGTAGTGAGGCTGTAAAACGAATCGAACTATTTAAACTCGACTCATATTTAATTCATTAAAAATTCGTTTGAGATAATGTTAACTTCACTCATTAATTGTATATGCATTTTAAGATTGTATAACAAAATCAACTAATCAAACTCAGTTCATGACTTGCTGGATTGAAATTTATTTAAAATTAGCTTAAAATTGGATTAGACATATTTTAAAGTTCATTAAATTTTCAAATCAAAGTTTAAATAACCTACCCACTTAGCTGGACTCAATTACAACGCTTACATTTTTTAGCATTTTCTTCTCATAATGCTTTTACACAGCAATTAAAATGGAAATTGCATTACAATTTTCTTCTAATATTGCAATTTACACAAGACTTTTCTTCAGTATACAGAGCAATACTGTTTTTACATTATTGCCTGCTACTTTGATGGTTAACTTGTCAAATCATTTCTACAGACATTGCTTCTTGTGTTAATCAAAATTCTCTTGAAACAACCCATAATACCACCCACCGTCCAACTGCCAGCTGGTTGCCAACTAGTAGGGGGCTGACACCGGCCCCACGAAAGTTAACATCCTGTTTGGAGCTTGGGAGAGGCTGGAGCTTGGGTGAGGCAAAGGAGAGAGAGATTTTAAATTTTTGTCTATTCCTTATTTAATATTACCTAGGAGAGAAAAAAAATAGAAAAAAAATGAAGAGAGAAAGAAAAAATGGAGAGAAATATTCACTCCCTCTATTTCTCTCTCTTCTTTTCCTACTCTCTCCTTTCATTTTATTTGCAAGACCAGTGAAGGAAAAATCTCTTTCCTCCTCTTTCTCTTTCCATTCCCTTCCACTGCCCTGCCCTCCCCTCCCCTCCCCAACCCAACCCAAGTTCCAAACAGGCTGTTAATATGTTAAAAGATGAAGCAGAAAAACAAGGAACACTACCATGAAACCAACCTCTTCGCGCGCACAGATCAGACTGCTTACGTCTGATACTCCCCAAATCCCACCGTGACCCCCAATTCCCACCGTGACAGGAGCATGGTGTATTGGGATGCCCTTTAATTGAAAATAGCGTGAAACACATTATCCGAAAGAGCATTCGAAGGATAAAAAATGCAAATTGATTCATATTTTTGTCTCTACACAGGCTGTGTTCGCACCTGATCACATTAGTTGACAGTAAGGTCCACCACAACCACCAGTGCAGCTAAGTGCCAGCGAAACAAGTCCTCCATGTTAGACCTGGAAGGGTTTCTTTCCACAAGTTCCAGTACGAGCCCTGTACTGGAGTTGCTAGATCTTAAGAAGGGACTTTGAGAAATTCGTACCATGAACATGCAATGGTATTTGCTTAGAACAAGAACTGTGCAGTAATAAGTAAATTCAAATTCAGAGGGGGAGTACATGTTGAAGTGCTTGGAAGGGATATTTGGGAATGACGATCCAGTTTTAGATGCATAGTCTTCATTCTAAAATTGATTGTGGATTTCTGCATTATTATGCTATAAAAAAAAAAAAAAAAACTTTTTTAAAAAGAACAATCTTTAAAAAGAAGTCCAAATTAAAATTTTAGACTCGTGCTATCAACCCCTTAAGATCACCCCAGAGTGTTTGCCCCGTTAATTACTTTATTTGTATGGGATGAGAAGACTGTACAAGCCTTAAGATTAGTTGAGATGCGCACAAACTAACCCAGACACTTGATTAGCCCAAAAAAATACAAAAAAGAGAGGCGCAAGTCAAAATTTGCAAGGGGTACACAAAGTGTAATGCTTAAATCCAAGTTCAAATCTCAGCTTTCAGATTCATAGCTAATAGCCTATCTTATCTTCAATTAAAAATCAAATGTAACAATAACAATTCAAGTTTTCATCAATATACTATCAAAAAAGCAATAGTTAGCCCATGATTAGGTCAATGAGGAACATTCATACGCTGTCAGCAGAGTACCAGTTTGGCAAAAGAAGAAAAAGAAAAGAAAAAAAAAAACAAAACAGAAAAAGGATTCACTGGCATCATCAATCAAGAAGCCTCCAATAAACTTCACAGGTAAATCTAGATCTGTTGAATATTAGCACCACTTGTGTGCCCCATTCAATCTAATTTTGGTTTCCTTTTGATGTCGAATAAATAGATAAAATAAAAAAAATGATAATTAAAATAGAAAAGCAGCAACCCAAGTCTTGTTAAAGCCCTTGCTGAACCTCTCAATCTATGTCTGCCCAAAACCTACTTATGGGTATGGCCACATCTTTCATTCAAATAGCGGGTCAATCAGTATTTTACCACTATCTCAACCAATGCCCATTTTACGATGCTCAATTCTCTCCGTAAATGCTTCCATTTAACTACAAGCATATGTTCTAGATAATCCCATTATAGTGTCCAGGTAAAGGTAGTGAATCAATACCAAGTTTCCAGCTTCATGAAAATGACAATGCATTCATGGAAAACTATGAAATGAATGCATCAAAATGCTGAATCATCATTTCACCTGTTACACTGTCAAACAAGCTTTGACATGAAAGCAATGAAAATCAAATCAAACTGTAATTTCCAGGAAAACAAATGAATCAATGCTGGATAGTGTCCTCAAATGTTTGTACAGATCGCAGCATCATTCAGGATAAATGAGTAAATGAATTATTGCTTAAATGGGGAACCTGGTAGATAATGGCGCATGGATTCAAGCTTTGACATTTTGATATAATACAAAGGCATTTTAGATGATCTATGATAGGCCATTTAATCGTTACAACAGTGAGCGACCAAGTAAACTGAGAAAAAATATACCTTATAAAAGGAAACATGTCATACATAATATACATAAAAAAGTGAAAAATAACAAATAAAAGTTCAGGTGACTATTATGAATAATCGTGTCATGTTTCTGAGGTCCATGATCCTCAACTGAAAACCTATCCTCAAACTGAAATGGAAGCACATAACTTTTGCAGGAAATGGCTCATATGATTTATCATGTGATACTAAAACAAAGTAATTCTGCAAGAAATATTTAAATTTTTTCCTCTCCAACAATCCAAAAACATATATCTTAGATTTCTAGATAAACTGGCATCTTGGGTTCAGCGGTTCAATCCAGAATTCACCTCTTCTGTACCTCTACTTTTCAAAGATACACTCTTCTTCCCTGACACACATTCTGAGCTATATGGAGTACATTACCAGTTTATGTTTTGATATCCTTCAGCAAATAAATTGGAATGGAGATTTTGACTCTGATAAAATACACAATTTTCTCCAAATTTCTAATATTCTTGAAAAATGCATTTCCTAATCGAGTTGTGAAACAAAAAAAACAAAAAAACCAACAGAATCTGTTAAAATGATAAAAGCAAAACAGTTACTCTCAAAGAAATTCTGTAATAAGCGACTGAGCCAAGAATTGATCATCAAAAAAGAAAAAAATAGAAGATATGTTATTAAGAAAGCATAAAAGGATTAATCTTTACGATAAAATTCCAAAACTTACTATGCATCTAGATGAAGAGATTAGAGTACAAAAGAAATCAAATTGGCATTGGTTAATAAAATTGTAGTTGAGTGGGGTGCTATGGATTAATTAGTAAATTTCCTCATGATTGTTAAAACTATGGTGAGTAATACCATTACTGATAATGAAACATAACATAGTAGCCCTTTCAACTCTGGATCCTTGCCAAATCAATTAATGAAGACCTTGAAGAAGACTTCCGCAATTATTTGAAACAAATAGTAAGAAAATTTTGTACAGACTATTAATTTATTCAAATTAATCAAAAGAATTGGCAAATGCAGTACAATTTATAGTTAGGGATGGTTCGCGAATAATTATCACAACTTCAGAAATTCCTCATTTTGTTTATCATTCTAAAACAAAGACTCAATGAGAAATGAAGATTATGAGGAAAAATAATCGTAAAGAGTGATTCACCGTTCGAATAATACTAATAGATAATGTGGAAAGCTATCTGTATAACTAGTATGCCCATCGCCACTATCAATGGCAATGGAAAATTTTCCTTCATGTGTACTTTTTATCCTTTTGGTAATGGTTAACTAGTTGTCCACGGGTAATTCTTCTCTTTAAGTTTGCTTGATTAGGAAGTATCAGAATTTGTAAAGTTAGTCCACTTTTCTGGTGATCTTCAACATGAAGCCTGCTTAAATAACCTGGAAGAATATTATTAGTACCTTTCAAATCATATACCTCAAAAGTATATATGGCAATTTGATTATAGCATTTCAATCATCTTCCTTCTGATGTATTTCTTTTGATTACAAGCAGTAGATTTTATGAGTATCCACCATTCATAAGAATAAATTAATTGGTGCATACAATCACAGATGACAAACCTATACGCTCAGATGAATGGTCCATAGACTCCGAAAGAACTATACATGCACTCAGAAGAAATTCAGTAAATCCATTAGCCTATTATTTAAATAGTCATTTTTCTGGAGCTGGAAAGCAAAGAATATGATCTCATATTCACCTCTAAAATTAACGTTTGTCAATAAGGTATATCAGATCAAACATTAAAATGAATACATTGATAATAAGTCATGCAACTTCAATTCCCTCCACAAACCCTAGATTTTTTCAGGCAGCTATATTATGGAACTCTTTTCAGACACTCATCCATTTGGCTTAAAGCCTTAAACTAATCTAGGACCAACACTGGCCAACTTAAGTGTAAATATAGAAAGATTGGTTAGTACCTTGTAAAATTTGGAAAAAATTTGTTAAAGATGATAAAAGTTTGGTGCATCAATATCACTTCGAAATGAATAGGAGCATAGATGTGAGGTGGAAACCCCGTGCTTACAAGCTACTCAACTACATAATTGAGAATAGGATACTTACATGTTAATCAAAAGTGAGGATCAAAAGAGAAAAGACTTCTTTGTGTGTCTGTAGGATTCACCAACCATCGGCAGAACAACCATGCAGCACCGACCACTGATAAAAGCGACAGCATTGCTAGAAATCCAAAATGTGAAACATCATTTGCAATTATTGCAACTCCCAACATTACAGACTCTGCCAGACTTGCAATTGAAACCTCTGTTGTCCCAATAAGATTTGCTTTGGAGGCTGGGATCCCGGTTTGAAGAATCTGCGCCCCTACGACATCATACGACATGTGTCCCAACCTTGACAATACCTGCAAAAGGAGTACATGAACTTTTCTTAATCTTCAGCAGAATTGATACAGATAGAAGATATAAGAAATTATAAAATATCTTTAAGAGCTGCAAGCAAAGATACATAAATAACACAACGGATAATATCCAAAGGTAGATCCAACTACAAGTTTGGCTTCTTTTCTCTTTTGGTTTCAGCCCAAATGACTCCGCTGTTATTTTTGTCTTTCTTTGTACGTGCCAAACAAGTAGCAATTTATAAATGCATGGATGCATGCGTCAGGCATGCTGCATGCAGGACCCCATCTTCAACCAAAAGGAAGAGAGAGAGAGAGAGAGAGAGAGAGAGAACTTACAATCAAACACAAGAAGAATAGAAGTGGAGTCTGCCGAGTAAGAGATCCACTCCAATACACAGCAACAGCAATGGTAAGAAGTGAAGCCTGTAATATCAGTCCAATTGCTCCAGCCTGGTAAAAGAAATCCTTCAGAATTAGGATGGGAGTAGGAACAAAAACAGGAACTGCTAGTAGACTACTAAGAAATAATATCCAAACAGAGAACAACCTTTAAAATACCGAATCGCCTGACCATGTTTGCAGATAGAAATGTGGCTGCAACACCCATGAAAGCACATAATCCACTAAAGGCCCCAATTATTGATGGATTTAAACCTGAAACAACCAGAATGATACATCTCAGACTTAAAAATCAAATTCAAGCTCAAGGAGGATTTCTATAGATCTTCAGCACTATTGTTTACTTAGAATTTCATCTAAAATGTAAAGAGAGCAGAAAAGAAAAAGGAGGTAGTCACATTGGAATACACTGACAACTCCAGTATTGCCCCCAGCTTATGCAAGCACATACTTGAGTGGTCTTATGTTACTAATTAAATATGAATAAGCCAAAAATAATAACATTAATGAACATAAAAAAAATATTTTAATTTCATCTTATACGTTGTAAACAGTAAGTAGATGAATGTCTTCAATGTTAACATGGTCCAAAAGTTTTAAGTCTCTTGACACCTTCCAATTAAAACAGCCAAAATGTTGCAAATTTTCAGATAACAGAAATCAGACAACAATTTAATATATAGTTTCTTGTTTTCTTAAAACACTTATTTTAGAACTAAGTCATTTTGACTACTTGAAACTTCTTGAAACTTTACAAAACTCCTTGAAACTCACCAAATCACAAGTGAGGAGGTGATTTCAATGTAACAGGCTTATGGCATACTACCCACTGTGTTCTTTCTAATTAAAGCAATGGTCAATATATGTATAATTTATAAGATCACTACCTTTAGGATTGCTTTATCTGACTCAAAATTCAAATGGCTTTAAGTGAATATCAAATTAAGTGACAAAAAATTGTAGGTTATGAAGTGAACTTAATACTGGATTCAATTAAATTTTCAGATTTAAGACCTTTACAGTATCAAACATCTCCTTCATCTTGTTTTGCATTTCCAAAATGGTCCTAATAATCAGCCAACCAAAACCCTTAACTAAAGTGAAACTTTAAAATGTGACCATCAACAGGATCAAGTTTCAATCAAGAAAATCTTGGTCGTGAGTGGCCCCATCAAATGGTGATAGTTTGATCTGTGCCATTTTTATAGCTAATTGTGGACTAATACACTATTGCTTAATTCCAAATGTCAACATCTATTCATAAATTGAGGTCTAAATCTAGTCAACCAAAGACGTCTCCCAGAGGAACAGCAGGTGAAAAGTTTAGAAGTTGGGACAATACCACGCTGTGTTAAAAATGCCGTCATCAATCCACCTGGAGCAAGAACAACATTGAAGAAAAGAAGCACATACGCTAGGCTGGCAGGGAGCACGGGCTGCTGCATGTACTCAACCCACCCGTGCTTGATAGCCTCCACACTCATTTCCACTAGTTATCAAAAAAGATGGAGTTAGTTGGCGTGCAAGTCGAACATACCAATTTGAAGTATTGTAAAGACAAACCTATATTCTCAGTATCCAGCAGTGGTCTTCCTGTGGAACTTCTGCAACATGTTTGTGGAGATTTAGCACGGTCAAGAACCCCCGTAGAAAGCTTGTTGGTTAACCACGTGAAAACAACCTTAAGATACAGCACATATCTCAGAATAACAAGAACTGATAATGGCAAAGCACCATAGACAGAGCAAGCAGAACCAGACAATGAAAAAACAAAAGAACGAAAAAATTACCACAATAGGCAATGCCCCTATCATTAAACCACCAGCAAGCTTCAAGCAAGTCACGGGGTCATATTTAGATAAAAGAATGCCAAACACTGATGCTCCAGCAATCTGCGACAGTATGTAAACATAAGTCTCTTCTTTGAGTGTTTCCCATGATAAGTTCTAGTCATGACAGTTTAACCAGTCTGAATCCTGGCCTTCAGTTATAATATCGAATACACTCATTGAGCTCCACTTTCATTTGTATTCCACTATTTGAGTAAAAAGAGCATTTGTTGTAAGATTATTTGAACACAATCCACAAAAGGAAGAATATCATCACCCCGAAAATATGACCATGCATTCGTAATTCAATATAACTAGCCTTGTCAAGGTCACATAATTGGCAATAACCTCGCAGAGGAGATCAATTCGACTAAGAACAGCATTTGCCTGCGCAAGAGCAATAGGCCGATTTGTTCCTGCTAACTGTACAGATGAGAATGTTAAATTAGAAAATAATTGACACCCCAGAGAAGAAACAGGAAAAGCTGTCAATATACCAAAGAAACAAACAAGCACGAATAAGCACTACCAGCACGACCCAATCACGCTCCATTGCAACTCCTAGTGCCAATCCAGATAGCCTCTCAACAGCTCCAGCTAATACTAGTACAACAAACCAAGGACGGGGAAGCATAGATGACGCGAAGGAGGGATGAATAGTATGGGCATGAATAATCATACCAACAGATAACAGCTGTGCAGCTGCCTGGAAAGAGAAATATTAGAACACAACTTTTGCGAAGAAATAGTCCCACATCCAGCTTCAATCACTGATCTTATATGAACAATTACCTGGACAATAGTCAAACAATTATATGCAGGTACTCTGGGGCAATGATCCATAAGTTTACCAACCAAAGGGCCTCCAACAATTATTGCAAGCTGTTCAACAAGGAACTCATTAGAAAGCGTTCTTGTGCCCTTTATCTAATATGCATAATGCATTGAACTTGTTGACCTTAGCGAAGAAACCCATGACAGCCACTGGAAGAAGGCTTGGATGAAGCAATGCAATAGCAGCAGGCCATGCAAAATTCCAAAGCTGTTCCACCAAATTCCCAGCTATACAACTAGCATAAAAGGCTGATTCAAATGACCTTTGGGTTAGAAGCTGCTTGAATGATCCAACATCAGTGCAATATGCTATATGTGTCAAAAGACAGATCAGTACATTCTAAAACAAAATATATCATGACTAACGAAGAGAAGGTCAATAACTATGACTAGAGCGTCAATGGACCAGTACACAATTTTTCGAGCTAAAAAGCAGCAAAGCTCCACCCAAAATTAGACGTCTCTACCTCTCTAATATGCTCATGCTTTGTGCAAACTGTGGCTAGAGTATCAATGGACCAGTACACAGAAAAATTTTTGAGCTATGCATCTCAGATAAATGAGCACCACTGGTTATGATGAGTTCACACTACTTAATGAGACATCTTGGGGTTGCATATGGAAGTAATGGTCTCATAGAACAAGGAAGTGGCAAAAATAGTGGAAGAAACTACAGAGATGACAACTGAGTATGACATACTTTGGGTAAGCAACAATTGAATATGATTAGTCAAGGTATAAGCTGAGTAGCTTTCTTTGGAAAAAAATTTCAGCTACAACATTGCTACTAATATGTTCAGAGGACAAAGGGAGAGTTTGACAACATCACAAACTCCTTAACCTCCACCTAAAATTGGATGTTTCTAGCTGTCCAATATGCTAGTGCTTTATGTAAAATCTAAACTGAATACCTGATCCCGTCTTCCAAGTGTGAAAATATCAAAATCTCCTAAAAACATACTTAGAATTATCTCATCAAATTGAGTTCTGATCATGCAACCACAAAATTGGACCCCAAACCCCTTGCACACAAAGGGTCACAACAAGAGGGACTAGGGACGAGGTGAACGTCCATAATGAAACAATTTTAGTTCACTTTACACAAAAAACCATTCAAGTGGATATAGTTCCATTAAATATATTTGTTGGTCATCATGGAGTACTAAATGGCCACAGTTTTCAACAGTCAATACTCAAGGGAATGTGCTCTTACCGTACAATCCTGCTGGATGGGCAGGAGTTGCAGCAAGGACATTTTGTTCCTCCTCTGATAAGACCTGGAAGGGAAAAACCAAATGATGAAAAGATGAGACATCAAAGACTCAAAACACTTCTTCTCATTAACAAGATATGGGTGAAAGGGAAAGAGTTGTTGGTGGCCACTTGGGTCGTACTGGCAATGTTGTCAAAAGAGTGTCAAAGTAAGTGTCATCAGCCAGTAAATTCAAAGATTCAGTCTCGAGGATATCAGATTTGATATGAACAATTGGAACTGAACAGTTTGAAGCAGGAGCTGAAAATTCTTCTTGAACTTCTTCACCAGTGTCAACATGATTGAGGACTTCAGTGTTCGTTGTTGAACATCTAGAATTGAAACTTTCCAGCCTGTAAACAAAATAACATGATGATACATAAATCAATAAACAAATTCCTCCCAAATTATCAAATGTAATTCTCATGAGACATGGCTCAAGAGCATAGTCAAAATCATTAATTCTTGGCTGACAAAGCAGTTCCACAAGCAAAAGGATGCTAATTGAAAACGGTGTAAAATCAGCTTTGAAGAAGAATCTGTTCTTCTCCTCAATATTGGTTTTATAAAAAGTAGAATTTAACCTGAAAGTGAGTTCATCAGAATTTCCAAACTAAGAGTCATATGCTACTGTTAGACGACATTTTAACCTGTTTTGCAAACGTTTTTTTTTAAATACATCTGAAAAAATAAAAAATACAGCTAATTTTTGTAATCCGGCCTTTCCAGTATTCATCACATAATAGAGAAGCCAGAAAACATTAATTAATGATGTGGAAAGATATGTTCCATAACTTCCACGAAAATCAATATTAATGACCGCAAATATTCAGTAAGGCTCCATTAGCTCCCATGGAAAGTTTTCGGAAAAGACAATTCATTCATGTGTAAAAAGAAAAGGAGGTAATTTTCTTTGTAAAAGATCTCGCCAGGCAGAAACCATGGGGGTTCACAATATGGTGATCTACCTTCCAGGTTTAGTTGTTTATGTTTCAAGGAATTTTCTGTTTTTGATCTGCGTTATGACTATCTAGGAAGTTCAATAGAGAAGAACTGATCTTGGTTTAATATTCCTTTTGCTGATGGGAAAAGCGTGGTAGTTCTAGGTAGCATTTGGCGCAGCTTCTAGGATGTCTCAAATGGGCTCTCTTTTCTTTCTTTTCTTTTTTGTAAATAAACTTTATTAACAAAACTTGCCTACAAAAGAAGGTGGGTGAAACCCTGTATACTGAGAAGACCCCAAGAACTTATATGCTATACATCCACAGGCATATACAACTCCTCTAGAAACTGAACAAAAGAAGAAACAAAGAAAGGACAGTCCTCTCTCCTAAAATAGATAAAGGAGCAGAGGACATTTCAAATTGCAAATAGGTAACTCTATACCATCAAAAGTTCTCCTATTACGTTCCATCCAAATAGTCCACAGAACACTCAATGCAGCAGCATTCCACAACTCACCAGCTGAAGGACAATGGAGAAGAAGGTAATTAACAGTTCCCATTGTTTCTTACACATACAATGCTCTGTAATAACTTTACATCTCTTTCTAAGGTTGTCAATGATCAAAATAGCCTCATGAGCTACAGTCCATGGGAAAAATGCAACTTCAGGAGGGGCCTTAGTTCTCCAAAAATGCAAACATCTACTCCAGGTCAAGGACACATGCCTTATAAGATTGGGCCCTATGCTTATCACAGAGTAGCTCCCAACAAGTAATTTCATCTTGTTAATGTGTCATGCGCGAAGAAAATGATAAATCAAGGCCCATTGGTAGTAACTAATCCCCTAAATTCTGAGACAGGAGGAGTGATTGAACCAGTTCCAGAGATTTCCACTAAAACAAAAGGCTAAGAAAGCAAAAATGAGAAGAAGAAAAAAAAAAAGTGACACAGATGTGATCATGAAATTCTGTGATGTTACATAAGAAGGGTAGCACCAAATTGGGAGAACTATCCTTCCTTGAGAACAATGATGCAAATACAGGGGGAGGGATGTAAATACAGCAGCAACTGCATATTTCATGTTCTTTGTGCATAATTCTTTTCTTATTTTTCTTGTTTTCCCTCTTCCATGAAAATAAGAGAGAGCTCTCAATCTGTCAGTACACAAGTAAGTTGCAATTTTACAGCTTACAAGCTTCGGCTTTCCTCCTATGAAATAATCCTCGATTCTATTTCTTACTTTCTTCATTTTTTTCTTTTTTTCTCACTACAACCCCAAATATTACCCAAATTTAACAATAATATACCCATTTAAAAGAAAAAATAACGGTAGTCGAGCCGTAGAGGCTTCATTTTCCACAGGTAAAGTTGCTGAGGGACTAACTTCCACTAAAACAAGCAGTGTCTAAATAATTTGCTTAAGCAAGTCCACATACGTGAACAATTTTTCACTTAACTATTGAAGGAAAAATATGATTCTCTTTTTCACCCACATTAAGTCCTGCATTGGAATTCCCATCATTCCTTACATACATATTTATATACACATAAATACAAATGCCCAATGAGCTAGAGAACACAAAACACCTCCATTACTGCCCGAAATGAAATTGTTAGAAATTGACATTTCTTTCGCAGCCAAATTTTTAAACTTTGGTACCTGCGAGAGGTAAATTGGGGATTCAACCATCGAAGAGTAGAGAAACGAGGGCGTAATCGAATCGGAGGTGACGGTGACGGTGACGGTGACGATAACGATGACGATGAAGAATAAGAATATGATTGACGACGAGGTAGAGGAGACAGACCGAAGAGTGCTGACGAAGACGGCGGACGAGAGATGATAACCACAACCATGATTGCTGCTTCAATAATTTCTTCTTGAAGCACCGCTTGTCCTGTAATTGAACTACCTGACAACTCATGCAGCCCTCAGTAGAAGCTGTAGATGAGAAGTTGATGATGACGATGAAGATGATGATTCAATTTGCAGAAACTCTCTAGCAACTTGAATAAAGTCTTAGGGTTCAAGGTTCTTCTCCTTCATCAATCATCAATTATGCGAACCTCAAAACCTCTGAAGAACAATTTTCACCCACACAGTAATGTGAATACACGTAGATATAGATGTCTATGGGTATATATGAATAGATTTTTCTTTTATATATTTTTGAACAGTGGAATTTAACACACACCCTTATCTGATATGAGGCCGCCGGTGGGCGGACAGCTCAAAACCAGAAGGTGGGGGCCATATCTGATGACGTGTCAGTTCTTTTCAATACTCTATCTCGGATAGGGAAACAAAAAGAATGCACGTAAATCTCACAGCGCTGTTGTACGCTGTGGAATATTGGAATCATCAGGGTTCATGGTTAAATTTACACTTTAGTGGCCGTACAAAAATCTCCTAAAGTTCAAAATCTTATAAAACGTTTGGTTACAGTTTGTTCAGGTTGAAAAAAAGAAGAAATTACAATTTAAATTTTATACTTTACACAGAATTTTATATTAAAATTTATATTTTTAAATATAATAATTAAGTTCCTATACTTTTAATTTGTTGCACCATCTAATTAACGATCAAAAGTTATATGCATTTTATGTGACCCTTTTTAAGTAAAAAAAATGTATTTTCACACAATTTTGACTCTAAACACTCTCAGTCCTCCCTCATTTAAGACAATTAGCGGCATTTAGTAATCTTAATTTCATTTTATGCATATAGAATTACTTGATTTTTAGAGTCTTTGATAGAGATTAGTGAAAGATGAGGGCTTTTGAGTGCCAAGATAGTGTAAAAATATATTTTTGCCCTTGAAAAAGGGACACATGAAACAAACAGGAATTTTGACCGTTAATTACACAAACGAATGCTTACAGGAAGGTGATATCGCAACAAATTAATATACAGGAACTTAATTGTTATAATTAAAAGTATAAATCCTAAAATAAGATTCAGTATAAAGTTTAAGAGTACAAAGTATAATTTATCCTTTAAAAAATAATTTTAGAAATTGTTTTGAATGAGATTGCATTTAGTAAATCGGTTTTGAAACTTGTTTTTAAAAAATTTTTTAGGAGTAGTGTACATTTTTTTCCAAAATAATTTGTCCCAAGACATAAATTTATCGTTCAATTATTCTATCAATTAATTATTGTAACTAACTTAGTATTTAAGCATGAATCAATAGCATGCAAAAAAAAATATAAAAAACAGTCGCATACAAATCAAGACACATGATTAATAAATGAAAAACCTAATAAAGAAAAATCATTGAACTTAGTACAGTCAAAGAACTATATATAAGTTATCAACTTCCAACTCAACCATCTCGCCTTCATGCTTCTTTGGGTGTCGAATCCTTGAACATCTGGTATGCTCTTATTAAATTGCTAGAGTCTCACAATTCACTTACAATATAATTTTTTAATAATTATTTGAATATCAAGATTCATTGCATTGAGAACATGACTATGTTCATCATGGACGGAGCTTCTACGAAAGCTCTCCTGAACTATTACCTAGGGTAGAAAAGCCCAAAACAAATCTTATATGTAAATCATTAGTCCAACCTTATTTTAGCCCACCTAACAAATTTTTTAGCCCAGTACTCTAGCCCAATTCCAACCAAAACCATCCAAGAAAAAGAGAGAAAAGAAAAAGGAAAAACAAATTTGATTTAGTCGGCTAAGAGAAAACAAAGTATGAAAGGGTTTCTGAACATCAAGCTGCCAAAAAAGCTGAAGAAAATTGAAAGAAAGAGATTGGGTGCCATAGATTTAGGGTTTTATTTGTTGTTTTCTTCCCGCATTTTATTGGCAATTAACCAGATGATGGAGTCTTAACTTGGATGCCAATGATTGATTCACTTTTGAACTTCTTGGATGCCATTGGAGGGCAGTACATATTGCATCATCTCTCCAATAGAAAAAAGCTAAGGCCCCATTTGTTTTAAAGGAGAATCTGAAGGAAAGATATTTTTTAAAAAATTAAGAAAGTTTAGTTGTTTATTTAATTAAAAATTCTTAAATTATAGAAAATAATATTCCAAATATAAGGAAAAGGTTAGAAAATAACATTTGAGCTTTTATCTCAAAAGTTGTTTTCTGTGGATGGGAGAACTATCGATAACTTAATCCCCTATAATTCTACTTCATAAAGAAGAGTTCTAATTTTTTATAATATCTCCCTCTCTCTCAATGTCTAAATCAATTATATTGTTCAAATAGGAATCGTGGCTAAAATAATTTCTGTATAAAAATTTTGTAGTTTACACCAAACAAACGAAAAATAAAAAGAGACCAATTTTTTTTACTGCCAAATATTTAAAAACAAATTTTTTTCTTTTTAGAATTTATTTTCGAGCAAACAAACAGAGCCTAAGTGTTCATTTGGTACGGCTTTTTTTATTTTAATTTTTTGGCTTAAAATCTAAAAAATTTTAATTTTTTTTGCTTTTATAAGCTAAGACAAGTAGAAAAGCAAAAAAAAAAAAAAAAAAAAAAAAAACTAAAAGCTAAAACAATTTGACTTTTTTTGCTTAAAAACTTGAAAAAACCAGTCCAAAAAAGCTCCAAAAAGCCAAAACCAAATGGGTCCCAGAGGTGAGTTGTGTGTGTACCAAAAAAAGCCAAAGATTGATTCAATTTTTACTTCTTTATTATATATACATCTGGCAATACACACACTCAAATATATATAATATGTTCATAAAATATTTGAATTCATGTAATTGTATGTTTATAATCTAGTATTTTGATGGTGGCATCATTGTCAATAATGTAACCCTATACAATTTTATTTGTTTATTTGTGAATTTTTGTTTGTTTATTTGTGAGTTGGTGTTTATTTAGGGTTTGAATGAGATGTAGAATTAGGGCTTTTGATACTAGAAATATATTTGATCGAAACGTTGATTCATCTTATTTTAATTGTCCTTGTTGCCATGACAATTATGGAACCATCATTTTAGCTATAAAGTATGTTAGAACTGCTCTTCGTAACAAGATGCCTGATTAGTTTCTTACAGATTCTATGATTATCTACATTAAGAGAGAACTATTTGAAAATATCGATTCAGATTCGATAATAAATTATTTTTATTACATAAAAAATCGTAGCACACAACTTCAATAGTGTATTTGTTTAAAAATGTTTAAAAAATGAGCTCTCTCACCCCTCCATCCACTTCCCTTCTACTCCTTAAAAATTACTCAATCATGACATAACTAACTTCTCTCTCCCGAATTCTTCACTTCCCCTTCCAACTCCTCAGTCTAAATGAAGTGTAAAGAAGAGTTCTAATTTTCTATAATCACTTCCTCTCTCTTAGTGTTTGAATCAATATATATTGTTCAAATAACAACTGTGGCTAAAATAATTTCTCTATAAAAAAATTTGTACGTTACACCAAACAAATGAAAAATAAAAGGAGACCAATTTTTTTTACTGCCAAATATTTTCCACGAAAATTTTTTCTTTTTAGAATTTATTTTCCAACAAACAAATGGAGCATAAGGGTTCATCTGGCATGGCTTTTTTCTAACTTTTTTCATTTTACTTTTTTGGCTTAAAATCTAAAAATTTTCAATTTTTTTTTGCTTTTATAAGCTAAGACAATCAGAAAAGCACCCAAAAAAACCTAAAAACCTAAAAAAAAATTTGAATTTTTTTGTTTATAAGCCAAAAAAACCAGTCCAAAAAAACTCCAAAAAGCCAAAACCAAATAGGCCCTAAAGGTGAGTTGTGTGTGTACCAGAAAAATGCCAAAGATTATATTGATTCAATTTTTACTTCTTTATTGTATATACATCTGGCAATACACACACTCAGAAAATATTTGAATCTATGTAATTGTATGTTTATAATATAGTATTTTGATGGTGGCATCATTGTTAATAATGATTTTGCTAGTTTGTTAACCCTATACAATGTTATTTGTTTATTTGTGAATTTTTGTTTGTTTATTCATGAGTTGGTGTTTATTTAGGGTTTGAATGAGATGTAGAATTAAGGCTTTTGATACTTAGAAATATATTTGATCAAAATGTTGATTCATCTTATTTTAACTCTTCTTGTTACCACGACAATTATGGAACGATCATTTTAGCTATGAAGTATGTTGGAATTGCTCTTCGTAACAAGATGATTGATTAATTCTTAACAGATTGTATGATTATCTACATTGAAAGAGAAATATTTAAAAATATCGATTCAAATTTGATAATAAATTATTTTTATTATATAAAAAATTGTAACACACAACTTCAATTGTGTATTTGTTTTTGGATACTTCTCTTTGTTTATTTTTTAATATTTACATTTTTATGTATACATTTGCTATAAATTAATTATAAATATTTTATTTGAAATGTCTTGAATTCTTTAAGACAACCCATAATTCTATTTACCTATGAAAAAGTTTATTAGAGTGCAAATCCTTTTTGGCATGAATTTTGAGTTATAGTAAAATAGGAAATTTCAAACTATTGCCTTCCACTTGAGCTGGCATCGCGGAGCTAATCTTCAAAATTTGCATCATGTTTATTAGACATGTGTCAACATGATCTAAACCAACGTAAAATAATTAAAACATAAAATTACAATTAAAGTTTTATTCACAAATTGCTAATGTAATGGCCCCGAGTTGTATTAGCATGTGCTAATTCCTGTGCCAAAAGTCTAGCTGGGGATATAATATATACATATATATATATATTATATCCGACTTTTGGTATATGTATATATCTTTTGAGTTTCTGTACTTTACTATAAATGATATCAAAACCAACCATGTACATGATCGTGAGAGAACTGGGACACTATAGTATAGGGTCAGTGATCAGTTGTAAAACTTGTAACACCATACAAGGAGGTCGCAATCTTGTGAATGGTTTGGGGTCCATCGCAAGAACGCAATAGCATAAAGGAGAAAAATTATAACGAGTCGACCATGCGAGGCGCCACATAAAAATTAATGGGTCAATCAACTCATCAATTTTCAAAAAAACACAAACAAAATTTTAATAATTATTTTTGTTGAAAAAACGATTTGATCAGAATATCAATTTCCAAAAAAACACTAAGAAATTTTACTAATTAATTTTTTGTTAAAAAAAAAAGATTTGATCAGAATTTGAACCATTGTTGAAAATATTGATCCTAGTAATCTCAATGAGAAAGAAAGAACTCATGAATTAAGAGGTAATGAAATCTCTATCTCCAATGGCAAACTTACTATGAGGACATGAATGGGCAATTGCCCTATTTTAACTTATAAAAAAATTATTTTTACTGTTTATTATTATTTTTTCTAATACTTCTTACCTTTATCTACTCTACATATGATATGCATGTTCTTACTATGTATAAAATAAATATACTCTCGGAATATTATATTTTATCATGAATGATACCATATACTAACTTTGTGAATGGGACAAATTAAATATGAATTATGCGTCTTATTATTATTATTATTATTATTTTTTAAGTTTAGATGGCATCCTGATTTGAGTGTGCAAGGAAATTATTTTTAATATGAAATAATAATTAAAGAATAAATTGAGTATACTTAAATAACAATACTAGAACCAATTTAAGATTCAGAATATAAAATGAAAATTTCGAGTTGATTTTTTTAATCATGAGTTAAATAAGACAAATTGAGTGTACTTAAATAACAATACGATCCAATTATGTGTCTCTGCAAAAGTATTCATTTGCTTCTAAAATTAGTACTGATTTTATTAATCACGAGTTATAATTATAACAATAGAAAGAGTTTTTTCAACAATGATACTTGTAAAAATAAATCAATTGCACAACCAAAATGAAGGATTATTCATAAAGGTCATCGAAGGCTTTTGTAGATGTAACTATGCATGCTTTTTGGTTAAAAATAATAGTATCAATGCATTACTTTGTTTTGTATTTTATGATTTGAGTATTAGTGCTTAAATTTTCCCCTTATGTTAAGTTTCACATCAAAAGTATTCATGGTAATCCTAGGCATATAAGCAAGAGTAGTGAACTCTGTTAGCTTAAAAGGCAACCCAAGGGGGGTGAATTAAGTTTTACAAAAATTAAAGCAATTAACATTAATTAAGAATTAATCTAATCAATGAAACAATAGTTTTAGATGTATACAATGTAATGTAAGCAATAATGAAATGAAAACAGAATACAAAAGAGTACACCAAGAATTACCAAGATTCAAACACAACTTGTGGTCTACGTCTGCACTCCAAGATCCCCTTAAAGTCTCCTTCCACTATGCAATCTATTATTACAAAATAGATGCTGATTTCCAAAGTGCTCAGTTTACTTTTACACAAGAATTTCTTCCGAAGTTTTTCCAGCCGCCAAGTGATTTTATCCAAGATCCACTTCAACTTACAAGTGTTTTTCTTTTATAAGAGAACATTTCAACTCTCACTTACATATATATGAAAGATATACAAACGAAATACAAACTCTCTATGTAGAGTAGATGAAAATTGAATAGCTCACTAACTACCAACTTGAAGACAAAGAGAATTTTTAGATTTTTCAACTCAATCAATCAGTGACTTTTATCCATAAATGCATTTGGAGGCTTATATATAAAGCTTTGAATTGATTTTACCTGTTGAAGGTTGTTGGAGCTTCATTAAATGCGTGCCCAATTTAATATAACGTTTAAAAATATAACCATTAGTCCTCACGTGTCGACACTTGACTTCTATGTGTCGACACATCGAGTTTGCATTCTCTAGATTTTGTCCACTGTCTCCATGTGCCGACACATCAAATCCATGTGTAGACATATCACTCAAAAAATATCTTTCATACTTTTCTTGATCAGTTTAGCCTCAGATAATCTGGGGATGTTCAAGAGATCTTCTCTTTGAGATATGATGTTCTTCAAAAACACTTAAAATCTTTAAGCAGTCTTCTTTTTGGGGTATGATGATAATTTAAAGTCTTTAATCCGTTGTGACAATTCAAGAATGTCTTCAATTCAATTTAATTTTTTCTAAGTCTTCTGTTGGATTCTTCAAGAAATCTTTGCACAAATGATGAATTCTTCATTTGAATTACCTTCAATCTCTTTAAGTTCAAGTTACCTTCATTGAGTCTTTAAAAGTTTGATGAAGTCTACTTTTTAAGTACTCTCAATACATATCAACTTTCTTGAATCTTCACAACAATCCTCTTTATAGAGACTTTGCAATCATGATAAATTTTCTTTTTGAACACTTTCAAGCTCTTCGAATGCAAATCATCTGTTTAAAATTTAAATATGTGCAATTGTTCTGTTTTGCTGCGAGGCCCAACTTTTAGTGCATTATTTGAACTTGTAAATGTTGTACATTCATTTTGACATGAATTAGACTTTAAGTCAAGCTTTAAGTCTAAATTATAATTTTTATTAATCTGCACGTTAATTAAATTCATTAGTAAACTAACACAAGTTTTAGTTATCATCAAAATCAAGACGTAGAATCAACAAACTCCAATAGAGAAATTATTCAACAGATCTAAAACACTATGCCAATATGATGATGTAGTGTGCCAAACTAATTACAAATAAATACATCATTTATTTTTTTATTAACTCAACTACATGGGTAATAAATATGAACATGTTAGAAAAGTTGTTATTTCTATTATTTTAAAGATTAGGTCAATCAAACTAAAATAAGAATATATGTTTATTTGTAATAGGTTGGGCACACCACATCATCATGCTGGCGTGGTGTTTCAGACCTACTAAATAATTTCTCACTCAAATGACATCTTATTGGCTAGCTCAGTTGGACGAGTTACATGGCTAGCAGTCAAGATAAGACAATTTTCTAAAATGGGGTGAGATAACGAATTATGGACTAAAAGACCTCCAGTTGGGTTGTTGCTATGAGTTGAATCTCACATCACTTTGTAAAGTTGAAGTGAAGTTTCATATATATTTGCATAGATCTTTATTTAGTATAATGTATTTCAAAATTGTGGGGTTTAAATCCAAAGCAGATAATATTGTGCTATGTGGACTTGGATCGTTATAAAATAGTATCAAAGCTAGATAAGGCAAAAATATGTGGACTCAACCTTACTAAAAGATATTTACTTGGTAGAACGTGTTTAAAAGTTATGAAATTAAGAATTAATGAATAATATTGTACCATTTAAATTGGGTCATGACATAATGATATCATAGTGTAGTTCAAGCGCAAGTGTGCAAACATGACATACACAAAGTCATTTTGCATCTCTAGGGGTTATGACCCAAAATGGACTTGGGTCATAATAAAATGCTATCAGAGCTTAAACTAGACCAAAGTGTGCCAACTTAACCCCATACAAAAATGTTTGACATATTTAACCACATATCAAATGGTCGTATTTAATTGCATGCGGTATCAACCATTAACATAATACATAAAAACTAGAGTAAATATATCATGTCCATAACTTGTAATACAGTAAGATTAAGGTTAGCCTAATAGTAGTTATGTCCCTACCCATAACTATGGTCGTGGGTTTGACTCTCCTCCCTTTTTCTCTTTCCCTTTCCCTTTCCCAAGACTTGCTATCTAGTGTACCAACAAAAAGGGCCCAATAAAATAATTTAAAAAACACAACAAAAATAAACTAATATTTTAAATCATACCATAGAAAATATTATGCATTAAAAATGGGTATTGTTAAGAACATATATTTAGCATATATTGTTAGATTTATTTTTAAAAATGAGCCTTGCTAAGGGCATATATTAATTATGTATTATCTAGTTGTACAAGATGTGAGGCTCATACTATTTTTCTCAATTTCTAAAATTTGCAATTCTATTTATGTATGTTTAATCTATACATTAATTTATTTTAATGAATTGTTTGGCATTTGAACTTTCTTAAATATTAAAAAAAAACCTTAACTATACGGATAAACATTTGCCTCAAACAAAGTTATTTACTAAAAAATAAAAAATTATTTAATACTTTTAAAGTATCACATATCTTCCCCCTTTTACCCAAATACGAGTAAGTGGCGAAAAAAAATGATGCGGTGTGCCATGAAAACATAAGCTCAAACCACAATAGTCAAATTAAAATTTCTGACTCTTGTACGATCAGGACTAACGGTGAAGATCACTCCACTTGGATTCACATGTCAGACGCCTGTATGCCACACGTAGAAATCTTCCTATCATCCACCGCATTTGCCGTCCAGAAGACTCCGGAAGACATTATAGTAGGAGAAAGTGCTATCCGTGATTTTATATAAACGCCTATTTCGTGTATTCAGTAAAAGAATAATGTTGTACAATGAAATAAAAATTTATATAATGTAATTAAATAAAAATTATTTTTTTAAGAAACAAAACATCTAAAATGATAGGAAGTTCGGGTAAGGGGGAGTGGGAGTTAAACAAAACATATGTGATTAAATAACTATTTAGTTATAAATTGCTATTGTCATGTCATTTTGATATAATTTTATGTATAAATTTTTAAAAGAATAACATTTGCCTTTATAAATTGTGTTTATAATAAGATCTCTAATGTTAAACTTAAATTTGAGTCACAATAATTTATTTTTAATATATTAGAGGGTGAAGCTCTACAAAGGAGAGAGGGAGGGGAAGAGGGAGGGTGACTTAAACCATTGACCCGGAAGAGGGATGGTGATTATTGAGCTAATTTCACTCATCTCAATAATTAGTCCATTATAACAGGACTCGTTTAGTATAATTTTTTTTAAAATTATTTTTTAATTTTGTTTTTTTATTGCTTATAAGCGAAAATAGCTAATTTTTTTTTTATTTTTCTGCTTATAACAAAAAAAGTTAAGTAAAAAAAAAAAAGAGCAAAAAAGTTTTAAAAGCTTGACTTTTTTGCCTAAAAACACTTGAAAAAAAACCGAACTAAACATGCTCGTAGTGGAAACACTAAATATTTATCATATTGTGTGTTTTGATTTTGGATATAAAAAAAAAAAACACAAAATAGGTAGAAGTAGAACCCATCGATTTAAGTTCTAGTATCTCACTCTAAAATCTTTAAATTTAAGTGGCCATAGTTATGATACTATATGCTCCTAAGGTGTAAAGCTCAAATATAAATAATATTTTTTTTATTATGTGATTAGGGGTGTTCAGATCACGCATATTTTTACTAACTCTATTTTTTGTCTGATTAAAAGTAGGTCACTCATGCCATAACTACTATATTTACTAGAGATAAATCTTTTATGGTATAATCCTAAAAAAAATTTATAAGTCTGAATTTACAATTTGCCCCTATCTCTAATGGTATTATAGTTATCTAGTGCCCCTGAATATTTGTATGCAAAACTCCATTAACGAATTGCCCAGATGCCGCGACACTAAAACATTTCTGGGTCCCAAAGCCGATGTGGCAAGATCTGATGGGTTTACCCGAGTCTCTCTCTAGGCACTGAAGCTCTATATTCAAACACGACGAAGCCATTGAAGCATGCTGAGAGTCACCCAAGAAAATGCAAGGACAGAAAAGGCAAGGGGAGGTCCCTCCGGGAAACGGAATCAAGGGTTGTAATCGCATTAATAGCTCGAATCCCGACGCCAGCATTTCTCCGGCCGTTGCCGGCTGTAATTCGGCGTCGCCGGCGATCGCTCTCCAGTATTCTGAAAAGTCATTGCCGGTCGATAGTTTCTATGAGAAACTCAGCAAGCTACATGAGTCCTCAGGACTGTGCCTTCTGTGAGTTATCAATTCACTACTTACGTGTGAGAATTAAATACAGAGAGAGAGAGAGGTTTTGTACGTCTATCTTGTGAGAGAGCTCAGCATATTCCTGGTTCCAGCTTCTAGATGCTTTTGTTGAATTTATTTTTACCACCTGTTTGGTTTCTGAGAAAATGTGGAAAAAAAAGAAGAAAAATGTATTTATGGTCGCAAGCAAGCAAAAGCATCTTTTAGTTGAGGATAGAAAGCACTGAGCACCTGAGATTTTAATGTTTCATCAAGAAAACACACATATAATCACACACACACACACAAAAAAACAGAAACGTGTCGTATTTTCTTTAATTATAGTGCTAAAATGCAGGTGAAATATATATAAATATATATATGCATTTTATTTAGCTATTTTTTCTTATATTTAGATTGGGGTTTCCATTATTTGTTTCTCAAATTTCATTGAAAATTGATTCTGCGAAACACATTTTAATGGCAGTTTCAATTTTCGGGAAGCAAGCTTGGACTTGTATATGTTTTACAAGGAAGTGACTGAAAGAGGAGGACTTCATCAGGTATTTTCCCTTTTTCTTTTCCTGATTTGACATGTTTTCGATTAAATGATTGAGAAATTCTTAATTAATTGATTTGTATGCACGCATGCGTGTATAATTCTCTATACTTGCATTTCGCATGTTTGGCAATCTCATTTTGAAAAAAGAAAGTAAAAATTCTTGATTATTTAAAGAAAATGTAAACATTTCCATGATCCTATTAGCAGGTAAAAGAGAAATGGATGTAGTAGAGTTCTAATTGGTTATGGTGATGGAAATTTTAGAATTCAGTTGTCTTTTTTTGGCCTTCTCAAGCACTTGAATCTTGATGCTATATGGCATGCTCGCTTATCTCAACCCGCTCTCCCCTGTTGCCTGTTCGACATCTCTTTGATATGTTCTGAACCATGGAATTGAGAAAGGGGTCTAGTAGAAGATCAATGTCAAGTAGTTATTACAATTTTAGAAAGTAATACTTTTTGTATTTTTTATTATTTTTAGTTGTTGTTAGCATAGTACTTTGTGTTGCGAAACATGGCAGCACAGTGGTTTCCTTATACCAGTTCTTGGCAAGACACTAACGCTTTGCTTGGAATCCGGTTTTTTGGTGAAAAAAGCAAAGGAAAAGGAAAATGCGAAGGAAATTCACTTTTCTTTCACATTTTTCTTTTCTCACCGAAAATTTGGTTCCAAGTGGAGCCTAAAGGGCCAATATTTTAGATTCAGAATTTATAAGAAGTTCTGTATAATAAATTATGTAATTAGTCCTTCGATATAATTTCAGGTTACTAAAGATGGGAGATGGGGTGAAGTTGCATCTGCATTGAACTCAAAAAGCATTGTTTCAATGTTACCGACTCAACTTCAAAAGCTTTATGAAAACGTCCTTTACCAGTTTGAGCAAATATACCACTACCGGACTCCTGCAAAAGTTGCTGCAACTTCAGGTATGCTAGCTGCTCCTATAGATTGTGCCAAGACTCTAGGATGTTACACCTATATTTGATATTTTCAGGGTGCTTTCTTCTTTTTTGAGTTTTTATTTTTTCCTTAGCAATTTGCATTTAATTTGGCTTGCCTTCTGTTACTTGAATATGAAAGATTAGTCCTCTTAGCCTTCAAATTCATCGGTGTAAAAACTGGATTAGTCCTCTTTGCAGGTCATTGTTCTGGTAATGGAGATAGCTCAAGCTGCTCAACCGGGAAGCGGAAGAATTGCGACAATCCTCACTTATCAACTGCTCATCCCGGGACTGAGGATGGTCCAACCATAAAAAAGAATTGCAATAGCAATTCTAAGCCATTGTCAACAGGTCTCTCACTACTTCCGGTTTAATAGAATATCTTCTGTTATCCAAAAATAAGTTTGGCTTTTTGGAACTTCATTCTAGAGCTAAAAATTAGAAGCAAGCTTTAAATTCATGGAAACATTATACAGGTTTCTAATCTGAAGTTACGGGACTTCTCTATTTTTCT
Source organism: Euryodendron excelsum (assembly GCA_033060915.1). NCBI lineage: Eukaryota > Viridiplantae > Streptophyta > Magnoliopsida > Ericales > Pentaphylacaceae > Euryodendron > Euryodendron excelsum. Next base: position 41,079,532 of record CM065379.1, read on the forward strand.
AATCAATCGTATAAAACCTAGTTCTTTAATGCTTAATCTTTCTAAGGAATGCATCAATAGCTTCCATTCATGGTTTTGTAAATTCAAGCAGGGCTTAAGACAGCAGAACAGAAACGGGTCATGCAGACATCAGAAAAAAATAAGGACATAAAAAAAGACCCGAATGCTCCAGTAGGACCAAGAACTGGATATCAGATCTTCCTCAGGAAGGAATGCCATCGACTAAAAAAGATCCATGGGGAGATCTCAGGAAGCCAAAATATCCGAAACATGGCAACTGAGGCGTGGAGGTGTCTCTCTCTGAGCGATCGACAGGTAAACTGCTTGGAAATGAGCTAATTGTCTATAAAATCAATAGATTCAGTATATCTTCCCTGCTTTCTTCTTATTTTTTTCTTCAAATTTTAAATCTACTCAAAACACAAATTGCTTTATGTGTCGATGATATTCATAGGGTAATACATGAAATATTGCTATTTCTTCCTCAAATGACCGAATCCAATTTTTTACTGCATTTTTCTCCTTTGCTATTTTTGCAGCCTTATGTTGAAGAAAGTAAGAAGGACAAGGAAAGATTCAACCAGGAAATGGCCGCTTACAAGGAGCGTAAAAACATGCTAGACTGTAGGACACAGAATAAGACTTGCAATGCAAAACTAACTGCCGGCAGCTACACCACGCCTTCGCAAACTGACGGTGACTACTATGTGACTTTGCAACCTGATCCTGAAGACTTCTTTGTGCCGGACGAATCCACAGTTGAATTAGCCATTGGATTGATGAAGAATGCACAACCGAACGATCCTATATTTCAGATCAACTGGGATGAATCCTGTGGGCCACTTGATGTACCCAGTTGAAAGGATTATAGTGGTTCCAGAGTTTCAGTTTTGAAGTGAGGAGTGCCATGTATCATACAGTGGATGTATATAGTTGGGGTCCTTTTTGGGAGGTATGTTGTATATGTTTTTATATTTGTGTTCTGTATAGTTTGTTCTTGAAGTTTCCTTAGTTTGTAACTTTATCTGTACCAACAATCTTCCATGCCTTTATGCAAATGGGAATGGCTTCACCTTTCCTATATACCATGAATTTTTTCTGTTGATTGAAAAATAACCTGACCGTATTATAATTACTTGGTATTGTGAGACTCAGGCGGCTGCAATACAGTAAAGTATTTATGGAAGATATATGCTTTGTTTGGATGGGAGGAAGGGGAGGTAAAGGGAAAGAGAACGAAAGAAAGGGAAGGAAAAATAAGGGAAATACTCGTATCTTATTTGGATAAGAGGGAAGAGAAAGTGACATTTCCTTTCTCTTTTTTGATTTAACAAAAATTAATAAAGGGAAGGAAAGTGTACTATTATGTATATCTTGGGTATAAAATGCTAGCTCTTTTATTATAAATTAATGGATTACTTGGTATTTAAAATAAAATAATAACAAACACTTTACTTTTTATTCGTTTCTTTTCAATTTTGGAGGGTAAGGAAGAAAAAAAAAAATGCTTAAAAAGCGGGCCCTCTCACTTCTTCATCCACTTTCTTTTTCCTTCTTAAAATTACCCAAACAATATATGACTAACTTTTCCTTTCCAAATCATTTACTTCCCTCTGAATCCCTCAATCCAAACAAAGTGTATCATGGTTAGGGGGAAGCTAGATGAAGATGTGGGCTTATCTCTATCTTCATATCACAATGTGGTTAATAGAATTAATGATTTTTTAATTACTTTTACGTTTCGTTTGAAATTTGAATTTTTAGTAAAAAAAATAAAAAAAAATGTGAAAAAAAAAATGAACAAAAATGCCATCAAAAATTCAAGTTTTAAGCGAAGTCTTAAAGCTCGCTTGCTTAAGACATGACTTTTAACATGCTACAACTGTGGGGTCTGGCAAGACTCATATGGACATAATTTTGTCTGGCATGTGGAGGGGTTCCATCATTGTTAGGTTTGGAAGGACTAAATATACATAACTTTACCTGCACATGAAGGTTATTTCGTGCTTTGAACTTGTGACATTTAGCACCGATATAGTTAGTTCCTGCTTCAATGAAATAGTCTTTTGTCTATTTTTTCTTATGGATGGTGATGTGGTTTTTAAGCATTCCCCCCACTGTTGACAACTTGAAGGACTATTTTTAGAACTATCTTAACCGCATTTTCAGTTGTAAAAGTGCTGTAACTAATTTATCTGGATTTTGAAAGTACAAAGAAGGATAAAAAGAATTAATTTGAGCTTCAGTCTAAGGGAGGGGTCTAGGATTTGGAAAATTTTCCATGTGAATCACATTACGTATGGCAGTTGCGAAAACTTCTATAACCTCACGAATGACAAGAAGAGCACTTCATTAAAATCTCCAAATCCTAAATTGTGAAAATTTATTAAATTTCCATGTAACTGTAAGCTGTTAATTGTACAATTGATTAAATTTACATCATTCTTCATACATGATTTATCTGAATTGTCAGAATTTATCAACATGCGGGTGAAACTTTTTTGTCAGATTTATTTCATGTTCTTAGTCCAACCATTCTTTTTTTATTTTTATTTTCTTTCTTCCCCATATCGAAGATCCAAATATACAGTAAGAAAAAAAAAAGAACTTCAAGGAGGATAAATCCGAACGAACTACAAGCCAGAGCCATTGGGCCTACCTTGAAGATTACCCATATAAGGAAGATTCAGAGGATGGAGTTTGGGTCAGCGGTAAGCCACCTTGAACTTTTCTTTTCAATTATTTTTTCTGTCTTTTTAATTTATTATTATAATGTTTGTGGGGAGCTCTCAAAGCACGAAAATGCAAAATCAAATTGGGAAGAAGTCACTTCGTGGATATTATCATAATACTACTATGCCAAATTCAGTATAAAGATGGTACTCATGCTTTTTAGTACTACTTATAATATAAATTCTCAGATCTAGTAAAACTTAAATTTAAATAACAGTTGTTAGTATTTTAAATTTTTTATTTTTCATTTAAATTTCTAGTTCCGATAAGTTTTGGTGCCTGTGCTATAACTGGGCTATGAATTGGACCGGGCCAAGCATAAATGGGTATGCCTAGGACTTGACTATGAGAGTGTTTTGGACACTTTGACTTATAAATCATAAAATATAAATTACAAGTTATTTTTAAAAAGTTATCTTTAAAAATAATTTTTTTTATAAAACGTGATTAAATATAAATTATTTTTTTAAGTCACTCATTCAAATACATTTTAAAAAAATTATAAACATAAGTTATAAATTACTAAATAAGTTATGTCCAAATAGCTTATAAGAATCTATCTAAGCTCTATAAAATGAGAGTAGGAGAAGAAATAAATTAGTAAGTTAGAAATTTAAAGTGGGTCGTCATGTGGATAATTTCATTGCCTCCAATTAAATTTAAAATACTTTTTTTTTTTTTTTGTTGTTTTGTTTGGTTTTAACCTTTGAAATTTTAAATATTTACAATACCCTCCTCCCCAGTGCCCCTGAACCTCTCTATACAGACAGCAACCCAATGGCCATGTCAAAGTAAATTTGAGACAAGATCAAGGGCAATCTTGTCCTTTAAAATTCAATATAACTCCAAAGGCCAATCCCCTGCCCGCCGCTCGTAGTGTGGATTTTGTTAGAGAGAGACACAAACGGTTTCCGAGAGAGAGAGAGAGAGAGAGAGAGAGATAGAGAGGGAGAATGGCGTTGAGACTGTTATCACCAGCTCCCTCTTCTTCTCAATCAAAACTCACCACCTTCTTCTACAGCTCGAGATTGGTCTTCAGACCGAGCTCTCTGCTTCAATGGCGGCCGAGGCCGCTCGTGTTTCCGCCGCGGCGGAGTGAGGTGGTGACGCCGAGGGCTTGTGTAAAATTGGAGGAGAAGAATGTCCCGGAGACCGGAAGCGAGTGGGGGGAGGTGTCGGCAGTGTTGTTCGACATGGATGGAGTGCTCTGCAACAGCGAAGAGCCTTCGGGGATGGCTGCAGTTGACGTGTTTGCTGAAATGGGGGTCGAAGTCACGGTCGACGACTTCGTGCCATTCATGGGCACTGGTATATAGATCTCTCTCCACTTCAACTTCAATTGATTTTCATCTAGTATCAATTAGTCTCCAATTACACATGCGTAGAGTCGTACTAAACTTAGTACGTGCTGATTGAATCCTTTGGGAATTAGGATGCCCCAAAGTTTATAGCATATGGAGATGTACTAGCTACATCTTTATGGTGGCACAATCGCTATCATGTTTCTGGTTATTGGTAACTTATGCTGTTGTGTGACCATAAATTTACTGTGCATTGTTGGGGTGCATTATAGAAGGAATAGTAATAAATGCTATTGTTTAGAACACATTTCCAGTTTCTAACAAGTCTACAATTTTCATGAATTCAAAAGTAGAAAGGAAAAATAAATAAAGCAATGAATGTGAGATAATATCGTTACCAAAGGAAAAAAAAAAAAGAAAAAAAGAAAAAAGAAGAAGTTGCTTTTGAAAACAAAAACAAGAAACGCAAAATGCTTGTTACCGGACTCTTAATTTTAAGAAGGGCATGGCAAGTTAGCTATTCAATAAGTCATGCATTGACCTATTTTGCAAGGGAGGTTCATTTAGTGATAGTTCTTCTTTTAAATTTTTTTGTTTTTAATTAGAAAGACAACAAAACTCATGGTGCTTGGATGTATAGCAGTTAAAAGGATTTGAACTCTGGAGGTTTGGCATTTTTTTTTTAAATAGATGGGGTTAGGACGTTGACTTCTTGGAAAATTCAGTGGAATTCAACTTTTGAGTATGTATTGGAGTCAATTAGTTCAAGATTTGAGTTGTGGTTTTGTCTTGAGCATATAATTGAGTGAATTGAAAGACATAGTACAAGTTGCCAAAGCCACAATACAAGTTTTTATAACATGCAACCTTGAAACTTTGGATAGTCATAATTTTGTTCTTGGATCTCTGATTAAGGAAAACCTTTGTTTCTTGTGTCGGGTAACTTTTCGAGATCTACATGATCAGGGTAGTTAGAAGGCTGGAGCATGGCTGGTTGATGCCACTCGAGCAGGGTTTTCTCAATGGCGGTTGAGTAATTGCTAGTTTGGCCACCTATAGCTGCTCAATGGCAGCTTGAGTGGAGGCGGTGATTTTGAGTTTCCTTATCCAGTATCACTCTTAGATTGTATAAGATATGAAGTTGAACTCTTCCCGCTTCTTTTAGTATAAATAGGACTGCAAGGGCTGATCATAAGTGTCTGTAGAGAGAAACTCTATATGTTATTGGACTATTTTGGGACTCTCTCTGAATCCTTTAACGACCATTGAAGGTTCAATTGGAGCTTGAAGATTGTGGATTCAACACTTGGAGGTGGGGAGAGGAATTAGTGTTGGGTTTAAGGTGCACTATTGTATTATGTTTGGATAATACTTGGTTGGGTGGACTAGGTGGTCCCGTGGTTGTTCCCATTTGTGATTTTTTTTAACTATGTAAAACCATGTGTCTTGGTTGTTTGCTTCCGACTTCTACTTTATTACCTTAACATGCAATTGTAATTCATGCATAAGCACTAGGTTAAGAACTAGAATTATTTCGATAAAATCAACCATAAGACCAATCCATCCACCCTTGTAGGTTTGGTAGATCTGTGTCCAAGGATTTCTTTATTGGTATAAACATACCAATTTCTCAATTGGTATCAGAGCAATTGTGTTTGTTTGCATATAATTGTGAGTAAGACTAGTGATATAGACTGGGCAATAGTTTTCTTACCTGCCATCATCAATAAAATCTTAAAATTTTGAGAAGAATCCAAAATCAACTTTCCAATGCTAAAGCATATATAGAGACCAATCTCGTGGTGATAAACCTGTTACTAATAGATAACAATTTCTGACTTTGTTGTGACTGGATAATGAGCTCTATCCATGGGTGTCTTAGGCAGGAGAAGACAACTTATAAAATAAAAAAAAAAGGACGCAGGAAAAGACATAATACTTGAGATGTTGGATCCTATGGGTTTCGAAAGCTTGAATGGATTTGTCATGAATCATGATCCTTTCTCATATTTCCTGATCAATAGACATGTTGCTTTTCGGCAACCTTGCTGCAAATACTTCTTATTGATTTAGCTAGTCGACATAATAATGGTGGATAGAAAGGGATGCAAGTGATCTAGATCTTTTATCTAGGAATGAGATACACTATTACTAAGAGTTAGCTTGTGAAGTTAAGAGTGGGGAAAACCGATGCACATAACCTATTCCACTCAAATTTTTTTATCCTTTTAAATTCGGCTATTGAAATGTCACAGCTTACAACTGAAATGTAAATCTGCAATCTCGAAAAAGAAAAATTTTAAATTTGAGGACTGATCTTTAAAAATTATATATGTTATGGTTCAGTATTTTGATCTGTTAAGTTGGATAGTGATTTGTTTTTGGCTCTTTATGCAGAACTTCTCACTTCCTTTTATCCTGTTCATGTTATATGTTATGTAGTTATTTCTTACTTTCCTGCATATGAACTAGGTGAAGCGAAATTTTTAGGAGGTGTAGCTTCTGTGAAGGGTGTAAAAGGATTCAACCCTGAGGCGGCAAAGAAAAGATTTTTTGAGATATATCTAGATAAGGTTACTGAACTGTCGCGTCCAATTTTTTTATTTTTTAGTTATCTTTTTTTGACGAGTATGGAAAACCAAAAATATGTTCTAGTGGTGCTATTTTTCAGTTCTTAATTTGGAACTGACCCCTAAAGTTGTGTCACTTGTTGCAGTATGCAAAACCAAATTCTGGAATAGGATTCCCTGGTGCCCTTGAGCTAATTACTCAGGTATGAAGGACACTGAGTTTGAAGTTTCCTGATACTACTATTTTCCTGCCGCATTAAGAAGTTGTACACTATGATGCTGTTGCACACAGTGTAAAAGCAAGGGGCTCAAAGTTGCTGTTGCATCTAGTGCAGACCGCATCAAGGTTGATGCAAATTTAGCAGCTGCTGGTTTACCATTGTCAATGTAAGCTAATATAATCTCTTGCCATTGCTTACAATTTTATCGAATATATTTAAGTGGTATGGTATCCGATTAACACTTCTTGATATGTTGCTGCAAGGAGCACTGGAAAGTACATAAATTTATGGATTGTGTTACCATGATCAACATTTTAAACTTTAATTTTTCTTGACATGCAATCTTTTCATTGCAAGGTCATGTATATTTCAAAACCAAATTTCGTGTATGGTTGCAAACTGTTGTAAGTTCAATTCTCACTTAAAGAAAATAAAATGGTTGTAAGTTCAATGCTCACTAACTATTCAAGATTTGTGGGGTTAAAGGTTTACTTTGTTTATGAGTGCTTGTAAAACAGTGAAAGTTCATGCTTCTTAACTTTTAACACTATCTGGAACAAATAGAATGACGGAATGACCATTTTAATGTCCTCAGGAGTACCTTGTCTTCAGGACACCACTTGCGGACAAGTGGAGTATTTTGATGGCTGTCTGTAGAGAATTGAGAAAGTGTTTCTCTAGGCTTTGGTTAGGAAATCGATGCATCCTAATATTTGGCTGGTGTTATTTTTCTTGTTTTTCTGTTTTTTTTATCTATATGTTCAGCTGAATTTGTTTCACAAGCTTTCGTTGTTGTGGGTTTCTTTGTGTCCTTAAAGGCAAAGGTCGTGTTTTGTTTTATGTGGGAGAAAATGCATAAGTATTGAAAGATGGATATCCTCAGTGGCGTTTTTTCAAGAAGATACAAATTTCTGATTTTGAATATACAAATCATATGGAAAAATGACATGCTACTTGAGAAAATCTTCTAGTGAAGTTGAATGCGGGTGTCTGTCATACATTGGATCTATGAATTCAAATTTCCGACATCATTCATTGTCTTTTAAATCTTGATAACTCTTTTTGATGTATGGTTAATCGATTTGTTATGGTCAAGAATTTAAATTAACTATTATAATTACTAAATTCCTGAACTTAGCTGTTTCAAATCTTCATGTCCCTGTGGTTACAATAACCACTATCATTGCAAACCAAACCATATACATTGTGAACTCCTGTTTATGTAGAGGTTAATCAATAATTTTTGGGCGAGAATGATAGAAAGTCAATCAATTGATTCTCTCAAGTTTGATATTTCAATTGACAAATTCCATATAATTGTAAATGACTTATGTATTCATGATCTTGAGAGATGTACACTTTTCTTTATAACATTTGTTAATGTGTTCTATTTCAACTCGAAAACACACCCATGGAGGAATGAATTATTTTACACATGCTTTAATATTTATAGTTATGCTGACAGTGTGAATTACTTCAGAAGTAAATTTATTCTGTTTCTTATGAAAATCCTTAAAAGTATAATTTCTTTTTATACCTTGCATATTTGGTCTTTTCGAAAGAGAGATGTTTATGAGGCATACTGAAATTGAAACTATGGCTGAAATACTGAATTCTCCATGCTTCACTTCTTCAGTATCCCCTCATTGTTGTATATGAACAGCTTACTCTCTTTGCTGGGGTGTGTTACTTGTCCTTAATAGACAAAATGCATTGAGATCAGTTATCTCGTGCCAGCTCATGAAGTTCTTTTTTTTATTTTTTATTTTTAAACTGGGTAACATTGGGGCACATATTTAGAAGGCTGATAATAGTATATGGTCAAAAGAGCAAGAATGCTTTGGTATTGCAAATTTGGGAAATTTGCACCAAGGGATTGCAATAATAATACTTTACTATATGCTTATTTAAGATGGCACTGCTGTAGTTATTTTATTTAGATATATAAAGACAACTGCAATTCTCATCTTTTTGACAGTACGATGTTGTGATGCTTGGTAGTATGCTTTTATCAGGTTTGATGCTATTGTGTCAGCAGATGCATTTGATAATTTGAAGCCTGCTCCTGATATTTTTTTAGCTGCATCAAAGATTTTGAATGTGCCCACTATTGAGGTATTTTTGCAGATTTATCTTCTGACGTCATCCATTGCAAGAGTATTTCTTACTCACGGGAAAGAGTTATTCTATGACTGATATTAAAGCTGCATATAGTTCCATCCAATATTATCTTTATTGATTGACAGATTTTTCTATAGTGCACACTGCCAGGAAAAAACATGAAGACTATTTTTTGCCAATTGAAAGAAGTTTTTGAGATCAATCGTGGATATGCAGTTAGCGAGTGTGTGGCTAATGTTTCTGTTATTATAAAAAATATCCAGCTTTCTTTTTTTCATGGAATTGATGAAAAGCTAATCAGTTTAGCCTTTAAACGTCTAACATTTTGAACATTCTATCTGATTGATCAGTTTTCCTTCTGTCCATCTGCAATTTTGGAAATATCAAAGTATTAATTTCATCCATTTATTTGCCCAGTGTATTGTTATTGAAGATGCATTAGCTGGAGTGCAAGCTGCCAAAGCAGCACAAATGAGGTAAATCTGCAGATACTACATGCATTTATTTAGTTATTGTTTGTGTAATAGATATTTATATTTAGTTTTGATATCCCACGATATGGGTCTGAGTTGGACATTCTCTTTTCCTCGTGGATATGAATCCCCTGATCAGGTGGATGCTACATAATATTTTCCTTCTTGTGTATCCTTTGTAGCTCCATGAACTATGTTTCTTTTATTTTATGGTAACAATTTTCTTCTTCGTGCAGATGTATAGCTGTGACAACAACACTATCAGAAGAGACTCTAAAAAATGCTGGTCCATCACTTGTCAGACAAGACATAGGAAGTGTTTCACTTGATGACATTATCAGTGGTGGCTCTGGTCGCGATAGTATGTAGTTCTCAAAGTATACTGCAAATGTCTTCATGTACTATTTATAACCGGAATATGAAGCTACATTTTGTCATTTCTTAAAGTATACGTGAGACCTATTTTCTTGTAATTTGCATCCTATATTGCAAGTTTGTCTCTTCTTTTTGGCGGAAGTATGTTCTTCCTTACCAATTGATTGACTCTGTAATTGTTAGTTTGTAGTTCTTGTGTGATGGCAGGAGAAGCATACATTTCACTCTAACAGTATTATTCTCCAAGCAAATTATTTACTCAGTCATGGCTAGGATGATACATAATCTGGAAAAATGAGGTCTGATGGTGACAACACATTGCAGATGAGAAGGTGCAGGGGTCCCAGTTTGTTAATTCTTCTGCACAAACTTCACCAGCAGTGCTCAAGGACAGAACAGAGAGTAGGTTGTTCCCAGATATAAATTCTGCAAATGATATGGTCTTCTCAATTGGAGGGTAAGAGAGATTCCACAGCCAGAATGATTCAATCAAATCATTTCGATTAGTCAACCACCCTTTATTTTCTCCCAATTCAACCTCCTACTCATTGTGTATTTGTATGTTTATTAATCCATTATTTACCAGTGACTGCTGTCGGTTATTTTGCTAAAAGATGCATGCAGTTCATTTGATTGACCACAGAAAATTAGTTAGAAACTTCAACTTGAGAGTGAACACCTAGTGAATCTGGTGCATCTTAAAATGGAAAAATGAAAGCAACGTCCTAAAGAATTTGATTTTGTTTGTAGCATCCCCCAATATAGGATGTGAAGGACTAAAGAGTCAGGTGATTAACCCATTTGAGACATGCTGGACACTTATTGCAGTGAATAAACCGTACAAATGAATTGCTTAATCACTGACTTTATTAGACAGCTGTTATAGTAGAAGTAATCTTTTCATAGAATCTTTGAACTCCAACTAACGCCTAAGTAGTAACTTTTTGGAGGTGAAACAAAAATTAGGTGAAAGAAGGTATAAAAGGCACTAAATTGTTGCCTGCCCTTAATTTTTCTTCAGTCATACTACAGTCATCGCATTGCTATGTATATAATACTGCTCCAAGGAGTTGACTCTCAATATTCCAACCTTTTCTGATGCGTATTGCCCCTCAAAGTCTATGCTGGGAGGAGGTTAAAGAAAATTTAACTTAAACCCAAACAAGACTAACTACTTTGAATTTGGGGAAACCAGATTTGTCAAAATCAGAGGTAATTTGGTAAATTTGTAGATTGGGGGTATTTTGTAATTTGTACTTTTTTACTGTCAAGGTTAATTCGGTGTTCTGTTACGAGTTGTATCAAATCCCACACTTTGTTTGGAATTAGTGGAGTCTTAATTAATATAGGAAACCTTTGTTGCGTAGGATTTAGGAAATCCTTTTCCTGGTGGGAAAGGTACTAGTATGCCTCTGTAAAAGCAACTTCTGTAATAGAGAAAGCCAAATTGATTAATAATATTTCTTTGCAGAATTTTATTCTTTCTGCAACTGTGAGACTGCATTGTTTTCTACCTCGTTTCCAAGCACTGGTGTGTGCAGGTCATGTCGACCAATCATGCCCTTTTTTTCACCTTAGTTAAATCCCTGAAAGGCTAGAACCCTAAACCTTCAAGCCTAAAGCTCTAAGCTATCTTATCCCCCCACTGCAGCCCTGACAACATAGTTTTTCCCCTACTGTCACGAAATCCAACTAGCTATTGCTGATATCAGAACTCGGAGCTTATTTTCACGCTTCAAAAACTAAAGTAATTTTTGCAGATGTTACCTTCTTCTAATAGCTGAGGACACTTGCTACCAAGCATGCACCTTTTAACATGTGACTGCCTTTGCAACATGGACCAAGTTTTGTTAGTGAACGCAAAAGCTGCACTATACTTTGATAGCTATTGGGTGCAGCTTCCTAAATCATGCAAATTTTTGTAAAGTATGAAGAATTCTGAAAATGGAAAGGTTTTTTCTTTCTAGTTTTTTCCTCTTTAGTGTGTTTTTTTTTCTTTCATTTTCTTTCTTTGACTTCTTTTTGCTTTTTCATGTTTTTTATCATTTCTTGATGGAGCAAAAAGCTATCTGATTCAGTATGCTACTGTCATCGAGTGATCCCCACATAGTTGCCAAATCTTCAGAGGATTATTTCTTTGTGAAAAGTTCAATTAGTAGTCATTTACCTCTTACATATTAGGATTTTTTAGTGCCCCAGTTAGTATATTGTGTCATGTGTTTGGGACTTCCGGTTCTTGGTGGGAATTTTTTCTCTCTTTCTTTTTTGATGGGTCTAGTCTTGCTTGGAATTTCTAGGCATTAAGAGTTTTAAGGGTTGTTTTCCCCCAATGTTTTGCTTAAAATCGTTTATTTCAAAAAGTGTCCCTTCCTTAGAGTTTCTATTATGTCCCATTGTTGCATTCCCACTTCCATATCTGAACTCAGGAACCTAATCTATGGTTTTACAAACCCCAACCCTATTTTCCTTAACTTACTGCTTTTCTTTTGTTCTTTTGTAGTTCAGTCCCAGAATGATGGAATTCAGGCTATCCTTCATCACTAGTTAAGCTTAAAATTGCATCAAGTTGATGATCTATACTCTATGTGTGCTGTCTGTCTGGAGCAATCTATAATGAACAAATATCACTTTCCGCCCTTGTTTTTGAACTTTTATCTTATGGCCTTGGGGACAATTGTCTCTGGAATGAACTTTGTTGCTCTTACTACATGGATAGTTCAGCAACCTTAGCTTTCAATTGCAGAAATAATTTATGGACAGATTGCAGGGTTCCCGGCGAGATGTTATAAGATATGGAAGTTTGGGCATTGCTATCTCCTGTTTCCTTTTCACCATTACTAACTGGAAGGTACGAGTATTTGATAGAAAGAACATAGGAGAATCTATTTAATTGGTTTCATTTTTTGAGACTCGGGTTTTCCTCTTTTTTCCCTTTTCGAGTGACTTTAAATATGCCAAAAAGAACAGATTGTTATTAATTTATTCTTTAATATGAATTTGAAAGTTACTAATGCTTTGCAGGCAATGCAATATGCATCTCCAAAGGCCGTGTGGAATTTGCTATTTGGAGTCGGCAGTCCCTCTTTCGAACAGGATGAAGGTACTGATGTTTGTAATGAAAAATTTTCTTGTGTTATATACTCTTCAGATGCCCATCTGGTGTAACTTCTGTTTTTCCTCTTCTATTGTTTCTAATTTTTTTGCCATCTATTTCTGTTTCATATTGTCAATGGAAAATTTCTTGCTGTTTACCTACTATATGGAAGATTACTCATTAAAAAAACGTAGAAAAATAAATAGACGAATACAGTTCTTTTAATTATATATATATATATCAATCATTTGTTCTAGTCAAAGGGCCTTGCAATAACTGTAGAAGAATTGCAATGTTTTTGTTTTTACTGTTCATAGGTGTATCTCGTTCTGCTAGAGTTCAACAATTTGTGAACTACATATCTGATTTGGAAACCAGGTTCATGAATTCCCTGCTTCTCATTCTTCTTATGTATTTTACATTTTGTTTGTCCTCAATTGCCCTCACTCCATTTTCACATATGGTACCTCATAATTGCATATCCTTATTTTTTGTCTAATTTGTTGACCTCTTATTTTTGTAAGGGGAACTGCTTCTATTGTACCAGAGTTTCCATCAGAACTTGATTGGCTAAATACAGCTCCCCTTAAGCTAAGCAGGGTAAATCCATTATCTGGTTTCAAAATTTCTGCTAGCACTGATTCTTATAATGGGGGAGTGTTTAGGCTCCCTTGTATTGTCTCCCTTCATTCTCTGTTATATGTGCTCATTTGGGTTCTTGATGTCTAGTTGAAAAGTTCCCTGTACTTTTGGTTGCCTTATAGAATTGACTTCTTGATTCGTCATTAGGATGAGAACAGTTTAAGCTTTATGGATCCATTGTTTACACTTACTGAACTTAATATCATGCCATTTTTTCTTTTCCCCCCCTCCTTTTACCAACCTTTATCTAGAGGGTATTGCTAGGGGAATGTGTACTTCATTGACAGAAAATTAGTTAAGATATGAAAGAAAATTACCAAAGATATGTTTCGTGGTCATGATATCAGTTATTGCACATATCAAATGTATTTGCCATATTTTCCCCAAAGTTCCGTAGGACACAAATTCCAGTATAGTTCTTGTTTTGAAACTATTTCTATGTCTGAGCAGGATTTGAAAGGAAAAGTGGTTCTTCTGGATTTTTGGACCTACTGTTGTATAAATTGTATGCATGTGCTGCCAGATCTAGATTTTTTGGAGCAAAAATACAAAGATATGCCGGTAAGATCCAAATCTTTCATTTCAAGCATCTCAATGTACTAGTTATATAAATCCTCTCTTCAAACTGGATTCTGCTTTCATCAAGTTGATAATAGGAAGGTGTGTAAAGTTTCATTTGCTTCTAGATGTTATTTCCTATATATTTCACATGATTTTTTCCATGGCATTTTTTGAGCCCTTGTTGCTTTTGCTGGAAACCAAGTTGTATACTATGGAATCCATTTGAGCTACGTTCTCTGCCATGAGCCACCCTATAGGATGAAAACAATTCTGACCAAATCACCATGCCACTTTCTATAGAAAAAAATCAGCCGTGTAGCTTTTGTCAGTTATGTTGTGTCACTTTCTACAGAAAAAAAGCACGATTTCACTTTATTGATTTGCCAATTTGGTGGCTTACAAGTTCTTTTGGTAGGTATTTTCCAGGCTTATTGTGAGCTGGATTGAATCCTGGACAGTTTCAATAGAGGAGCCATTCCTTGTCAGACACATGTTGGGCACCGACACTTCTGTGGTGTATCAATCGTTCAAGAATAATTCCATTAATTGAAACAATCACCTGACAATTTTCTAACAATCTTGAAAGACTGAACACACCCTGGAGTGTTAGATCTTTTGAAAACAAATGAGAAAAAAAGGAAAAGAAGTTTAATATGGTACATATGGCAGCCACAAATAAAACATGCGACGGGAACCTTTTAATATATGAAAAGAATATAACTGTAAGGATAAGAAAAGTTAATGGGAGACTAGTTATATATATTTATATACTTGATATTATCTAGTTCCATGTTACTCATCTTGCATTTCTTTAAATAGAAACCTTAAATTTTATCAGAATCATATAGGTCTTAAGTATGTGTATATTAATCCAAAACAATATAGGTATACATCAAAAAACAAGTATGTATATATAGTCAAGTCCTCCCCATTTTTGTCTACATATATGCAGAGAGAAGTACCATGTATTCATATATTGCCATGTGGCTATATATGTCCGTATGTTTGTTTACTTCAGATAATATGTTATGTCTATACATCCATTTATATGTATTGGGATCAAATCTTATCTATATTGTGTCTGCCTTGGCCCAAGTTCAACCCTGTCTATGATCAGATCTCATAATGTCACATTCCACATCACCGAGTGGCTGTTGTCTCTGTAGTAAAAACTAAATATCATATTAAGAATAACATGGGTGAATCACCAAAGTTTTGGTTGAGTGATAGTGAAGCGAGTGTAGGAAAAAGTTGAGCATATCACCACCAGCTATAGGCATGTGTTCATGTAGCATATGTGTTCTGACTGATTTACCTTTACTGTCTGCATATTCAAATTTTTGTTCTGATGTAGTTGAAATGGGGTTACGCATGTGCAGTTTACTGTTGTTGGAGTGCATTCTGCGAAGTTTGATAATGAGAAAGATTTAGAAGCTATCCGAAATGCAGTCCTACGCTATGGAATCACTCACCCAGTAAGCTACATGCTTTGAGCTCGGTATCGGTATTATCTCAAAGTTTCTAAAAGCATTTTGTGTGCTATAGGCTAAATATTCAGTGTGGTTTTCTTTGATAGGACATTAACCATTGTTCACTTATTTGGCACATGAAGAACGATTGTGATTTTATCATTGATAATATTTCTAGGGGGGCTTGTGTAAGGGCCACTGGCCTAGTTTGATTGGGTATATGCGCAATTTGGTGTGACCTGGAGTGAAATGTTGACCAGCTATGGGCATTTGCCCACATCCTACATGTGAACATCTGTGCTTTGATGCAGAAGTACAGATTGGTGGCCTTTCTAGTTTTCTAGTTGTTTATCTGGTGGCATATATATCACAGTGAAATTTCAATTTATTATCGTGAATTTTGGCTAAAAATGAAATAGCTTAATCTTCCATGTGACAGGACCATATGCTTTGCCTTGGCCATATATGATAAATACTGTATGGGGTCCTTGTGGTGGCATATGTGCCTCGCAAAATACCATACTTGGAGCTCTCAATAAATGAACTGGAGAAGTGCTTTGAGAGGGTTATGTAGTCATAAAATATCCACTATGTTTGAAGGCTAGTATTGCTTTTACCAGGTAGAGCCAATAATTGAAAAAAGAAGTCCATAAGGTAAATGTACCCAAAGTGAGGATGTTATGGAAATTGGGATAGTAGGGGAAGGTGTCAATTAATGTTTTGCATTATGATATTGTAAAGCTCTAATATTGAAACATGGCTATTTAGTTCTGTGTGTGTTAAGTTTTTCAATTAACCATGTGGAACTGCTATCTAGAACTCTTATGTGAATGAATTTTAAAGACATGGGTCAGATTCTCATGTCCTTGCTTGCATCCACATATCTGCCTTTAAACTAGTCAATTCACAGTAAGTTTTGCTTTCTAAACACTAGGTTGTCAATGATGGGGATATGTACTTGTGGCGGGAGCTAGGCATCAATTCATGGCCCACATTTGCTATTGTTGGGCCCAATGGTAAGCTCCTTGCGCAAATATCAGGTGAAGGTCATCGAAAGGTACTTATGTCATTCTTATGTGACATTGGAGATTGGTTTATTTATGACAAGATAGTTAAGGATTTTAAAAAATATTTGTACTTATTGCACTTGTTATGCTGCTTCATTTCTAATTACAATGTGGTTATGTCTGTTGCTCTCTTTCAACATGTTGCTTTATTCAAGGCTGATAAATGACAGAAAATCTCAATGAGATTAAAAGGAGTTAAAGGGAAAAAGATTTCAATATTTATGAAAATTTCTAAATTCATGTTAACACAGTTTTAGTATAGTCGGCTGTTTGTTGGTGCATTTTGCTATGTTTCGCTGTTTTCAATGGAGACATTAGAATTTCATCGGTCTCTTAAGAAACATAAACGTTTTTGCCATTTCAACGGAAACAAACACAAATTTTGTTCCTTGCACATAGTATCAGGAAAACAAAGAAGGGCAAATCTTTAATCGTGGATTGTATTTCTTCTCTTTTTTTGCTTTAAATTGAGTTGATGATGCAATAAATTTGAATGAGAAAAGTAGGAACAAGCATTGAGCATTAAAGATTTCCTCGTTGTGGGGATTACAAAATCATGAAAAAGTAAAAGGAACCTTGATGTAAGGGGAAAGCTTTTGTTACACATTTCCATGAAGACCTAATACAAATTAATAATGGGGATTTAGACAACAGTGATGAGTAAGAAAACCCAAAATGAAACTTGTAATAAGAAACCCCAAACAAATATTGATTAGGAACTGTTTGAGGTTGTAAAAGAAGGGCAGCCCAGTTGGCCTTCATTTAAAATACCTTTAGGCCTCCCTTTGTTTCCCTCAGAAGCATTAAGCAACTCCCAAGTTGACAATACAGTATGAATTATTTTATATTTTATTTGTACTACTCTCCCTGAATACCCCCTTCTTGAAGTATCTGAGCAACCATCAAACATTCTATTGTTGGGCTTATCTGAATCCATACTTTTACAGAAGTTTGTATTCTATGAACATTGGAATTATATTAGCATCTATATTCTGTTGAATCAATTTCTCAACCATTTTCTTATGTGCTTTTTTATATAAGTTCCACTGCTGGTGTTCTCCATTTCAAGTGGCTTCTAACAGTTTGTTTTTGTACAATATGTTTGTTGATATTGTGAAACACAATTTTTCACATCATTATTAATTGAAGTTACAGTTGAAATAATTTTTTTTTCTCTTGCTCCCCCTCCAGGATCTTGATGATTTAGTGGCAGCAGCTCTTTCGTTCTATGGTAAAAAGAAGATGTTGGACAACAGACCCATTCCCTTGAGTTTGGAGAAGGATAATGATCCCCGCTTATTGACATCTCCCTTGAAGTTTCCTGGCAAGCTGGCAGTTGATGTCCTCAACAACAGGCTTTTCATTTCGGACAGTAACCATAACCGAATAGTAAATTCCCTCTCTCTCTCTCCCTCTCTCTCTCTCTCTCTCTCTCTCTCTCTCTCTCTCTCTCTCTCTTAATCAGAAGTTGACACAAACACATTTTTATTGCATGCTGTAGTCCTCGTTTGAAAAATACTTGCTTGCTATATCCTGAAAATGCAGCTTTTGTTGTTACTACCAGTTGTGCGTTACCAAACTTGCAAGTCAGTTGTGCTCTTAAAAATGTTAAAATCACATAAATGCTTTGTAACTTGTCTCAGAAGTATCTTTTAAAGAGTCCTCTCATGTCACCAGAGAGTAGATATCAACATTTCTGAAAAATCAGGCAACAAAAACTGAGAATATCATATGTTAGCTTTATATGATACGTGGAATTCTAAAAATTTGATTAGCTAATGCAAATTCAATCTTCCCTCTTCCACAGTTCTTTCTTTCTAATGTGTTACCTACTTCAACTCAACTCAACTCAACAAAGGCTTGTCCCAATTATTTGGCATCAACTACTTGAATCCTATTTCATCATACAGCTCTATCAATGGCAATTATTTCAATTTAATGACATGCTATTGCGCCTTTCCATACTATCTCAGCCCATTTTAATCTGGTCTTCCTTGTTGCTCTAGTCCCAGTATGGACAATTTACTGTCTCAGCATAGGTCAATTTATAATTTCCTCATTTCTACATACCTTTCTTGCCATTCTGCCACCCTTTTTCTTCAGCTACTCTTTTTCTACGAGCCCCGTAAGAGTAGATTTTTTTTTCTATTTTTTGAAGCTTTAGCCTTTAGATTGTCCTAATTCTTGTATATCTTTTCAGTTACTTTTTTGGCTCACTGTCGTGGCTCTTATGTTCTAAAGGATGCTACTTGACGGGAGTACAAGTCATTCTTTATCGCTCACTTTGCTTGCCAAATGTGAACCTTGTTTGGTATCAGGGATGACAAATTGACTCTGAAAACCGAACCCCGCTTCACCTGGCCCCTAATTTTAAGGGTTTGGGGTACGACTACATGGGTTTGGTGTGGGTTGTGGGGAAGAAAATATAACCCAAAGTAGGTTTGGATGGGGTAGAGTTTAAGTCACCTTGCCCCGTCCCCGCCCCCGCCCCCGCCCTTGCCCTTGCCCTTGCCCTTGCCGCTACGCTGATTACATTGTAAAATACCCTAAATATTCTTATAATATTTTAAATATTACTTAATATCCTTTTGGTGTAAGTAAATTTAGGGTTTTAATATTATTTCTTATTCTTGGAATTTAGCCTCTTTCTTTCTGAATTTTATCTTGTGTGTGTGTTTGTATAATTTGCATTATTTTTATTTTTGGGACCGGATGTGGGGTTGAATTTTCCTAGTTGGGGTAGGATACGCTTTAGTCTAACCGGTACCGAACCTGCAGCGCTACCATCCCTTTTTGGAATAAAGATACTCAATACTTCTTTTTGTGGAATGATTGTCTTGTGAAGCTGCAAAGGAATATACTATGGAGTGGTATTGAGGAATAGTTCAAGTATCACCTTGTTGATTGGATACTGTGTGCTCTCCTTTGAGAGCAGGTGGGTTAGGGATTTGCAAGATTGCAATTTTCAACCAAGCTCTTTGGGGAAAGTGGTTATGGAGATATGCGTGTGATAGGGAAAGATTTTGGAGGAGAGTTGTGCTGTCTAAATATGGTGGTAATTGGAGAGATTGGACCACAATGCAAGTTTCTGCTCCCCATGGGAAAGGTTTATGGAAGGGTATTAGGAATATGGAGAGTTGGCATGTTTTTTGGAGCTAGATTCGTTTTGAGGTGGGCATTGGTGATAGAGTTCGGTTTTGGAGTCATCACTAGTGCAGGGATGAGAGGTTGGAGATATCCTTTCCTAATCTGGCTATGATTGCTATCAACAGAGAAGCAACGGTGGGGGACTACCTTGTTTGCGATGGTGATCATACTTTTTGGGACATTTCTTTTAGGAGGGAGTTAAGTGATTGGGAAGTGAACGAGTTGGTTGATCTTTTGGGTATCCTTTATAGCCTCTTTCCCAAGGGAAAAGGTGATGACTCTCTGCGATGGATGGGTTATGGAGCGAGCACTTTTAAGGTAAAGTCTTTCTTCCTACTCTTACAAGGCAACCAAACTAACTCTTTTCCATGGAAAGGAATTTGGGCTTCAAAGGCTTCTTCCAAGGTGTCTTTCTTTGTTTGGATGACATCTCATGACAAGATCGTCACCATTGATAACCTTATTACAAGGCAACAAATTCACGTCAACATGGTGTTACATGTGTAAGGCTGTTGAGGAATCAGTAGATCACCTTCTTATTCATTGTCGTGTGGCTTCTGAGATTTGATTTTTGATTTTGGGATGGTTTGGTATTCAATGGGTATTCCCCAAGCATGTAGCAAATCTTCTGCTCTCGTGGAGGGGTGCTAAAGTTGGAAGGAGAAAGAAAAAGGCTTGGCTCATGGCGCCTTTGGCTCTGATGTGGAGTATTTAGTGTGAACGGAACAATAGAACCTTTGAAGGAATTGAAACAACTTTTGTGTAGATTAAAAGTAGATTTATGACTTTACTCTATAGTTGGTTTAAGGGCGGTATAGATCTCTCCTTTAACCAATTTATAAACTTTGTGGGGTTTTATGAGTACTCTTTTTGTATAGAAGGCTTTGGCCTTTTTTGGTTTGTTGTTGTAAGGGTGGCACTCCCTTTGTGCTGGCTTCTTTTTATATTACCATTACTTATCAAAAAAAAGATTGTTTTGTACTAAAAAATAGGCACTTTATCACAAGGAAGATGGTTTCCTCTCAGACACATCAATTTTGTAGGTAAATCTATCTTATTTTTTTCAGCTAGAATTTTTTAGTTGTCTTAACACAGAATCTTTAAAAGCTCAATTTATAAACTCTGGAGTTATAAAAGATTCTACCTGTTCACTTATTTCCTGAAAGTGAATGGATTATTTCATATGGGTCTGTCTTCTTATCAGTTCGATGTGTAAGTTGCCCTTCCAGCTGATTGGTTGTGGCAGTTTTGAGGAAGAAGATGCAAAGGATATTGAGCCAAGTTTAAAGAAACTGCATCCATCAATTGAAGGCCTTTTGTATGGAGGTCATTACCTAGTGATGCCTAGCCAATATGTTGTGTTGGGATGGGTGGATAGATTGCAGGCATAAACTCTCGCATTATTACACAAAGTGGCTGCAGTGATTCGGAGAGGACACAGAGTAATATTCAAGGGTTGAACCAAATTTAAAGAAGCCGCATCCATCAATCGGTGTGGCCTTTTATAGGAAAGCCCTTTCCTAGTGGTGCTCTGCCAGCACATCTGCCAACATGGTGTGCTGGGATGGGTAGTTTGGGTGCAAACTCTAACCTCTCGCATTATTGCATAAAGTGGCTATCCCGACACGGCCAAAGATCTGAAAGATAAAGCCTAGTATGCTAAGAAGCACGGATACTTCTAAGAAGGTGCTGTGTCCGTGTCAGACATTCGTCCAAACGAGTCATATTATTTTATTAAATTCCATGTGTCATAGTATTTTATTAAATTTTTGAGAACCAAACACACTTCGAACACTTGTGGGACATGCGCGTTTGTCACTTAGATACACCTAAAATAGAGTATGTTTGAAGAAAATAATTAGGAGCCAATTGCAAAATACAAACTATGTGATTTTATACCTAATTTAATGTTTATACTGTGGAATACATGGTTTTTAGTTTGATTAGTGCTATCTTGCATTTTCTTCGTTATCTTTGAGTAAAATATTTTTATATATGACCTAAAAAATATATAATATATATAATTTTGCCTTGTCCTCAAGTGTCCTACATTTTTTTATAATCGTCGTGTCGGCTTGTCCATGTCTTGTCTTATCCGTTTCACGTGTCCGTGTCCATGCTTCTTTGCTAGTATGTTTTGTGGAGTAGTATCTAATATGATGAAAAAAAATTACTGGCATAATTTGAGTCTCAGGTACTGAAAAGGGGCATAATTTATTGAATTTATCGACACTTTATGCATAAGAATACAAGGAAGTTATACAGCGACTTTCTGCTATTTCAGAAGAAAACAAAATTGCTGGCCACTGGTATATTGATAATGCCAAGAGCAAAAGTGAACATCCACCAAAATTTCTTGGTTGTAATGCAACTGATTATTCAACATGAGATGTCCTGCCACACAGCCTTAGGTAGCTTCCTGACAATTGCTACCCACCTTGGCTGTAAAGCCTATGGCAGGTGTACTTTCTAGTAAATGTGATGGTCAGGTGATGCCTTTTCTATATTATCAACTCAAGCTAACATTCTAAGATTCTTGCGGGGTCTGCCACATGCCTTTGGTTGTCCCTGAATAGTCGCATTCTTTTCTGGCAAAGGGCACAGGATACCAGAACAGATGGCTAAGCTCAAACTCCAAATAAAGTACGGCCAAAACCTATAACACTTGCACTTACTAAAGCTCTAGATCCACGGCAGATTCAGATATGTAGCTATCAATGAGTGCTTACATTGGGCAGAACCTGTGATTTTAGTAATATTTAACTTCCCAATAAAAAAGAAAATAGAAAAAAACTGATACTGCATCTGAACTAACTTAACCAAACATGAAACTTCAGATCTAGAATACCAAAAAGCGTCTGCGAGAAGCCTGCCTGTGTTAGGGTCTTGCTGAAAGTTGTTAAACCTTTGACTTGACGAAATGGAGCCTTATCTCAACTAGTGGGCCCAGATTTCAACTGGAAAAAATTTTAAGAAGAAAAGCAATTACCTAGTGTTGGTTACATCAATCTAGGGTGCTGGAAGGCGTGGATGCCTGATCTGGATTTGTGGCCTGACCAGCGCTGTCAATTTCCCCCACGATTTTCTATCCACGCATTCCAACAACTCGCCTGTGGTGTTTTCACCAGATGGTCTTTTGCCAGTAACGCCATCCTCCCCCCTGGCTGTATGGGCCATCCCTGCTGCTGCCTTCTGTCAGGCTATGGATGACCGGAACAAATGTAGTTGGATAGAGTCGGTATGTTTTGTACTGGAGATGAAGAATTTATTTCATGCTCGAGATACAGATGGTCCCCCATTTCTTCTTCTTTGTGACTAATGGCTTAATGACTGCAATAGATCCAATTGATGGCAGAACAAAAGAGGAAGCGCCGTTTGAAGGATGCGGGCCGGAATATCACCATTATATCATCGACATAGTCCACGATCTCGTTGTGCGTCATGTCTCGGAATATGGTTGCCAGGGCTCGCTGATAAGTAGCGCCTAGGTTCTTTGGGTGACAGCTAGTTGATTGGTATGAGTTAGATCAGTATGGTACCCCCTAAGTCACCCTCTGGGGGAGAGTGCGTCGTACTATTGATACAAAAGGACAGGCTTCAGGGGTATGGACACCTTCAGCTTTTTTAACATTAAGTGGCTGTGCAAAGATTTGAAGCTATGTTTTCACTTAACAGTCTAAGCTTTTACAATCCACCAATCAATGCCCCTTAAAACGATTATCATTTGGGTTAGATATGGAGAACTTCTCCTTTTCCTTTCTCCTTCATGATGTTTATATGTGTACATCAATCTGTTTCAAAGGAGAATTTCTAGATCTGTGATTTAACCATCTTGTTTCATCTGGAGTTTAGGTGGTAACTGACCTAAATGGGAATTTCATTGTCCAAATTGGGAGCACAGGAGTGGAAGGTTTTCAGGATGGTAACTTCGAAGATGCCACCTTTAACCGTCCACAGGTAATGGTCAGATTTAATTTCTCATTGTTGTTATTTTTGTTTTGGCCTTCTAGCTTTTAAAATATAACTTCTGTAGAACTGTAGAAGCTACGTTTTTCATTTGGAAAGCTTTTGTGCATCTAGGCTTTTAATTCCATTTTTCATCATGTTTATAATTACGTGTACGTAACATAATATTTATATGTTTTCAGGGTCTTGCATATGATGCAAAGAAAAATCTTCTTTACGTTGCTGACACCGAAAACCATGCTTTAAGGTAGTAGAGCTGATTTAGTCTTTATCTTTTATTGATTGGCAGTTTTACGTTTCTCTACATCCTAGCACTAAAATAACAAGGCAATAAAATTTGTTTTTGATGGCTTTATTTTCATTTGCAATGAATGTTGTTTCCTCAAATTTTGGACTCATGTTTATTAATCAATCTTTTTAATTAATGTGAGAGATATTCATGATCAATTTTAGAAGGCTGCAAATGCAATATATTTGGAAAATGAAACTTTGGTTCAAGACTCACTAAATGATTAGATTTGTATAATTCAACAATGTCTAGATTAGTATTGTCTACCCTGAGAGTTACTTGGCGGGGAGTGTGGGCGTACTGGGGATCATGATTTTCCTTGGTCTCTGTGTGATTCCCCTATAGTCCTTCACCATGATAATTTTTGATGCAGCTACTTGGGATAAAATTAACAGCAATGCCTAGAAGGATTTTACACTCAGACTTCTTATTTTTTTTAATTGCTTCAACTTCCATGTAGGGTGATTGATTTTGTTGATGAGATGGTGCGGACTCTTGCTGGAAATGGAACCAAAGGTTCTGACTACAGAGGGGGAGGAAAGGGAACCACTCAGGCAAGAATGAAGAACATGAAATTTTTTGAATCGTATACTAGTCTGTTAGCACGCAATTAGTCATGAAAAATTGCCTCTTTTGAATCTTCTACTATTCTGTTAGCATGCAATTAGTTATTAAAGGCGGCCTCTGGTTTATTACTTATCAGACACTTATTTACTTTGGTGCTTTAGTGTGATCCAGATTTAGAAAATCACATTGCATATCAGGCTTCCTAGATAGGCATCTTTTTAAATTCACACACTTCTCACTCATTCTTTCAGCTCCTCAATTCTCCATGGGATGTCTGCTTTGATCCAGTCAATGAGATTGTTTACATTGCAATGGCTGGTCAGCATCAGATCTGGGAACATAATACATCAGATGGGGTTACAAGAGTTTTTAGTGGTGATGGTTATGAAAGAAACTTGAATGGTTCGAGGTAATATATGGAATATGATGACCTCCAGGACTGAGTTGGCTTTATTTGCTCCTTTGTTTCTTCTTCCACATCTCCTAATATATGTTCACATTTACTTGCAAGAAATTGCTTTGTGATATGAAAGGTCTGTGCAACCAATGTAGTTATTTGCAATGGCAGTTTTAAACTTTCTTCTAATTCAGCTTTATCCATGTCTAGAAACCTTTTGGCTACTAATTTTGAATGCTTCGTTTTAGAGGATAATTTTCTGTGTTGTAATGATCTTACCATGAGTAGCCAATAGTTGTAAAGACATATACTAATAGCCTAATATAGAGAAGGAAAAGTCATTTCCAATACATAATTTCTTAATATGGAATTTCAATGCCCTAGTTTTTTATCTTTTTGAATTACACTTTGATCCCTCAACTTAGCATCCAGTTCCAATTGACCTCTACAGTTTCAGTAGTAACACTTTTACCCTTGATCTTCTAAGCGGACTTCTTCAAGTAGTGGAATGGATGGAAATATTGAAATTTCTGTTACACCCTAATTTCTACATATTCTTCAACCTGCGTCAATGAATTCATCAAGTCCATTTTTCACTCACATTTTGACCAAGAACCACCACTTGTATTGACAAAGCTCATCATTTTTGGCTCTAAATTTATTACCCGTTACCAAAAATGCCAACAGACCTTGATGAACATAAGAAACAATTTTGTAATTATGCGTATAATTGTGAATGTGTCAAGAGATGTATATATATGGAGAGAGAGAGAGATAATTACATAATACACAATCAACACAGGATCACTTACAATTCCTCGATTATTAATACAAAACATTCAAGCAATTCTGTTAGGAAGATCACATTGTACTCGTGGTGGTGGTGGATTCAGATGGTGTTAATGGAGACAATAGGTGTTCCAACGGAATTGTTGATGGTGTCTATATTAATTATGGTTATGTTGCAATTTCTTGGTGGTGGTTGATTTGGATGAGGCTGGTTGTGGCACAATAG
The DNA here is from genome assembly GCA_033060915.1 of Euryodendron excelsum. NCBI lineage: Eukaryota > Viridiplantae > Streptophyta > Magnoliopsida > Ericales > Pentaphylacaceae > Euryodendron > Euryodendron excelsum. The sequence continues at coordinate 41,105,540 of CM065379.1, forward strand.
GGATAATGGTGTTGGTGATGGTGCCACAGTGTTTTCTTTTGATGGGTTTAGATGGGGTTGGTGCTAATTGTTTATATGGAAGGGTTGGTTGTGAAAAGGGTTTGGTTGGGCTTGGGTTAAGTGAGGACTGACACAGTTTGTATAAGGGACCTATTACTATGAGAAGTAGGTATAGGCAAAATGGAGTAGAGATACACCTGGAGAATTTGTGTTGGTGTATGTCTTAACAGATAAGTTGGAGGTGGAGTAAGGTGGTGAAGGTTTTGACTCTTTTGAGGTGGTGGTAGTTGGGATGTAGTTCAAGGCCAAATGGAAGGGGAAATGATTAGGGGTGGAGTTCATGGTGGAGATGATGGCACAATAATAGTGGTGGTTCAAAGCTAGGATGCGGTGCTAGTGGAGAAATGGATGTGGTAGAGTTTCAAAGTTTCAATTAGAGAAGAGAGATATTTGAGGGTAGAATTGTCAATTAAATGAATTGTTAAGTCATCTGACAATCAGACGAATGGTCTTTCACTTTCAATGGCCAGCCTTTAGGGAAGGGGTCTATGGGCACATGGATTAAAATCAGTGTTATAAATGTTGCAATGATCACAGCAGGGTTAATTTCAAATCAACCCTAAGTTGAAGAGTTTCAAAGTGCAAATACATTTTTTAATTAGTTAAATTCCCTAATTCTGATGAATTTGAACAGAGAAGACCTTGTTTGGGATTTATGCTTTGGATTGGGTCTGCCGGTTGTAACTCAATTAGATATGTAACGACTTAGTGACTATGGTTATTTTACCTGCTTCGTGAAAGGGAAAAAAGATGTATTACACCCATGATACACTTTGGATTGGGCTTATTGCACAATCACCTATAATTGCATACTTGTGTAGATAAAACATGCATACATATGTGAAGCTATTGGTCTCGTTGGAGTATACAATGTATCTCAAAGATTCTTGGTAGTTTGATTTAGAAGACATTTAGATATCTACAGTTTCAAACCTTTGACACATTTTTTGTATGGTTACGTGTTTAACATTTTACTATGTGCCAAATCACTCTTTCTCCTACACAGATACAAAAGCACTTGAACAGAACACCGAGAGTTTTGGGCATTGCTAATTTACTCTTTTCTTTTCTTGCTTCTATTTGTCGAGATAGCTCTACAAGCACATCATTTGCACAACCGTCTGGAATTTCGTTATCACCTGGTAATATGTTGGAATCATTTGGAAAATTTCCCTTGTACCTAATGTTGTGGAAGTGTTTTTGCAAGAACTTTGAACTATTATGATGAATGTAACTCGATGTGCTTTTATAGATTTGAAGGAGGCATATATTGCTGATAGCGAAAGTAGCTCCATTCGAGCACTTGACCTAAAAACAGGAGGGTCAAGATTACTAGCTGGTGGTGATCTGGTTTTCTCAGACAATTTGTTCAGGGTATATCTCTTTTCTATTAAGAACCAGTTTCATCTTAGACTGATATTCAGGCTACAGATTTTGCAGACATTACCAATTAATCTTGAAACTTACTTTTTAGTTTGTTGACCCTGTTACACTATATATAATTTTCTTCCATTCATGCTCCGTTTAACTTCTGCAGTTTGGAGATCATGACGGAGCGGGGTCTGAAGTACTTCTTCAACATCCATTGGGTGTCTTATGTGGGAAGGATGGTCAAATTTATATAGCAGATTCTTATAACCACAAGGTACATGTTGATTCATTATCTGACTCGGACTTAAGGTACTGTCAAGCTTCTAACTGCTGTAGCATGCACCATGCACCATGCACCTCCAAGGACACTGCCATTGAGAAAATATCGTGGTAGCTTCCACTGGTTTACAGGAAATTTTATCTCTTTTATGCTTCAATCTATATTCTTAATGGAATCGATGTTATAAGCACCTTTCCCTCTATCTCTGCAGGATGCAGTTTTGAAATCACCTTGTGCTTCTGAGTTTTACTTATCAAAATCTTATTGCGTCATAAACAGACCCACCCCCCCCAAGGCAGTCACTGCCAAAAAAAATGAAAAAGAAAAAAGAAGATCAAAATTGGTACTCTAAATTGTTACCTACCTAACCCACCGGAGGACTCTCCAATTTGCTCCTTCCCTTTATGCCTTGCTTTCCGTATTAGTCCAAGTTTAGTCCTATCTATCTATGCAGTCATTTGACTTTCCACCCAACTTCAAATCCAAATCTGGCTATCTAGTACTTATTGAAATTAAGATTCTATTTTATTAACATGGAGAAAGTTAAATAACAAGAAAAATCAGTAGAAGTTGAAATTAATGTAGACATGTACAAATTTGGTCTGGCACCTATGAATTTTTTTTTGGTTGGTGACATTGTATTTTTGGCCTAAATTTCCAAATACTTATTTGCAAACAAAGGCATTAAAGAAACGAATAAACTCTCAAATTGTTGTATAATCAAGTAATATCAACATTAAGTTAGTATCATTTTGTAAAAATTATAGACTCTCAAACTCAATTACTTAATGATGAATGAAGTTACTAAAATTTATTTGTTAAACTATTTTTATACATATTAGCATTTACAATTCGATGCTATCGTGGTTTTCTCTAATGTAAATGACTTTATAGTCCTCAAACATATTCAATTATTAACTTATTAGCTTTAGCAATACAAATGAATGGACTTTAATTCCTGTTTCAAATATTTCCTTTTGTTTCCAATTTTTTTCTCTGTTTCCACTATGTTTCCTAAACTTTTTTGTTTCCGATTGAAACGATGCATTTAAACGAAATTTTGATCCTTGAGTAGCTCTTTCCTACAAAAGTTTAAGTGAGATGAAAATAAAAGACATAGCTGCCAAAAAAGAAACAAGTGTCCTTTAATAAATAAAGGCTTTTCAATGATTTCGGTGAAATACAAACACTAGCTAACTTCAGTCCCCACGCACATAATAAAAATTGTATGGATTAGATGGATATGCACTTATGCTCACGCCGTTACGTGGTTGGGTCAAATTTGGTTCTTGCATATCTGGGTCATGGTAAATTTGTTGGTTAATTTTGGAAAGTTTGGCTTGTTGGCAGTTTTCTGGAAGACAATTTTTCCTTGCTATTCCATCATATAGACAAATATTACTCCTGTCCAACTTTGTCCGAACTGATGAGTTATATATTCTGTTGTTCATCTCAGTTACTATTGCCTTTTCCCATTCTTTTAATGTAGAGTAGTAACTTTTAGTAGTCCTCAAATTAATAATCCCATTCCCCCTACTAGTGAGAGGTTTAATACTGTCGATATATGCTGCATATCACTAAAAAGGGCTCCTACTAGGGTTAGGTTATAGACATACCCTTATGACTACGTCGGTTTAAACCGAATAAGATTTGCTTCTGGAAGATATTGTATTTGCTCTATGGGCTAACTATTGTTAGATTATAGTTGTATGCAATATTGAAGTTGGAATGAGCTGCTGAAGTTTGTTTTCCCAATTTCAGATCAAGAAGTTAGATCCAGCTAGTAAAAGAGTGTATACATTAGCAGGTACAGGCAAAGCTGGTTTCAAGGATGGGAAGGCCCTAGCAGCTCAGGTTGGACAATACTTGATTGCTTTTTGTTCTTATTTCCATACCTCTGCAGAATTAATGCTGTTGTGCTTATTTTGACTATAGTGGGTATAGATTTTATATATTATTTTCCTCACTCTAGTACTAGAGATGTTTCTGCAATGTCTCTGCTTTCGCATTTAAGCCTAGCATTACAACTTGAAACACCTATTTTTTGCAGCTTTCGGAGCCATCAGGAATCATTGAGGCACAAAATGGTGATGCTCTTTTCTATTTATATGCTACAAATTCTTCATTTGCTGTCATAGCATACAGTTCTCTAATTCATATCACAATTTCTAGACATTTGAAGGGTAAATTTTGTCTCCTGTTGCTGCAAATAAAGTAAAAAAACTATGTGATTTAAACTAGTTCAAGCTATACTTCCACTTAATGATAGATGCACAGAATACTGTGGGAACCCCGTATTTTGCTCCCAACATAAGGATTTAATGACGGTTTAAGCTATATTTCCACTTAACGAATTAGATGCATGGAATACTGCTTGGAACCCCGTAATTTCTCCAAACTAAATTAATTGAGTTTTGAGTGTTTGATCCTTGTTAACATAACCATGGAGTTTTGCCTACCCTCTATTCACTGATCTCGTTTTTTAGATTATACTATAGCTTAATACACTAAGAGAGCATTAATGGGAACCTCTTATAGATATGAATTATCTAGATTGTGTATCAACTGGAAGCTAACTGATCAGAATTGTATTTCAAAACTTGAAGAAATTATAAACGATACATATTTAAACTTAGATGCAGGTTTTGCTTTCTGCTTTCAAATAAATCCTGAGAGATGCATCCCTTGTCATGGTAATTGAAGAACCTAAACAGCAACAAAGCAATCACTTGTATCTTTAAAGATATTGTTAAGTGATAGCACTGGAGACCTAAGATCCACTAGGTAGAAATCCTTGAATCCACTAGGAAGAAAATATGAGCTAAATATTTAATAATTGCATAAGCAAATTGATTCGTCACATCTGTATTTGTAGTCTTGTAGAAGGAAACTCCCAAACCCTAATGGATTGGAAAATTCTAGAAAATCCTAAAAGATAGAATATTGAAAACTACTTCAGAAATTCTCAAAAATTAACAATAGACTACAAATTTTGAAATTGGACTACCTCAAGATTCTTTCTCCTGCCCTTCACTTAGAAAGAAAAGTCCATTTTTCAGCACGCACTAATTCCTACGTTTTGTCGGTCGAATAGCCTTCTTGTGTGACCTTCAAAGCCTGATTAATGCGCCTTAAAGTAAAGCAGGCTTTAGCACTTTGTAAATACTAGACTTGAATGACTATGACTCAATCCAAAAGAAAATATTGAAAACTTGGAAAAACATGTAATCTCCTAAAACTGGTGATCACTAAATCAGCCATTTTTCAGGCCCAAAACAGGATCTATTCTTCTTGGGAAAATAGCCACATTGTAGAGCTCGTCTCAAGCTTTCCATTGATATACTGTGGCGCACGTAACTCCTCCCAGATCAAAAGTTTTGGCAAGTTTGAAATAGCCTATCCAACTCAGGGTAAACAGTAGCCTCTTTTAGACTTCTGACGATCTAGTTTATCCTGAAACTTCAATGCAGCCCGTTGTACATCAATTATCAGGAGTGACTAGAGGGCTATGGCATATTCTCTCTCAGAGTAGTTTTTCTTTTAGCTTGTAGAAGCCTGTGCCAGTGGGAAGGACCAACTTCAACCGTGATGGCTGTGCTCTCAGGAATATGCACCAAGTTGGTTTTGGGGATAAATTCAGAGATCATATGCTAACACTATTCTTATGTTCTATAAGCTGATATGATTTGCTCTTAAGGCAGAGATTTTAGTGCTCTAGGAAGACTTGAAAGAAGCCTTTGCTATGGGTATAAAGCATCATTTGATTGAGGATGACACAGAGGTTGTAGCAGGCTGGTTAGATCACGTTATTTGGGCTCCCATTTTTGGTTGCCTTATGAGCGAGGAACACAATATTCATTTGTCTCTAACGAAAAAGCTGAAACTTTTCCGTTTTTTAAGAGACCGTAACGAACCACTAGTGGAATAACAAAATTACATTATTGGCATTGAAACACATTGGAACATAGCAAAATGCACCAAAACACAGTGCAATATGTCAAATAATGAGTTGTATCAATAGGAATTCGAAACTTTTTATTTGTATTGAGAAAAATATATGATGCTATATTTTTCCTTATTCGTAAATATAATGGTTAGCAATATAGCAACACTACTGCTGCTATTGCCTCCGTAAATTTTTATACATTATTTTTGTTGGGATCTTACACTCTTGGAATCATTTCTACTCATGTTCAATAAAATTTTGTTACTTGACAATACTTAACTATTATTGGTTCATAGCAACATTGATTTTTGGAATTTACACTTGTTCTTTTTTGTGAATGAATATTATTAGCCTTTTACACCTTTAGATGAATTTCAATTTATGTTTCCAAACAATTTTCGGTATTTTCAAATAACTTTTGTCACTTTTAAAATGTTTTAACATTTTTCGGAAATGCTTCTATTTTTGTGCTAATTGAAATAACACACCGAAAAAAAAATTGTGATCCTTGCTTATGAGAAATTTTTGATTGGTTTTTGCTTTAGAGATTCAGATAGTTTCCAAGAATCTATATTCCATGGACTCATCTAAAATGTATAAAGTACCCGTGTTGCGCACTCGAAACATTATTTCATACTCAAAAATAAAATTGGTATATTAAGAAATGTAAATATTTTGACATGTCCCTATGCCCTTGGACATAGGAATTAGACGAATCCGACACTTAGAGACATATTTGCACTTAACACCCGTACTCGAATCCATGTAACATAGCTGAGAATAACCAACTCGGAGTATGATCTCTTGCTTAAGAAGGTCTGCAGACTCTGCACTATGTTGGCATTAGGGTATTATTTAACCCCTTTAAAATTATGTGGTTAAGGATGCTTTTGAAAGGGCCGCCTCCATAGTTTTTTTCTTCTGCTAGTGTGCTTGTTCTGCAATTTTTTCCGCCTTGGAAAAACCTTATTCTTCTTTGGTATTGTACTCTTCTTCCGCCGCCCAGAGAGAGAGAGAGAAAGAGAGAGAGAGAGAGAGAGAAGAAAAGTGATGGAATGCCCAATCATAGGGAAATCAAGCATCCTTGTTCGACATTTTGTTGCAGTAAATTAGAGGCTGCAAGGGAGACAGAAAGAAGAATATAGGTCCAAGTCAAATCCAAAATTGATCTGAAAATCATGGCTTGTTTTCTAGCTTTCTTGGTTTTTTTATTCTAAATCCAAAATCTCTGCAAATATCTAATGCATTCAGAATGACACGAATCCCATTCCTAAATCTCAAATTGAAGGGGGAGGAAAGAATGAGAAAACTTGTTACAGAGGTATTACTTGGAGACATCAGTATGATACCAGTTAATCAATTTGAAACAGTCTTCTTTAAGTAAATGAGAAACTTGCCTTCTGATGCTGCTTGTTTTTCAATCAATTCAATTAACATTTAGTAAACTCTGCAGAAGCATCTTTAATGCTTCTGCAAAGTTCTTCTAAAATACTAGTATCTTACTTCTTATAAAATGCTAGTATCTTACATATGTCCCTAATATTTTGCAGGAAGACTTTTCATAGCTGATACAAACAATAGTGTAATTAGATATCTAGACCTGTACAAGGAAGAACCTGAACTTCTTACTTTAGAGCTGAATGGAGTTCAGCCTCCTAGACTAAAATCCAGATCTTTAAAGCGCCTTAGAAGGCGATCATCAGCAGATACAGATACTGTTACAGTTGATGGTGTTTCATCCAAAGAGGGCAACTTGTACCTTAAGATTTCGATGCCTGAGGGGTACCATTTCTCAAAGGTCTCTCTCTCTCTCTCTCTCTCTATTGTCCTTGCTTGCATCAGTAGTGTGATCCTTTTAGCCACTGTTCAGTTGTATATTATTGACTCAGTCGTCTAATTGGAAATCCAGGAAGCACGCAGCAAGTTCCTTGTGGAAATTGAGCCAGAAAATCAAGTGGTTATTGATCCTGTGGAGGGGCATCTCAGCCCAGAAGGCTCTGCATTGCTTCATTTTAGAAGATCATCCCCTTCCGCTTCCACGGGGAGAATTAATTGCAAGGTATTACTTATTACAGAAAGCACTCTCAGGTTACACTTATTGATCTTTGCAAGGGGGCATATCTTTTCTCTCTTCAGAAGTTTCTAAACTATTTCCTTGTTCATCTAGTTAATCCTCGTGTCTCATTAATGCTGACAAGAGGGCATAAAGTAAATTTTTTTTTGGTATTTATGCATCCTTGTGACCATCTACTTGCTGCATTAGCACCAGCAGTCTTGGAAGACTGGCTTGGGGTTGATCAGCACCATCAGGATTATATATACTGTGGGATGAGCATTATGACCGCTAACTATCACAAAGATATCTGACCTAACAAAAGGACCCTTATTGTTATCCTTCATTGGCAATTTGTGGGGTGCTTCCCTTATGGTGGTTCAATGTTTTGCTGCTTTTACAGGCCTTGAGGGCCTTGTTACCTCCGTAAAGGACAGATTTTGACATCAAGGGTTTAGCAGTGGGGGATGTAGATCAAGGGGGATCAGCATCCGCACCAATTACCTTGTTTATGTATCTAGAAGGCCCCATTAACTACAACAGTCAAATGCAACTTTTCAAAACCATGCACTGAGAATATAGCTTTGTTGGCTTCTTCCACATTCCCTACTGAAATCTGTATTTATTTTTCATGGCCTAAGCTCAAGAGAAGACTAGACATTTATTCAAGGTTGCCTTGCAATTTTTTTTCACTTCCCCTTCCACTTGCAAGCATACTGTTGTAGAAAGGACAAAGACAAATTCAGTAAAGACCAACATTTCCCTTGTTCTGGAGAGAGAATGCAACCCCCCCTCCTAAAAAAATAGAAAAACAAGTAGTTCGTCAGTGGATACATAGCATTTTCGGAGTTGATTCGTGCTTTCCAGGTTTACTATTGTAAGGAGGATGAGATCTGCCTGTACCAGTCTCTTGTCTTTGAAGTACCTTTTCAAGAGGTAACTCCAGACTCAACTGCAGCAGAAATTACGTTGACATATTTTGTGAAGCCCAAAACTTCCACGGGCAGCTTACTGCTACCAGTTGTTCGCTGACTCTGAAGATGTGTATATGAGGTAAATCCCCTCAACAGTTCCTTTATCACTTCCATCACAAAATTATGACCTTGAACTGGATAGATGGTCTGTTACAATAAATTGCAGAAATTAGTGTCATTACAGCAATTCAGAAAATATTTATTGTTCGAGCAGCTTCTTACTGCCTTTTCCCTTTCTCTGGTTTTCTTTTAACTCATAATTTGTAACCATATAGATTCATCTGAATTTCTTGATGAAGTAGTGAATGCTAGTAGTCTAAGCTACTTCACAAAACTTGAGATGGTCAGTTTCGATTTTGCTATAAAGTTGTTAATCTTGTACAATATACCACACCATTCGAGCTTGTTTAATTGATTTCATTGCTGCTTCAGGTGTGATATTTACGTGAGTGGCTCTCAACAGAAGCAAGCCCTTGGATTGCCCTATCTTCTGGGACATGCCGAATAAACAATTTGTAAGGTCTCTGTCAAGCCTCTTCATGCCTGCATTCTAGATGCCGGCGTTAATTACATCAAATTTATAATATTATCATCAGCATCATCATTATTTTGTTAATGTGATAAGCAAGGGATGAATTGCTAACCAAGGCACGCACTCGTGTGATTGGTTGAATAATGACAATGTCATCAATCATTGCCAATAATATAATGTTTTTGTTTTTCATTAATAACGTAGAGGACCAGGTTAGCCCCCTGCAAGCCAAGCAAATAATTATATAATCAGTTAGGAACAATCTTTAAACAATCCCAAACCAAATAATTGTGAGATGAATCGTATGTTTAATAATTTAAGCTTTAAGACGCCTTATAATATTACTTGATGACAGCGTAAAACGCGCTTGTTTTCCATCAAATCCCATGTTCTTCTCGTCCCCAACATTTCTGTCTGAATATTGATTACACGGCACTATGCAACTATGCAAGTGGGTTTTTGTAAATTCACTTGTTCAATTTCTTTTCCTACTTCCAAGGTGGAGCGTGGCCCCGTGAATTCCTACCTGGAACTTACTTTTAACCAAACTGATAATAAATCTGCGTCTACATGAAAAAAAAAAAAAAAATTAGAATCCGGGAGCTTTTTATAAAAAGTTGGTTGGTAGTGCCTGTCAAATTGAGGTGACTACCGTATTATTGATATTCAGGATAAATAGTTATGGATCTCTAGTTAAGGCTACTTATATCTGGTTCTCCCGAGACACTGTAGTGACACAGAGATTCGTGTACATCTTTGGTAATTTCATTCGGGCATCCTTCAATGATTTTGACTAGAAAATTATGTTTCAAGGCCGAAATAAGAGATGGAGAAAATTATCCTCCCAACAGTTCTTTTTACCTTCAAGATTTTATTATTTTTCCACCTCTAGAACATGGTGTTTTTACACCAAATTCTATGATCCAGCTAACCAGTCTATGAGAAAAGAAAATAGTTAGGCAAAGACACATCTCGACAGAGGAAACAGGGAAAAAATCCTAGAAGGAAGTTGAGAAATGAAAATTTTTTTTGGGAGGTTTACATGTTATTCAAATGCATTTGGGTGCTCTATCTTCTGTCCATGTGTGGGTTTCTCTACATGTGTGTGATTGCCTTCTGTCAAAAAAAAAAAGCCTTGTACTCTCTTGGGGTTGACTCCTACATCGGCCAGATATGGATTACCTCTTAAGTATGTAGCCTCTATCCAACCCTTCTCTTTTTGGAGGAGTTGGTTTGGATTTGGGTGCTGTATCTCCTCTCTGTGTGTGGTTTTTCTCCCTCTGTTTAAAGAATATACAGCTATGAAGAACACGGATTGAAGCTCTATAGGCATGATTGTCATAGATTCAATAAAAGATCTCTGTAAGAGACATATATAAGGTTTTTCTTTTTGTCCCCCCTTTTCTGTAGAACTAATTGAAAGACTCATGTAGCTTACCTCGAGTAACTACTAAATTTCGTTGAGTGGAGATGAGTGACATGAATTCTTTCATCACTTAATTTTCCACTAAAATAATTTTTTTTCTCTCTCTTAACGGCCAACCATATCCCAAAACAAAAACCCTCAAACAAAGACAAGGGGTCTATTGCTAATGGGGTATTATCCCATTTGGCAGCCTTGTGGGAATAGGTTGACAAAACTTCTTAATTGGGGCGTCAATGACCTAACTACCAAGAAACCTTCCGTGACATGCAGAGACAAAGAGATCAAAATTCAAGCATTTTATAAATCGTTTACTAATGAGAGAAGAATTTGTTAAATTTTAGATGATGAACCATGCTCTATTTTTTTCATTTAAATCCAAAACCCCATGTTCTTTGGCCTTGTCCAATCACGGGTCTCTTTATATTTTTTAGCCAAATATTAAAAATGAATCCGCAGCCTGGAGCTTTTCATATTTTGAACACGTAACACTTGGTTGTAATGGAATATCTTTATTATTGCACCAAGATCATAGTGACAATTATCTATCTTTCTTGTCCTGTTATTGATATCTATTTTAATATATAAAGAGATGACCTCAATTAGTGTATGTCTTTGAAGTTGGATAACGCAAGATAAAAGCTCTTCAATAACTATAAATGTGCCCAATTACTTTACATAATTATCAATAATTGCGTCAATTATTCAAAATTTATGGACTCTACATCCATCTTTTTCACTTGCAGCTCTAATGAAATCTTCAGCTGCGATTTAAGAGAAAAAAATGCTCCGATTTGCATACACTTATCGTGCACACCCGCTAGTGTTTAATTAAAGGTGGTGTAATGTAGTGATATATATATATATATATATGCACAGAGAGAGAGACAGACAGAGAATGGAGTCAATTATATTTTATCACTTATGAGCGGAGACGTGATTTCAGCTTCATGTTTTCCGTTGTAGGAAGATCACAGAACCTTGGTGTAATTGACTCGTACACTGAACCAATTTATTGTTTAGGATTTTAGACATGACTTATTCATTGTGACACTGAGGCCTGTCCTCATAGAAGGAGGCAAAGATCTCTGACATATTTGCCACTGCCTAATAGGTTTCTATTTTTTTTAATTTTAAAAAAAAGGTTTTCTTCGTCCTCATGACTGTATTGTCCCATTGCCGCTCGGGTTCTCCTCACAGCTTAACTCTTCTGAAGCTCTGTAATGACAGAACTGTCATCCACTGAATTGCCTTTTTACATAGCTGTAGAGAACTCGAGCATTCTGTGTAGAGGCTTAGCCCAATATGAATGATTGGAGACTCTCTATAGCAACACGAACTAAATAAAATTTGATTCTATCAATTATTATTTTTTAGAATTAATTAAATTTTACACATCTGCACTTTATACTAAATTTCAGTTTATGACCTTTATTTTTAATTGTAACAATTAAGCTCTTACACTTTTAATTTATTATAATATCAACTTTCTGTTTGGAAAATGAATAAAAAATTTGCATGTGATAATCACATGACCTTTTTCAGGAGACAAATTACAAAATATTTAATCCTTTTTTCATTCCAAAAACTCAAATATAATGTATGTGAGTTGAATTGAGAGTTAAGCAACGTATTTGTCATATGAGAATTTTTTGTTTATTTTTTAAATAGAAATTAGGAGAATGTTAACAATACAACAAATTAGAAATGTAAGCGCTTAATTATTACAATTGAAAGAGAAGATCTTGACGTGAAATTTAGTGTAAAATATAGAGGTACAAGTATAAATAATCCCATTTTTTTATTTAGTTATTATAACATGTCTTTGTGACTGCTTGCTTTGGACCTTGGCAAATAGTGAGTTGTGTGAAATGTGAACAAGCTTTACGTTGTACATGTCATATGTATGCCATGCGTGTATTATGTATGTATATATATATATATAGGCATCTTTGTAGAGGATGACTGATAGTAACATGCCCAAGCTAGCTTCTAAATCAATCGCGTAGTCGATATCTGATAAAGTTTATTAGCTTCCAAATATGATTTGATGTAAAACCTACATGTTTGATTTACTTTGAACGGCGTGTCTCGTATTTGGAAATTTGAACTAAATTATCAAAAGCCAAATCCTAAGTAAATGTAAAATTTTAATTAATAATTTCTTAAATTACTAAACATGACAATAACATTACAAAAGAGAAGCTCTAGAATACGAAAAAAAAAATCACTCTTATTTGTTACAACTAAATAACAAATAAAAAGAATAAGCAAATAAGCATTGCACAAAATTATAGAATTAAATTGATCGAACATTACTCAAATGTCATAATTGATTAAAATTGCACCATTATTAACAATTAAATCTTCAACTAATTGTATAGCATCTCAAAGTAAAAAGATAAGGTTTCACTTTACGGAAGTTTATTTGTTCTAAGTGATCATCAACATCCTACAAATATGAAGAACTTTTTTTCTTTTTCTTTTTTTCACTCTATCCTATTTTCTTGTTTACTCTTTAATTTTTTTTTTATCAGAAATTTTCTATCGATATCAATGACAGTACAAAGATATATAGATATATATTTATATTTATATAGTTTTTATATGGTGAGCAACAAGTGAGAGAAATCAAACGATGGGGACAATTGAATTTTTGTTTAAAATATTTTTATATCATATTAAGATAGGTGATAATTGTACGCTATTATTTGTTCTTTCATAACCTTCTCTCTCATATGGGGAAGGAGGCACTACGGAGAGTACACAATAGGTTCGAAATCAACAATTTCTTATATTAATTGCCAAAGCCTAAACATTAATTATGGATGCATGATTCCTATTTTTGTATGTCTATTATATATATATATAAAGAGATTTTAAAAGTAATTTATTAGTTCTTCACGTGGACAAATTCTTAAGAATTTGAACTTCTTTATTTGTAGCAAGGCGTTCAGTATTTATTTATTTTTATTATCAAAATATAACCATATTTCTTTACCACGTGAAACATCTCAGTAGAGTCCGGTTACATAAATATTACATTTGCAAGCAAGTTTTTAAAACTTCAATAGGTCAAGTGACCCATACATCATATAATGTAGTGTCTCGTATTATTTTGACTAACCATGCACTGACCTATATTTACCTATGCATGGCACTTGTTCTTTGGCATGTTATGGCGGACCGATCAAACGCTGAGGGTGGGCAGCCGTCTCTTGAAATTTGATTAACAAAAAAAAAAATTCTTTTAACCCGACTCTAACTAAGTCTCCAATATCATGTTCAGTTATTTCACACGGTGATAGATATAGAACTTCAAGAGTTAAATAATCATTTTAATAAAGTAAATATAGAGCTGTTATTATGTATGACATCTCTTGATCCAAGTAATTCATTCTCTAATTTTTATAAGAGCAAGTTGCTTCGGTTTGTTGAGGTTTATCCTAATAATTTTTTTACACTTGAGCTTATGATACTTGATAATCAGAGACTTACATTCTAGATGTAAGCTCTAATGATCAATTTTTAGAAGTGAGAGGGATTAGTGGACTTGCTCAAAAGTCAATTCAGATGAAGAAGAATAGTGTCTACCTATTAGTCTATTAGCTTTTGAAGTTGGCATTGATCTTATCAGTTGCAACTTCATCGATTGAGAGAGATTTTTCTGCAATGAAGATTATTAAGACTTCATTACACAATTACATGGGAGATGAGTAGATGAATGATTGTTTTGTGTCATGCATTGAAAATGACATATTCAAAACCGTAAACAATGAAACTATTTTGTAAATGTTTCAAAATATCAAATAACAAAGAAGATTGTTGTAATTTGTCATATACTTTTATTTGAATGTTATTTTGTGTAAAAACATTTGATGTAAATATATAGAATCGTGAATATTATCGTATTCGTTATATTATCTTAAAATTAATTATCTTACTTAAAAAAAATTCCGCACTACCTAAAAATTTTTTTGAGTCTGCCACTGCTTGCATGCCTTTCATTTTGTTATGAAATGGCCAACCTTATAAGGTTAGACATTGCACATCTACCATGGTTAAAGGGTTCTCTGCTTTTCGAAAGTAATCCAAAAAATACCTTTTCTTTACTCTTTCTATTTTCTTTGTTTTTTCTTCTGTGCAATACTTGTTTACGGTAATCACCCTGTGCGGCTGTGCCTGTGTTTTGTTATTTAGTTTTCTCTTTATATACTCTCTCTATATATATCTGTATATCTATATATATTCAAATACATATGGCGATATCAACCCAAGGTCGGTAGCCAGCCACACCAGGATTGATAAAAGGAGAAAAAAGATCTTAGCTGTAAAAGTTATAGGAGTAGAAAGCAAACAGATTCACACATACATACATATATATATATATATATATAAGTACAGAGAGAGCATAAAAGGAGAAAGAAGAGAGCAGGAGAGGGAAGAGAGTATCTTGGCATGCATCGTGGCTGAAACCTCCCCACGGGACAATAAAGGGACGTGAGTCCAAAACCCTCGTAAGAAAACAGAACCCCAAGGCCACAATTTGATAGAAAGTGCCATGAAAACAACCCACATGCCTCTCTCTCTCTCTCTCTCTCTCTGTGCAGGAGACGGAAGAGAGTATCTTGGCATGCATCGTGGCTGAAACCTCCCCACGGGACAATAAAGGGACGTGAGTCCAAAACCCTCGTAAGAAAACAGAACCCCAAGGCCACAATTTGATAGAAAGTGCCATGAAAACAACCCACATGCCTCTCTCTCTCTCTCTCTCTCTCTCTCTTCCATTTGTGCATCACCCACTAATCATTGCTCAGAATAAAAACAAATTGGATGACCCCCCACAAGTCGCCCACTTACTGGAAGCCAAACACTACCCAACTAATCCAATAACCCCTTTCCACATCATCACCTAATCACAAATTTAAAATATAATATTATTACACACACAATACATATACAATATATATATTGTGGAGGCCATATAGCATGGTGGCCTTGCAAGACACGACAAGGAGACATGTTTGTTCCAATGTTTTTCCCCCCCTATAATTCATACAAACAAGGTGTTTTTTTCCTTTGGACACAAATGCCACCAATGATTTCGTACAATTACAAAAAGACCAGCTAACAGCTATTCTAAGCATCGATCTTAACCGTCCACATTGTTAATTGATATATTTTCTATGGCATGTTTGGTGAAAATGTTAGGGTAAATAAAAACAAAAAAAGAGATTCAGCAACTCTGTCGTGGCACATCTTAAATAACTCTGGTTTGTGAGCTTTGTTATCAATGCTTGAACTGAAGAAAGGTTTCGTTGGGAAGTGACGTGCAACATAAACATTTATCACCCACCAAACAAATCCTTATTCTGTAAACACATTAGTGCTTGGCACCAAATGAAGGGTTTATGTTGACCTAATTACTTTTCTTGAGTTCTAATATACCTTTCAAAGCAAGCTAAGATGATTGAACTAGCATTTCTTTTCTTGGATTTGTTCTTTGCTTTTCAACGTTTAGATTGCTTTTTTCTAGGGAAAAAAAAAGAACAGAGTCTCAATTTTTTGTTGCTGTATATAAGTTCGCGAGAGTAGACAGAATATTTTGTAGCCAAGAGAAAAAAAAATGATATAAGAAAAAACTGGTCCTTTACTTTTGGACACTGAATACGGAATAAAAGCTTAATAAAAGAAAATATGCGTACAAAAGATCGCGCATGCCCAAACAGAGAGAGCAGGTTGTCAATCATGTCCCCAATTTTTTATCCCCTTTTACTCATTTCATTCACGTTTTTTTTACTGTTCTCAATTTTTATTCTTAGAATAATCAAAAGAAAGAAAAAACATAGAGATGCAATAATAACAAAATAACATCAAAAACCTTCCACCAAAAAATTGTTGAGGGCTCCGGTTTACACGGGTGGGGGGTAAACGTCGTAAAATGAAACAAACTAGACCTCGACTTGCAAAGACTTTTAAAAGCTTGATCGAATTATGTAAATCATTCAAATTTTGATACATTTTAAATTTGACTTTGAAAAGTTTATATAAAATGAAAAAATTAAGCTACTCAACTTAAGTTTAATTAAAACTCATTTGATCTACTTAAAAATTAAATAAATCAAATTTAATAAATACATTTTTAAATTTGATAAGTTTTCGGACTAACTTTGAATAATTTACTACTTTACAGCCTAAACTCCACATCTGATGATATCTGAAGGTTTACGAGGACCTACATTTACAGTCTTAACTCCACATCTTATGATGTGCAAAGCTTCGTGAAGACCCGCACACATTATGAGACGAGGATGGACCTTATGGTGCTGCAGGATCACTGAATAATTACTCCTCTTTGACTGATCCATTGGTAGATTGATTGTAAAGGTGAAACCCCGTGCCCATTGGGAAGTCACGGGACTCGAGACACGACCACTCCTCTGGGATATGACTTTTTTATTTTTTACTTTTAGAAGGGCAAATTCGTCATATAAGGATTTATGCAGTAATTAACTTTCCAAATAGAAAAATAAAACAAAATATCGAAATAAATAGATATAAATAATATATCAAGTGAGAGAGAGTGACGGAGAACCTCGGCGCACGAAATCGGGAGAGACAGAGAGAGAGAGAGAGAGAGGGCAAGGCAAAAAGGCAATAAATGTGATTTAAGGGAAGGAGGCGTGGCTCATTCCCCTTATAGTCTCCTCTCCCCCCGCTACCCCTCAAGCTCAAGGCCCTCAACCGGGTCAAGCCAACTAGCCTCTCTATTGCCGCCGCCGCCTCCTCCTCCTCCTCCTCCTCCTCCCCCCCCTTCCCTCCGCCACTAATCTGAATCCAATTGAAGCGCACTCTCTCTTCCGCTAATCTGAATCCACTCTCTTTTTCCAGCACAGTTGTCGATCCATTCAATATTCTCTTCGATAAACCAGTTGAAAAAATCAACACGAAGGTATGAAGTCTATGGACTCTCTCTCTCTCTCTCTCTGTTGTAAATTTTCAGTTTTCAATATATGTTTGTGTCTTTTGATTGCAAGGACTCGATTTTGAGCTTTTTTCCGAAGATCTTTCAAATTATATAATTTTGCTCAAACAAGATAGGAATTCTGATTACATATATATATACATGTATATTATATATATGTATGTATGTTCGTATGTTTATATATATGATACAAGTTTATGTAGGGCATTCCACTGAATGTGTTTCGAAATAACGAGATTGATTGAGTGCTGTTTGCTTTATCTTCCTATATATGTCTCGTTAGATTCCTTTCTCCGGGAAAAAAAAATGTATCTTTAGAATCTGAGGACTCTTCATCTTTATCTGCAGGCGTTTTCCACATTTCCTCCGCCACGAAAGACCGAGAAAATCTCTAGAGAGAGAATTCAGATATAGAGAGAATAAGAGAAGAAACAGAGTATGTACCCGTAGATAATTTTCGTTGAATTCTCTCCTTTGACTCGTAATTTATCGTCTATCAATTGATGGCATCGCCTTCAATCTCGAATCCCGAAGCCGACTCTAATCGATCTCGAGAATCGAAGCGCAAAAGGCGAAGGAAAATGGGGAGCGAAAATCAAGTCGAAGAGGTCAAGATCGACAAAACCAGATGGAAGACCGAGGCCGAGCAACAGATCTACTCTGTGAAGCTTATCGAAGCCATCCGTCAAGTTCGCCGGAATTCGTCTTCGCCGGCTACAGCTTCTCCCGTCGGCGGCCGCGCCATTCGAGAGACAGCCGATGGAGTCTTGGCCGTCGCAGCCAGGGGGAGAACTCGGTGGAGCAGAGCTATTCTCACTAGTCGACTTGGGTTGAAACTCAATAATAATAAGCATAAGAAGCACAAGAAGCTGAGGGTGACCGGCGATATCAGGTCAAAGAAGCCGGTGGAGAGGAAGAAGTTACCGCCGCTGCAGCGAAAAGTCCGAGTTCTCGGCCGGATAGTCCCCGGTTGCCAGAAACTCTCGTTCCCGAACCTTCTAGAAGAAGCCACGGACTACATCGCTGCTCTGGAGATGCAAGTCCGAGCCATGACTGCCCTTGCTGGGCTTCTCACAGGCGAATCCTTAGCCGCTCCTTCTGATCGGCTTGGCCCCAATCTGTCCTAGCCTTGGTTTATTATTATCCTAAGCTATTTTTACCTTTAATCTTTAATTTTTTTCTTCTTGAGTTCGTAAATTCAACGTATTTTGTATACAAAATCATTTTTCTCTTTGGAGCTCCTCTCTCCCTCTCTTTTTTTTTGCTTTTTCTTTTTTTAAGTTATTTTGTTTTTGGTTTTGGTTAACATAATTATTTTATTTATTAGTTAAATTCAACGATGCCAACTAATATTGAAGGTTTTATATTAACAAGTAGGCAACCATCTGATTCCCCTCAAATCAGACAAAGACTGCACAACCATGTTTGGGTCAATTTTGGGTTTTTGTTTGGGTGAAGCATAACTTTGAAGGGACAAATTGAAAGTCTTCTTTGCTCTCCTGGGCTCCTCTCCTTTCCTTTCCTCTTTTTGTAAGGTGATTTGGGGACTTGACATAAAAGTTAATTGTTGTTTCATTGCTATAAGGTTTGAAATATCATAATAGTTTCTGTGCACGATGGTCGAAGAAGGCTGTGAACGTCAAGAGTATCGTATATTGAGTTGTCCTTTGCTATTAACGATAATTTTGGGTTTAATTTGTGTTCATTGACAATTAACTCACATTATGTATCTCAATTAAAAATTGGACTCCTGCATTACAAGAACTTCTGTACTTGTTAGGATTGGTAAAGAAAATTAAGGATCCACTCTTGTGTAGAAACATGGTTAGTGAAATAAATACCTTTACAGCTGGCCAAGGATGACTCTTGTTTGTTCTGGAACATGGTTGCAAATTGCAAATACCTGATAAACATAGCACCATGCCAATTTTTCTGAACCTTCTCTTCAGAAGTGCTGTGAAATGTATAGACCTGAATCTAGCAAGTGAATAAATAAATAAATAAATAAATAAAATGAGTGATTTTAAATTTTTATTATTTTTTTAATTTTTTTTATGTTAAATATATAATATAATTTTCTCTCATCAAATCTTTAATTCAAACGTAGCATTAACAATTTCTTTTCATGATTATTTTCATCCCCAGCAAACTTTCACACCGGTTACTGGGAAAAAAACATGTCTTTTTTCTGCCCTAGCAATCAGGTATTCGGTGCCATATAGTAGCCAACTTGTGTTAATTCACTTGAGTATATCTCTTGTTTAGGCCCTGTATAATTAAGAGAGAGAGAGAGAGAGAGAGAGAGCAGGTGGGCCATATTGGACAGACTAGCTTCATGATATGCTACATCTTAGGCCTAATTAAAGGGATTTGAATTCTCTCCATTTCATGAATTAGAATGGAGATTTTCATTTCATAATCAATAGCCTATATGTAATCTTATCATATGTCTTACTAAAATTATGTTATTTTGTATTAAAATTTATTTCCTTATATATAACTATAAAATTATTTATTTTTAAATAAATTTTAAGTCAATTCATCTGAACTCTTTATTTTTATATTAGCTGATGTTTCAACACCTCAATTGATGTAATGGAGATCTCCATTCCATAATCTATAAAAGTAGTCACACCATTGTCGATTCAATGCCATAAATTTTTTTTCTAACAGCGTTATGAACACAACTACGACAAATTAATGGTGTCCTTAAAACAACTTGCATTACCATCTAAAGTAATTAACAATAATTTAATTGAAATATATTTCGCTTTTGTAAACAATGGTTAGGTCACTTGTGGATCCATCTTTTCTTGTCGTTTCTTTTCTTTGGATATACAAGATATACATCAAAAGGGGAAGAGTAAGCTAAGAGGGAAATAAATACTTCGGACATTTTCTAAGAGAAGAAGTCAGAAATAGGATAGGAAGGTGGTGGGGGAACAGTACTAACCCCACAGCCCTTATAGTTGGCAAGTCAGTCAAATTGGTTCCATTATCTGTCCTCAATTGTTTTTAAGTGCATATGACCTTCCAGTCCCGCCAAGTAATGGCACATGTGAGATGTGAAAAAAACCAAAACATTGCTATTTTAATGATTGACTTATGAAGCTTTCAATTGCGTGGAAATGGTTCAATAAATGGACTTCATAAATCTGATAAATTGTTTTCAACTCTAGTTTAACTCTTAAGGTCAGGCTGTAAGAGATTTATTCCTTATGAATAATTAATTTTGGCGTAGATGATTTGCTTTTGACTGAACTGAAAAAAAGATTAGTTGAGGTGCGCAGAAGTTGACCCGAAAATCCTGACTGTAATACCAAAAAAAAAAGAAAAGAAAAAAAGACTTCATACGTTGCAAGATAATTGTTTATATAGGAGTATACAACTGAGGTGTATGTCCGTCAATCTGAGGTTCAAGTCCTCTTAAATACATTCTTAGGGAGAATCACTAAATTGTATGTCGGTTGAATTGGAGCTCGACTGTCAATTTGGATGATTCGGACTTTACTCGATGCTGGTGGATTAAGGTATTTACCCGTCTCTGACGAGTTTACTTTTTTAGAATGAGTCCAAAGGCTTTGCCTTGGCTAAGTTTCTGTCACATCATATCAGATAGCCCTTTCTCCTAATCGAAGGGCATCTCTATCACAAGGGTTCTGGAGTTTAATGTGGTTATGACGGTGTTGGAGCAAGAACCACATATTGTTTTTTAGTGGTTGGCTTCTCACAGTCTTAACAAAACACATGGTGTGAGTGTGTTTTTGTGTGCTGGTCATTGATTCTTGCATATCTACACAAGCACTAAAAAGCTCATATGCATCCATGTGACTTCATTTAAGAAAACCATCCCTCTTTACATGAATTCACCAAATTTACTTAACCATGTTCTTGTGGTACACTAGTGGCTTTTTACAGATATATATACACATTATGCATATATGAGAAGCGCCCTTGAGTTCTGGCCCACTATAGCCAAATTGGTATCCAACTGGCTCCATAAGAGATACTAAGATTGATTTCCTCTTTAATGTTCCATTTACAATAGTAAACATTAATGCCCATTTTAGGCTACATATATTGGAATTCAGGGGAGCCTGGAGGTGGGTCTTGTTTTCTTTTTCATACAACAGAAATGGCAAAAAACCCTGTCAAAGAGATTAGAGACATTCAGTCATTTACTCATTAGTGCCGTTCATCTGGTTTCATAGACTTAAAAGGACTTCTGCAAAAGGTAATGTTGTCCCAATTTCTAATCAAGCTCTAACCTATCCATTGACTAGTGTGTCTGCCGTATTAATGCTTTTATTGAGGTGTTTCAGGAGTTCAATCAACTGGACTAGCTCTGGCCACCAGGACTCTTGGTTTCTCTTTAAGAGATCAAGAATTTGACTTTGTTAAGTATAATAATTGGCCGTAAGGGATTAAACTTTTTGTGAATATCTTAGTCCAGGCATGGATGCTTTGTAGCTGACTAGACTAGGGAGGAAATTAGTCGAGATATGTACAACTGACTTGAACACTACTAACTACTTAACCAAAAAAAAAAAAAAAAAAAACACGTCTCTTAAGTTTATGCATGACTATCATCCACATAATCACATTTATTATCGAATATTTTAGTTCTTTAACACAAGTGAGTAGATTTTACATGCATTTATTAATGTAAGTTTCACTACTTTGTATCTATGAGGAAAAAATAAAGTAAAAAATTGAGTTATATATAACATTATTCTTATCAAATCTCGGCATCCACCTTGGACCGAGTGGGCTAAAGTAAACATAATTTCTTTTAAACTCAAAATGCAATCAATTAACAAGCTAGATTATGATTGCCATTACTGTTATCATAATACTTGGAGCTTAAACCAAAGACTAAAGACTCTAAACTCTAACCACTGCATTTATTTGTGACATGGTGTGCTTGACTAATGTGGATATGAGGAAGAAATAATTACTTGTATGGTAGCCTCAGGCAATAGAATAGTGAGCTCTCAAACTTCCATATTTAGCACATGGCACAGGTTTATAGTTATATATATATATACATATATATGGATGTCCCAGAGATAGAAATTCTTCAAACGAGGAGTTTATATGTTGGCAAAAGCATTTGTTGAGTTTGAGGACTTAAAATTTATTCCTTATTTGAAGTTGACCTAACTAGTATAACAAGTTTTCCCAGTTAAATAGCATGTTTGGTAAACTTTTTGTTTTATATTTTTCTGTAAAGATTTTTTAACGTTACAAGTAAAGCATATTTATTTAGTAACGCTTTTTTAAATATTTTTTGTTTTAAAAAAATCTGAATATAATTTTCAAATTTTTTAAAAAAAGTGAACAGGCATAAAATAAGTCTTCCTTCCTTGGTAACCCTGCTGGCCAACCCCGCCGCCACTCTTCATCTGCTTGCACACAAAAACACATATAAGATGAATATTTTTAATGTAAAAATATTATTTCCACTTTATTTTAGTATAGTTTTTTTTTTCATGAATAATATCAAGTCATTTGACACCTCTCACTTTATCTAACAATATGCAGTAACATTCCCTTTGTTAATTGACTGATTAAATCCCAAATAAAATTTGTTGTCATGAATCTTTCATAATCATTAATCATCTATTTATGTTGAACAAAAGATCTACACTTCAAAGGATCCTAACCCATCAAACTCTTTTATAAATAATTATTAATTTGTTAGAGCAATATGAACATAATTTTTGTACAAAAATCTAATATAAAATTATATGATTATTTGTGATTTTTTTAATTTAAATTAAAACACTTATTATTTTAACTAATAATTTTAAAAATATTATTATCATATTATTTTAATAGAGTTAAAAAAATAAAATTTTCTCAAGGGTAGAAATGCACCCACTATTATTTTATTTTATTTTTTTTATCGTGGGGCCGTTGGGTAGAATTAAAGTAAGCAAAAAGGTGAAAATATAATAACAGTGCTTTGGCAGTTTGTGCCATAATAGAGCTCGTGGCACCTTTTGTTAGGACCCCCTTTGCCGTGGCTTGGCTTGAGGACAAACGACGTTGGGCAGACTGACTATTTGAAAAACAATCTCCGTTTGGATTTATTGGCAAATGCATTGCTGGGCCATTGCCCAAATAGTCGCGCTGTCACACGTGATGGTGGGTCTTTGGTGCCTGCGAAAAGGACAACACAGCACCCCCCCCCCCCCCCCCCCCCCCCCCCCCCCCCCCCCCCCTCTCTCTCTCTCTCTCTCCCCCGGTTTGCGGCTGGTCACGTTTGGTTACCAATTCACATTGGGGCCAACGTTCTTGGCTGGGTTTGGTTCATTCATTTCCAAGAAAAAAATTTCTCTGAAAACTGCACCGAAAGCTATATCTTTTTTTTTTTTTTCTAATTCTTAAAATTGGTTGAATTTTCTAAATAAATTTTAAAAATTAATTTCAAAATTAATTTACCAAACACACTCTCACTCAAAACAGTGTTCGAAACTAGTTTATCAAATACAATTTAGATAAGTTTCAAAAAGCAAAAATAGAAAACTAAAACTAAAATGGTAACCACATGAGGGGAGAGGATGAAATATAAGAAACTTGACATGTGAAGAGATCATAAATGTGTAGAAGTGATTGACAATCTATCGAAGGAATGGAATTACAACTTCCAAGTAGGTGTTAATCATGAAGACTGCATTTATG
The DNA here is from genome assembly GCA_033060915.1 of Euryodendron excelsum. Classification (NCBI taxonomy): domain Eukaryota; kingdom Viridiplantae; phylum Streptophyta; class Magnoliopsida; order Ericales; family Pentaphylacaceae; genus Euryodendron; species Euryodendron excelsum. Next base: position 41,129,851 of record CM065379.1, read on the forward strand.
AAACATGTCCCTTCGCTAGATTCATTCCTTAGGCCGCAATGTGGGCATGATCAAGACTCCGACACACAAAGAGTATACTAAGATAATTGGGCCCAATTGGCATAATTTCAATGCAATCAATTGGCTGAAATCTGCTTCATTGGATTGGGCCACTTGCTGCTAGGTTTCCTTGGGCTTGCCTTTCCTTTCTGTGCTTGCATTGTGTGTGTTGTGTTTTATTGCTTTTTAATGGATTTCTGTGGTCAGCGGGTCTGCTTTCGGTGGTTGAGGCTTACGGATTCCACTTATTAGGTGCGGGTTCAATCCCCACCGGTCCATTCCTCTTCCCCAAATTATCCTGTATCAACAAAAAAAAAAAAAAAAAAAAAGGATTTCTGTGGTCTTATTGTCAATGTCATAATTAGCAAGCGTCTCTCTCTCTCTCTCTCTCGTGTTTCTTTAATCAATCTTTTTCAAACTGAGTTACCTGATCACTGGGATCTACGGGGAAAAAAAAACATAAAGGAGATTTTGATGCACTTGACAATTTCAGCCATTGCGTCTTTGACAAACTTTTTGGATAAGAAAAAAGAATAACGCCCTACAAATAGAATTTTAGAGTAATTACACTTTACACTATTGTGATTTGAGTAAGAATTAAATGATTTCGTTGTGATTTAAAAGTGAATATGTAACTTTTTTACAGTTTGACTTTAACTGTAAAATAGATAAAAACTATTAGAGTGAACAGTAATTTTGTCACAGGAATATTTTTGTTATTTTATCTTTCTACAATAAAATCAAAAAGACAATTTTGCCTTTTTATGTCAAAATAACAAATTATCCTTTGTAGAAATATTTTTGTCATTTTACCAAATCTGTCGTGTTTTCATCTACTTTTCAAATAAATCTAAATTATAAGGAGGTTATATGTTTGCTTTTAAATTACAGGAGAGTCATTTAATTTTTGCTCAAATTATAAGGAAGT
>CM065379.1:41133317-41150817 GCA_033060915.1 Euryodendron excelsum
AATAATTTAATTTAGTAGACAGGTATTTGTGATCTTAACGTGGATAGATATATAAACATTTAATAATATGGAGCTCAAAATATAATTTTTAGTATGACAAAGAGTGCAATTATAATTCTTTAATGGTATAAATTATAATTTATATAAATAAGGATTAATCCTTATTAGATTAGGAATCCTTATTTGTGTAGGAAACCCTAGTCATGCTAATCACGTGATCCTTGTTGTAGCCTATATATATACGCATTCTATGAGCAGTTAGGGTTACACTTACTCGTAATCTCAGATATATGTTTTTGTGAGAGAAAAAAACCTTAACAATTGCGAGCCCACTCTCTCTAGAGTAAGGCGTGTATGAGAGATACAACAGAAGTGAGAAAGTTGAATTTGAGCAGTTGATTAGTGCTTATTGTTATTGCTTGTTGTTCGATATCAAAGCAGAAAAATTTTGAAGTTCATACATTTTGTTGTTCGGGATCAAAGCAAATAGATCTCGAAGATATGAGACTAATCATGTAGATTAGTTTGTGCTACACAGATTTGAATTTTTTGTGTTATGTGTACGCACTATAACCGGGTTAAGAAAAATTCCGCAATCTCCAACTGATATATGATACAAACCACACTAGAGCCATCCACACTGAGCCTTATCCTGTGTGATTTTACTCAAATATACTCATGGGGCTCTTCAAACTCTGGAATGTCCAGACCCACACAGTCAAGAAAAATATCATCGCACCCAAGGCAGGCGTGGTAAATTAGAAACTGAGGAAGGAAACACAAAGTTGTAGGGTAGTTTACTGCAGGGTACACGCTATACATCATCAACTCTAGAGAAGCTACAAAATCCAAAAATTGGTTCCATGATGGTTTAATAAAGCCTAAGACTTAGCCATACAAATTGGACAAAAATCGGCTAAATTGGGTCAAGCATGGATGAACAAAGCCCGAGACCCAATTATGCAAAATGGACAAAAATCTGCTCTTAGGTTTGATGTCACAATGCCATCTTTTTTCAATATGCTAAAAATAAGGATAAGTAAAAAGATCCAACCACTAGAGTAGTGGAACATAATTCAAGATGTATATCATGAGCATTATACTCTATATCGGTGTCAAGCACATTTTGACACTTCAGAAATTACAGTAAACCAGTTACTGAGAGAGCTACAAGGGAAGTACTATACTCCTTATTTTAATGTTTGAGTATCCTATTCTCCGCTTAGCAAACTAAAAAGGCACCCTTTCTCATTTATTAAAGCAATACTCCCAACTGAATGACCATGAGAGCTAACCAGCATGTTTCATGCTAGATAGTTGAACCATCTGGATGAGAAAACAACCATCTCTGGCCTCGCTAAAAGTACAGCTAGAACCCAACAAGGATGACAGAAAACATTGAACCAGCTATAACTGAGTGTACCACAACTCACAAGACAGATTTTAGGATTATGCTGCTGGACCAGACCTCATGTTTGTCAAGCAAGAAACTGTTTCACCTACTACATTCCTCATTATGAATTTTGATACCATTCCAAAACGAAAGATACACAACTGAAAATTAATAAATAACACAATCTTTCCAACTGTAAGAGACCTGCTTCCACTAGGCACATAATAAAAGAACTGCCAGCATAAAAGGATTAAGGTATACCACCAGTGGTAAAGAAAAAAATTGGTGTGTCTTGGGCCCTAAGTTGCCACATATCCAGTATGTTATCAAAACTATGGTACTGTTTTACAATGTTTCAGCAAAGAGTTCAAATAAACTTACGCGAATTAAAAGCTTATAGTTAAGAACTCCACAAATGGTAGATAGACAAGTTCTTCATAAGGATAGCATGAAAGGCCACAATCTATCCAAGTAATGAAACCCATCATTTGCTAACCACCCATCAAAGCAACAACCCCTCAAGAAGGATTATGCAGGACGTTTACTTAGAGAATCATAACCCCAAAAAAGCTCATGGGAAGAAGAAAAGACAGAGAGCACAAAAAAAAAAAAACTACTAGCAGCAATTAAAGAAGTTGTACCCAAAGAATGGGAAGATAATACCATATGACATCCGCATGCCACATACTATTGCAGACTTATTATTTTTTGGGGGTAAGTGACTATTGTAGACTTGAATACATCCACATAATCCATTCATACCCTACAGCAATTCTGGAGTTTCAGTTCCAATTTCCAAAATTATGGAGTATAGAAAATAGTCCACTTTGATGGTTCAGGAATTGTATTGCCAGAAAAAACTTAGGAAAAAGGCATTGCTCTATGATACCTGATTTTTCCCTGTAGCACATGCTTCTTCCATCTTTGTGTCATCAAGAGTAAAGAAATGCATAGAGACGATAATGATAAGAAACAACTTCACAAACGACAGGCTCACCAGAACTCACATGGTGGTAACTTGATCACAACACAACAGGACTTGGAAACTTTTCTGCTCAATCACAACAAAAGTTTCTCCATCCAAAGGTGGATATTCTTGACAACTTCTGATATCATTCTTTTCCACCAATTCACACTCAATTTTGGAGAGGTCCAATAGATCACCACCCATCTCTTCACTAACGTCACCTTTTTTTTTGTTTTAGATAGTCTCTTCACTAACCTCACCTATGAAATAAAACGAAGGTAACACCTGTGTTTCTTTCCTACACCATTTCACACGAGCTTGTTTACCTCTTATATTCAGAACAAGTCAAAAGAACCACAATTTAAACAATATCCTACCTCCAGTTTTAAAGGTTCAGACCTACAATGACCTAAGATTATCACACACAACCCATGAATTTACTAAATTCTACATCTAGAATCTGATTTGAGACTTGGTTCCTAAAGAACGTGATGTTCTTGCCACAATCTCTTAACGAGAGCTTTACTTTGATCCCAACGAACATTTAGTTTTTCAAATCCAACTCACAAACTTGGGCTCTAATAAAATCAAAAACTTCAATGCATCAATACTGGGGTCTCAACTCCAATCCGAAATGAAGGAATGAAATTTTCTTGATTCCTCATATGCTAAACATACTAGAACTCTTGAATCACAAGATCCTGTGCAAACAGTGTAGTTCACGTACTGCCACATTATGCAACATGCAGCCGAATCATACCAAAACAAAGATAATGGGGAGAACGTTCACATAGCTAAGGAAAGAAAGTTTCACAAGAGCTAAGTATTTACCAAGGCTTGAGGAAAGCCTACCTACATCCAAGAGAAGAAGAATTTACTATGATTGAGAAATTACAGAGGGAACAACCTCAATGCAACCATATAAAACTCGCTTTTTTCATAAGCAAGGCATCGAGTGTCATTAATCGAAGGCACCAAGGGGTCACTGCCCACGTACAAAGTGAAAAAAGACAAGCAAGCTGTCAAACAAACTGTATATCAAGCTATTCCAAAGAACGCACTATCGGATTACCCTTTTGATAGGGACAAATCTGTAAATTACTTTTACCACAATACTCTAAAGAAGAAACCTATTCAATGCGGGTTCTTTGACTCTTCTCAACAATCTGAACACCTCCAAAATAGTGACCAAACAAAGGTAAAGATACCCACCTATCACTAATGCAAGATTTGGATCGAGGGTTTGATGAGGAAAAGGGAAATGAAATTACTTGTACCCCTTCTTTTATCTACGACTAACCAAATAACGAAATGGATTTGTTGAGAAATGCCAATTCATTTCTTGTTATTTTCCAACCCAACCAATCTCTCATTTATTTACCTTTCTTTCCCCTTTCCTTTACTTTTCCCTTTTCTTCATAAAAATAATCTTGATAAAAAATTATAGCTTCTATAAACCATAATATTCTCTTAGAAGTCATAGATATCAACGATTGAAGACAATAAAAAGAGACTGAGAAGGATGAATCGAAGAAGAGGAAAATGATTACGTGTTTGCAGGGGATGCCGAGTTTCTTGAGCTTCAAAGTGCGGGTGACGAGCAGCTTCTGGACGTCACCAACCTCTGATTCAAGCTTCTCGACGTGAGCTTCGACCCCTTTGCCCACTCCGTTCAGAAACTCCGGTATTCCTACCTTCACTGCAACAACGCCAAACAACCCATTTATCCGAATTACCGAAACTCCACATATATAAGCCATATATATATATATATGTGTATGTATAATGTGTAAGCCCTAGGAAGATCATTACCCAAGTAAGGTGTGGATTTGGAAGAAAAACTTGCGAACCCAGGAACCAAGTTGGAAGGACTCGAAAATGCTCTTCTGTTGAAGGGTATGATTTGCCTCCACGCCATCTGCGATCTGTATCGATTCAGCAATCACTACTTAGTTTACTTACATGTGTAGTCTCGGAGCTCAAAACTCACGAGACGAGAGGTCATTACCGAGGGTTTTTCCATTTTTTTTTTTTTTTTGGTGTGATTTTTCGAATATTTTTTGAGCCACAAAAGAAATCCCTAAATCTTTGTACAAATACGACGCCGCTTCAAGGGGTAACCAAGTTTAAAAAATGCGTCGTCGTTTTCTACTTCCCCTTTGTTTGGTCCCATATAGATTAATTAGAATCAATTACAAATATACCTCTTGAATTATGAGTCAATATTACTATGTCTTCTAAACTCTAAAACTGTAACAAGTTGACCTTCTAAACTACAAATTTATACTAATCAATCCCTCATATTAGCAACCTGTTAGGAAAATGAATGAAAATTTTTATTTAACTTATCCATATTCACAAAAGTATAATTTTATATCTAAATTGATCTTCTCTTATTATAATAATTATCTAATGACAAAAATGTCTCTTAAAATGACACATAAATATAAGGACAATATAAAAAAAATTTCAGTCATTAGATAATTATTAAAAAAGATAATGTACGGTATAAAATAAATTTTTATGAACATGTGCAAATTACATGATAATTTTCTATCTACTTTCTATATTGCTAACAAAAGGGGTTGATTGATACAAATCGGTACAATTTATTACGTTTTAGAGATTAAAGAAGCATAGTAATACTGAATTATATTTCAGAAAGTGTGCTTGTAATTAACCCGATTAACTATCTCAAATTGTCGAGTTTTTTTGGCCAAAATAATAATTTTTTTTAAATACAATTCTCTATCTAATACTATTTCAAAAATAATTCTTATTTTAATATTATTTGTGCCATCTGCTCTACTTTGTTTGAATTTTATTAACTTTTGGATTTTGATATTATAATAAAGTTAAGAAAAAATAAATATATAAAAAATATATTACGATGATGCATGCATGTACTCAATGGCAAAAACCGGGTTTTTTTTTCCAAAATAGTCATATATCAAAAGTTTATTTTCGAAATAACAAAAATCAAAACCTTATTCTCAATGTAACGTAAAATGCAGGTTTGAGTCTCGTTTTTTTGAAGAAAACATAACTTGAAGTTGCGTTTTTTGACGTTCTCTCTCTCTCTCTACTTCCCTCTCTCTCCTTCTCTCTCTACTGCCCTCTCTCTCTTCGTTTTTGTCTCTCACTCCCTTTCTCTTTTCTCATTCTCATTTTATAAAAATTATATATAAAATTATAATATTTTTAAAATTCTTATTATTTTTATTTGAAAATTAAAAAAAAAGTAAAATAAAAATATGGACAGAGTTAAATAATAATTAAAATATTTTAATAATAAGTAATAAAATGTTATAAAAAGTGTTATAAAATGGCAAAATTTTGATCAAATCTATCAAATTTTTTATTTTAAAGCCGATCACATTTTGTTATCAAATTTTAGATATAAAGGTGATCACATTTTTTATTTTATTTTTTAAAAATTTTAAAATAAAAATAATGACAATTTTAAAAGTATTATAGTGTTATGTACAATTTTTTATAAAATGAAAAATATGTGAAATTTTACATATATGATCGGATCTATCTCAAATTTCACATATTTTTCACTTTTTAAGATCCGATCATATTTTTCATTTCATAAAAATTGTTCATAACACTATAATACATTTAAAATTGTCATTATTTTCATTTTAAAATTTTTTTAAAAAAATAAAATAAAAAATGTGATCGGCTTTAAATCTAAAATTTGATAAAAAAAAATGTGATTGGCTTTAAAATAAAAAATTTGATAGATCCAATCAAATTTTTGCTATTTTATAACACTATTTATAACATTTTTATTATTGATTATTAAAATATTTTAATTATTACTTAACTCTGTTCATGTTTTTTATTTTACTTTTTTTAAAATTTTCAAATAAAAATAATAAGAATTTTAAAAATATTATAATTTTATGTATAATTTTTATAAGGGTAAATTACACTGACCTTCCTTCAACATTTGTAAAAATATAGAAATCTCACACAATATTTTATAATTACACTGACCTCCCTTACTTTATTAATTTTATTAACATATTTTTCCCTCTATTGGTCAATCATTAGTTGACCGGATGGCAAGCTAACAGAAGTTTAGTTATGGCTTTTAATGACTATTTTGCCCTTACTCAAATTAAAATCTATATAAAATAAAAACAATATTTCTTTCATCATTTTCTCTTTTTATATTATCTCTAGTTTCTTTATCTGCTATAACAATGGATTCATCACCTTTCATCATTCCAAATTGCCCATTCGATGCCTCTCTTTATGAAAAATTCTTTAATATACAAATACACACATGCATACACACACATGGGAAGTTCTTTAATATATGTATATACATGCCTCATATATACACACAAGTACATGTATATATCTATTAAAAACCCACTTTAGATATGCAAATCTCCAATCCCTTAAACTCTGTTAGATTTATTTAAATGCAAGACCTATCAACGTATCAAGCCAAAACGAGGAAGAAGGGTGGTTCGGCAGCAGTGGTTGCAATCTTAGAACCCTTTCCCACCATTCACATCACTGCAACCTCCCCTCAAAACTACCTCTCGATCAAGTTCTCTCTCTATTTTATGCTCTTTCTTGCCCACATGGCTCAACCACCAGCAATCACCCCCTCTCTCTCCCTTTCTCTCTCTCGGAAGACCTAGTAAAACCCGTTAACGAAATTTGATAAATAAATCGAGATTGTAGATTTCGACCATCGAAAAATTCATATAAGCCTCACACTCCACCATTGATTTTGCCCACTATCAGTAAATCTCGGCACAACCACAAGTAATATCTAATTTGGCCATAAATTCGTCTTATATATATTTGTATATATACATATATATATATATATATAGGGTTTGGTGGCCAAAGGCACATGAGAGGCTATGGGGCATCCGGAGAGTGTGAGGGTGGGCTGGGTGTGGCAGTGAAACCGTAGAGAGGTGGGGGTGGCGACTGGATCCATAATAAATTGTTTTGCTGAAATGGAGGAAGAAGAAGATGTACGGTTGGGGAGGGAAAGGAAGAAAGAAAAAAAATAAAAAAAGAAGAAAGAGATATTTTATTATTTTCATAATTTTTAAAATATTTAAATGTGAGGGTATTTAAGTAATTTTACACTTCCGTTAAAGTCTGTTTACTGACAAGGGAGGTCAGTGTAATTATAAAATATTGTGTGAGATCTTTGTATTTTCACAAATATTAAAGGGAGGTCAGTGTAATTTACCCTTTTTATAAAATGAGAATAAAAAGAGGGAGAGAGAGTGAGAGAGAGAAAAAGAGAGAGAGAACAATAGAGAAAGAAGAAGAGAGAGGGGAGTAGAGAGAGAGAGAAACCGCAACTTCAAGTTGCGTTTTTTCTAAAATAACTCGACCCAAATCTACATTTTACCTTAAATTAGAAATAAAATTTTAATTTTTGTTATTTTCATAATAAACTTTTGATATGTGATTATTTTGACAAAAAAAACCCGTAAAAACCTGAAAGAATGAACCCTAACTTAGGAATTGGTGGAGAAGCTCGTCAACGACGGTCTTGTTGCCAATATACAAAGCCAAAGCAATATTGATGAAAGTTGTAGAAAAAAACGCATGATTTCCTTTCTCTGCCTTGACGTACAAGGATGATTAGATATAGATTCCTCGATTTGACGGCTCAGCTTAGAAGAATAATAAATAGATTAAATTTGATGCAAAAATAATCCAGAACACAAATGGATATTTAATTATTAGTGGCAATTTACAGCTTCGCAAGCAACAATTGACCTTTCACAATTTCTCGTAGTATGTGCTGATGATCTTCAAGTTACCTTAGGCAATGTGTGGATCAATGTCCGGTGATAGGAAAAAAAATGTAAGAAAAAAAATAAAAATATTATTATATTTTGTTCCTTTTTTCGTAGTATGTGCTAACCATCTTCAAGTTACCTTAGGCAATGTGTGGATCAACGTCTGGTGATAGAAAAAAAAAACGTGAGAAAAAAAAAAAAATCTTTCATCTTGTTCTTTTTTTTCTCAATTCTTTCTTAATAAATTTAAATTCTAAACACAATATTAAGTAATTAGAAAACATTAACATATACATACACATACATACATACATATATATATATATATATATATAAGGGAGGAAAGAGCTAGAAATTGAGTATCAAGAGAAAAGATCATAGAAGAAATAAGAGGGTGTTTCGATTGCATTTTAAAAAAGTCATAAGTCACAAGTTTAAGTTAATTTTAAAAAGTCACTTATTTAAATAACTTTTTTAAACTTGAGTTAGGTCTAAATAACTACTTTTCTCAATAAGAGCCAAATAAAATTTTAAAAAAAATTATAACTTAAATTATAAACTATTAAAAAATCATTATCCAAACACTCCTCAAAGAAAGAATTTGTAAAAAGCTTGTACCAAAATGGGCTTGCAAAGCATTTGGAGCGAGTCATAGAAATGCAAGCCCAAGTTAATAGATTGCAAGATGAGTTCGGCATTGGTACGTGTCACGGGTTGCCACCCGTGCCACGTCTGGGGCCGCGAGAGACTTTGGCGTGGACATGTTTGAGCATAGTTGACCGGTGGCATGACAATCTCGTAATTTGTATTTTTCATATTTATTAAATATATGGATTATGACTCCTCGAGAGGGTAGGATGTTTCCTCATATCAGTTTGGAGATTGCTCAGAATGCTATTATAAGGGAGGGTCCTAGTGTTGACTTTACCACCCCCTGGTGCTACCGAAAGGGACAACACTCAAGTGAGTCCCCCAAGGGAGTGGACAAGACTTGGGGGCTGGCTGTGACATGTGGTTGCAGTCCTCATACTAGTCAAGGGGCTACATGGGTTGCATTGTGTCCGGTGGGATAGATGTTGGGCATTGGCGTCGAGGATGGAGTTGTGACATTCGCACCCGCTATGCTGCATTCGTATTGTGGCGGGGCTTATGCTCATGACGGATTGGACCTCGGTGTGCACACTTGCATGCCGTGTATCTCGTGTACACTTGCGCATTGGGTTCAAGCTTGTGCACACGGTCGTTTGGTTTGGCTAGCATTGGTGTCACAAGGCACTATGTTGTGAACTTATCAGTTGCTATTCGATTGTTCCTATTCTTGCGAGCAACAACCTTGACGCGGTGTGCTAAAAGCTTCATAGATGGAGGCGTCGTGCCTAACGGGTGATGCTTGGCTCACTCGTATGTCTGGTTGCACATGGCTATCTTGTTTGTGTTACAAGATGGACTAGTGTTAAGCATATTACTTGTCATGTGTGCACGCATTTGAGAATGATGTTACTATCACCTATAGCTTGGGTTAGCCGAAAGACTTGAGCATCGGAGGATGGAGCTTAACATGATGTGCGGGACATTACAGATGGATCCTAGATGAGCGCATATTCTTATGCTTCGATGTTTGAGTTTGGCGGGACTACTGCTTGATGCATAGTCGCCTCACAAGTTAGTTCCATTGCGTATGATCATGGCGGGTTATATTATTGTCCCCCTGTGGTGCCCGACCTGCCAGCCCGTGACCATACGTTACGTTTATAGACAATGATGAAGCATTGAGCTTGGCCTTTGTGCCAGAGTCCATGATTCGACCATTGATAGCAATAAATTTTTATATGTCTATTTTTAATATAATAAAAAATATGACGTGCTAATAAATTTCTAACTACAAAATAGAGGTGGTACAAATAATAGTAGAATGAGAATTATTTTTAAAAAATGTTAGATAGTGAATAATTTTCACACAGAATATCCTCGAGACTCAAAACCAGGGCTGGCTCAACACTATTTAGGGCTTAAGGCAAAAAAATTTTATGAGGTTTTTTTATTACTGTAAATTATGTAGTTAAAATTTATTTATCTTATTTTTTGATGAAGTTTTTACAATCTTAGAATGTAACTAAAACTAAAAGTCTAAAAGTATATATCATTTATTACGCTTGACAATAAGATTGGAGATACCAATGAAAACTTGAATTTAGTATAACTTCGCCAAAATGTTAATCAAAGAATTAGAACTGAATTAGTAATATTTTTACTAATATCAACAAAACGCAAAATGGGATAAGATAAATTACAAAAAAGTAATGATAAAATGAAGATATCTAACAACGAAGATAAAATATTAATTTTTAATGGTATTAAATACAAGAAATAATATTATTATACTAACACAAAATGAATAGTACTAAAGGAGGACATGTTAGTAGAAAAAATAAATTATATAAAATAATTATAAAAAAACTATATTAACAAGCCAAGTGACGATGAATTATTTGAGATTGATAAGATTTGAATTTATATTCAGTTTGTGCCAGAGAGAGAGAGAGAGAGTTTTGCAACTTTTGACTTCTTTTGAATTTTTTTGCTTTGTAGATAGATAAGGAATTGTTTAGGATTGAAATTTTGAGCTACCTTATCTTAACAAAAAGTTATAATCTAATCAGACTTTGCCTTTTTATTATATTAATTTTTAAAGTTAATTAGTGTAATTAATATTTAGGCTTTTTTTTATTAAGATGATGGGCCTATTACAAAAAAAAAAAAATGCAAAAACTATTTTAAAATATAGCTATAATACACAATATTTTAAAAATTATGGGCCTTAAAAAAATGGGGGCCTTAGGCGATCGCCTAAGGCATGAGCCGGCCCTGCTAAAAAACTAGCAAGCTATGAGTGTTTGGATGCGGCTATTCTAACAGCTTATGATTCAAGCTTATGGCTTTTTTAAATTATGTTTGGCTCTCCGCTTAAAAAAGGTCACTAGTTTAAGTTTTGAAAAACTATTTAAAAAAGTAATTTTTTAGAACTAACTTAAGTTTTTGGCGTATGATTTTTTTTAAGCTTTTTGTTTATGTATCACCCCCTTAAGCTTCTTCTGAGGCTCTTTTGGCAATTATGCAGTAAGACAAGTCACATCACTCTCGCAGTATACATAGGGGGTGTATGGACATAAGTTTTTTAAGAATCCGTTTGGTATGGTGTTGTGCCTCGGTTTTTTACCAAATCCTCGTGGCTCAGGAAAAGCACAGTATTCTTTCGTTAGAACTCATTCTCCTAGAAGGACGAGTGCGACTAGGTTTGATCTCAAATTGACTTAAACAAGGACTTTTGGAAAGAGTTTGGAGTCGCCACCCAACATAGTTAAAGATGTGTTAGTTCACCTAAAACTAAGTATAATCCAAAGACTAAACTTAGATTTTTCAAAATTATTTTGAAAATGTCCTTCTTAAGAAGGTTTTTTTGGAAAAGATGTTTTTAGCAATTTTTGAAAATGTTTTAAAGCCCTTTTGAAAATATGGCTCTGGGTTGGTCTTGTGAAAACAATGATTCTAGGTTCAGAGGTTGGTTACGTATAGGAAAGACATCTTAAGATCATCACCGTACCCCGTCATTTCGGTACCTGCATGTCTAATCACTCTTAATTCACTCACTTAAATAACCGATTACTAATGTCCACTTTAAAATTTTAAAAAATGGGTTTGGTTATCACTTTTTGGATGAATGATGCATGATGTATGTTTTGAAAAGGATGTTTGAAAATATGGAAGTTTTGAAAGGATTTGAGATAGAAATCTTGAATTGATAGAAATTTTTGAAACGTGAACTTGGGTTGAAATAAAGGTTATGACCGCACCATTTTAGGTTACTTATGTATCTCATTTGACAAGAATCAGTTTATTCGTAGTTCGAGCAAGGGCCCGATAGAAAAAAGGCACATTGGGGCCTTTAGAATGCTTTAAAGACACGTTGAGATTTTTGAAAAGCTTTGAAGACGCTTTGAGGTCTTTGGAAAAAGAGATCTTGAGAGTTTAGAAAAAAAATGCCTTTGAAATGGGATTTGAGATGTTTGAAGTATTTTTAAACTCGGGTTTGAAAATTATTTTAAATATTTTTTAAATTAACTCAAGTGAGTTTTGAAATATTTTTTAAACAACTCAAGGGAGTTTTGAAAATATTTTGGAATACTTCAAGGGAGTTTTGTAAACGTTTTGAAGTCTTGTTTTGAAAACTTTGGAGGTAAAGTTTGGATTGAAAATACTCTTATGACCTTGTCTTCAAAAAGTTTTTGAAAATAGTTTTTGAATATCTTATGAAAGGTATATTTAATGTTTCATCACTTTAAGAGGTTAGTCATTAAAGAACTAAACATCTTTAGGGCTATGAGTTTTGAAAACATGTTTGTAATAGCTTTAGTATTTATTAATAAATTAGTTATTCCATTTTAATGAGAATCTGTATGAACAATGTCTACATTGCGTTATTTATTTTATTATTATGCATGTATGTCTCTTATTCTATATAGTAGATAATTTGGCGTATATAGTATGGCTTACACACAGAAGATCAGATCATCGGTTCTTATGGAATATATGCTTATTATCACAGTTTTTGATGGTACTGGACCATCAGTAGGACTGTAGCACAAGATTTTAATAGGTCAGTCTTAACTATGGGGAACAGTTTAGTTCCAACTCCTTGCACTAGTACACTTTGTGTGTATTAAACAAGACCGTGTTAAAGTAATTGTTTTTATACTAACTATATAAAACAATTAATACCTCATGATTATTATGAGTGCTTATGCTCTTAATCTTAATATAATAAATAAACACATGTATGTAGTGTTTATTGTTTTGATTCACAAAAGAATGAGATTCTTTGTGAGTCAATAAACTCAGTGAGTTGGACAATAACATTACGTGTATAGCGAATATTAATTATTGATGAAATTTACATCCCGAAATAGGAATTGATGATACCCCTTTGAGCAAGCTTATAAGTTTTAATTATGTCAAACTTTGCAAGTGAATTATGAATCCAACATATCAAATAAGTTAAGTGAAAGGTCTTAAAAAATTAAATAAGTCTATTAAATTTAATAGACGGGTATCTATAATCTTGACATGGAGAGATAAATAAGTATTTAATATTATGGAACTCGCAATATAATTCCTAATATGACAGGGAGTATAATTATAATTCATTAGTGGTATAAATTATAATTTACGTAAATAGGGATTAATCCTGGTTGGATTGGGAATCCTTATTTGCGTTGAAAGCCCTAGTTATATTAATCCTATGGTATCTGCTGTAGTCTTTATTATATATACGCACTCTAAGAGCAGCTAGGGTTACACTTACTCATAATTGAGAGATACACATTTTTATGAGAAAGAGGAACCCTAACAGCTGTGAGCTCACTCTCTCTCGAGTAAGTCGTATACGAAGGATAAAGCAGAAGTCCAAAGGTTGAGTTCAAGCAATTGATTCGTGCTTGTCATTGTTGCTTACTGTTTGAGATCCAAGCAAAAGGACTTTGAAGTTTATACTTGCTGTTATTTGGGATCAAACCAGAGAGATCTTGAAGGTATGACTCTAATCACCTAGATTAGTCTCTGTTAATCAGATAAGTTTTTTTAGTATTACACGTATGCACTACAGTTGGGTCGTGGAAAATTCCACAGTCCCTAGCAATTGGTATTAGAGCATTGGTTGATACTGTATACGTATAATACTTACCATGTTCTTCGAAAATCGGTTCTATGCATGCTTAGAGTAGAACGTAGATTTGTGCTAACCTCTGTTTTGCAATGTTCTGCTTAGTTATTATGGTCACGTGAATGTATGTTGTATGATTATGCTTTTTTACATAATTCTTAGATTGTGATCTTAGGTTTAAGGAGGTATATAATTAGATGTAATGATTATTTTTCGAAGCACGAGAACTCCACTGTTTTGGAGATTTTGATTTCTTATATTCTAGAACTCCACCGTTATGGAAAATACGATCTGTTGTAATCGAAAAAGATAAAGGAACAATAATGGTGCAAAAACTGGGGCAAAAAACTAGAAAAACCCTAAAGACGTGAGGAATAGTCCTAAGAACGTGATGTGGTATTTCATTTAGATTTCAAGAGCGCTGCGTTGGATCCCCTTGATCCCCATCATCGGGGGCGCTACCCTGAACCCCCGTGTATCAGCGAAATGGCAAACAAGGATTCTTGGTGTTGTCATGGTATGGTTGGACTCTTCATTACTTTGGAATGATTTCTTGATCACAATAGCCATGATCTTAATAAATCTTCTTTATCTTGCTTGTCTATGATTATTATCTTTTATGTTCATGTTGTTATGTTATTAGCATGAGAGAACATGTATAATAGATAAATGACCTTTAAGTTGTGTTTTAATTATGTAAATTTAAAATTTTAATTTTGGTTTATAAATGTTCAACTAGAGAGTAAAATTAATTCTCATGTTTTAATTTAAATATTTTTTTCTAAATTAAAGGAATTTGAAATTTTATTTATTACACATATATGAGTCACCGATATTAAAATATTATATTTATTGGATAATTAAACACATGATATCCCTTATGTATTAAATATCTAAGTGGGTGAGAAAATTTATTACGTATAAATCTCATGGTCTCCATCACTAGTTTATAAGTGAAGTAATTTATTCTATGTATTGGTTTTATTATCAACCTCCCATCAGATGGAATAAGTTACGGACTCGCTGAGTATAAACACTAATAGTTGTTAGTATTGAGTTAACTCTCCATCTGAGTAACTCATTACTAAACAATAGATATAGAATTTAGTGATGGTATACACTTAGCTATAAATAATAGTATTCTTACCATCTGAGTCACTGTTGTTATTTATAAGACCAAAGCTAAGTCAGCTATTTAATTTTACTTGGCACAGTCACTTGCATAAATAGTAAAGTTAATAGGTATTGACTTATCTAGATAAATGTTGAATAGTAGATGACCTCCCATCGAGGCATACTATTTACAGTATACTAGGTTACTAGCAAATTCTTTTAAAATATTGGTAGAGGGAACCATATTTTAATGATTGAATTCTAAGTTTATTATTGTTTATTTTATTTTGTTATAATATGTGCTTTTCATGATTAAAAGGTTTCAATCCACTTGTTGTTATTCTCAAAGAAAACAAACTGATTGGACCAAATTATATTGACTGGAAAAAGAATTTGGCTATTGTGCTGATTGTTGAAGAGTACAAGTTTGTACTCATTGAGGTCTGTCCATCGAAACCTGGTAAGAGGGCAACCGATGAGGAAACCCAGGCTCACCAGAAGTGGGTAAAGGTTGATAAGATGTCGTGGTGTTACATTTTGGCATTTACGTCAAATGTTCTGCAACATCAGCATTAGGCAATGCCCACTGCCTATGACATAATGAAGAGCCTCAAAGACATGTTTGGGGATTAGAATCATGTTGCTAGGCTAGTTACCACGAGAGACCTAATGAACATGACTATGGTTGAAGGGACCCAAGTAAAGGATTGTGTTCTGAAGATGATGAGTCTTCTAAATGAGTTAGAGATCCTTGGGGCTAAAATCGATGGGGAAACCCAAGTTGATATCATTCTCCAGTCGTTACCTGATTCCTTTAAGCAATTCTGCCTGAACTATAACATGAATAAGTTCTCTTATTCAATGGCAGAGCTTCTTAAAAAGCTTCAAACAGCTGAGAGCTTTTTAAAGTTCTCATCAAGAAGCCAGTTGTTGCTCTTGTTACTGAGAAAAGTTCTACTTCTAAGTTGAAAGGTAAGAAAAGTAGAAAAAGGTTCAGAAATAGAAAGTAGTTCCTCAGGCACCACATGGGCCTCAAGGAGGAGTAAAAAAGCTCAAGGACAAGTGTTTTGTTTGCAAGTAGTGGAGGCACTAGAAGTTGCAATGCCCGATTTATCTAGCCAAACAGAACAACATAGGTAAATCTCATTCACTAGTAGTTGAAACATGTTTGGCGGTGTTATCTACTGGTACATGGTGTGTAGATACTGGAGCCACTAATCATATATGCAATTCTTTGTAAGGGTTCCACCAAACCCGCCAGCTTAGTGATGGGAAGATTTACAACTTTTTGAGAGACGGCATGAAAGTGGTAGTAGTTGTAGTAGGAGATATTAGTATTTCTTTTGATAAATATAGAATTTTATTATTAAAAGACTCTATTTATGTACCTTCCATTAGAAGGAATTTGATTTCAGTTTCTAGATTGGTTGATAATAGATATTCCGTTTATTTCAGTAACTCTGTTATTATTAAGTTAAATAAACGTTTTATTTATTCTGGTACATTGGTGGATGGTCTTATATTGTTAATCATATCTCTCATATACTATAACTAAATGAACTGAATAATACTAATACACTACCATGTAAGATAAAGCAACCTTCTGAAATTAATCAAACCTATCTTTGGCACTTATGCTTATGTCATATTAATTTAAGACAAATTTTCAGATTGGTTAAGGATTGGCCATTAGGTTTATTGGAAGTGGAGGCACTGCCAGTCTGTGAATCCTGCTTGGAAGGTAAGATGACCAAGCAGCCCTTTGCGGCCAAATGCAATAGGTCAAAGGAGGTATTAGAATTGGTTCACTCTGATTTGTGTGGCCCCATGAATATCCAGGCTAAAGGAGGCTTTGAGTATTTCATTACTTTCATTGATGATTACTCAAGGTATGGGTATATTATTTTATGCGCCGTAAGTCTGAATGTTTTGAGAAATTCAAAGTGTTTAAGGCAGAAACGAAAAAGCGTCATAGTAAATTTATCAAGACACTACGATCTGATCATGGTGGTGAGTACCTCTTGGGAGAATTTTTAGATTACTTATCAGATGAGGGAATTGAGTCTCAATTATGTGCACTAGGTATGCCACAACAGAATGGTGTAACAGATAGAATGAACAAAACTCTTATGGATATGGTCAGATAATGAGTTATTCAGATTTGCCTAATTTGTTTTGGGGCCATGCACTTGAAACAACAACATACATTCTAAACTTGGTATTATCTGAGTCAGTACCTATTACTTCCACAGAACTATGGAATGAGCGCAAGCCTAT
The DNA here is from genome assembly GCA_033060915.1 of Euryodendron excelsum. Taxonomy (NCBI): domain Eukaryota; kingdom Viridiplantae; phylum Streptophyta; class Magnoliopsida; order Ericales; family Pentaphylacaceae; genus Euryodendron; species Euryodendron excelsum. The sequence continues at coordinate 41,150,579 of CM065379.1, forward strand.
TCTACGACATATTCGGATATGGGGGAGTCCAGCACATGTGCTGAAAGGGAAAGCGGATAAATTGGAATGGAGAACAAATATCTGTTTCTTTGTTAGGTACCCTAGAGGAACAAAATGTGGTTTATTTTATTTTTCTAAGGATTAGAAGGTCATTGTTAGCACCAATGCCTAATTCTTAGAAGAGGACTATTTAATGAACCACAAATCCTGAAGTAAGATTGTTCTAGAAGAGCTGAAAG
>CM065379.1:41155817-41183317 GCA_033060915.1 Euryodendron excelsum
GTGAAAGATCCCCCTACACGGTGGCTCTCACGAGCTTTTCTCTAAGCATGACCTAAGAGCTCACTTGTTTCAAGTATGCAAGAAAGGGGGGGGGGGTAGAAGATAGGGGTTAAAAGAAAAGACTAGTCTAAGTGGACTAAGAGGCAGAAGAGAGAAGTGGGAGAGATATAAATTAAAAGAGAATATCACCTTTGTCTTCAAACCACTTTCAAGCTTCTATGGATGATTTGTCTTGAACTTGAATGGTCTTGGAAAGGCTTGAAGGGGCTGGAAATGGCTCTTCTATGGCATTGGAAACTTTGTAGATGGAGTGTATAGGCTAGAGAGAGGTTGAATCTAACTTAGATGCTTGGATGGTGAGGTGTATAGAGAATTTTAGAGTTCTGAGGCTATTTTTGCAGAGCTTCACTACTGTTTTCAATTCTGGAATATGCAAAGGGGGAGGCATGTATTTATAGGCAATCTACTAGGAGCTGGCACATGTACTACATGCACCTAGGCAATTTTTGCCCTGGCGCATGTAGCACATGTGCCAGTATTATTCCATTGGTTGAATGTCACGTGTCACACTCTGTACTGACTCCAGTTAGGGAGCAAGAAAAGTTTTAATCAATCTAATCACAATATGGGCGCATGTAGCATACGCTCTGTCACCAAAAATTTTCGTGTCAACTTTGCCTCGATAATTATATAATTCGGAAAAGATTCGAGGAAATCGGTCACGTCCACAATGTTCTTCTATTGTTCTTCAAGAACCAAAAACTTTCAGGAAGGTTTAGAGGTGTTTAGAAGAGTGAGATAACTCCTCGAAAAACATGTATAAAAATATATTTTTGCAGAGCATTTGTGATATGCTCTGCGGATGTTCAAAAGTAGCAGTTTTTGGGCCACATGATCAGGGCCTTCGAGGGATGATCTCTTCGATCGGACCATACCGATGAAATGTGCTCTGGAAATAATTTTAAGAATTTCTTAATTTATGCATTTCTCAAGTCGTTTGATGGTGCGTTATAATAAGAAAGTTAGAGAAAAAGCCAACTCTAGTGAAGTGTCTGTGAGACACTCTAAGGGTTTTTGAAAGTGGCAATTTTTGAGCTATGTGATCAGAGGCTTCAGGAAGCGATCTATTCAATCGAGCCGTACTGATGGAAAAACCTATGGATAGACTTCTAAGAATTTCTTGATTTACACATTTCTCAAGTCATTTGATGGTGCGTTATAATAAGGGAATCGGGAGAAAAGACAACTCTAGCGAAGCATCTATGAGACGCTCCAGGAGATTCTAGTTGACTTAGAAGTGTTTAGAGTCACGGGAGTCACCTTGGATTGGACATGGGCGTATAATAGGGTCTTCCAGTTCGGTACCCAGAGCCGGTATGGTTTTGGGGTGCGCTCGGGCCACCGGGGGTAAAATGGTCATTTTGACTGGAATTAGTTTGAAAGGGTTGGGGTGGGTTGGGAAGGCATATTAAGCACGCCGAACTATTCGGGGATGGTCCTAGAAGGTGTGTTCACTGTTTGGAGAGATTTGTGCCATGTTGGCGTGCCCAGGGGTAAAACGGTCATTTTGACTGGAGTTTATCGGAACCGGATTTGAATTGGTCAAAATGGTATATTAAGTACGCATAATTGCCTAAGAACATTTTGGAAGGGTAGAATTACCGTCTTGAGGGATTTTAAACTTTTTTAAAGACGTGCTTGGAGGCCTAAGGGACAGGTTTGATATTTTTTACCGAGTCAGGCTAACAGGCGCCAGTGTTAAGATAGGAGTTGGCTCCTGAGACCGCCCAGTCTGAGAGAGCTACCTGTAAGGTGGTGTTGGTTCCTGAGATCGCCCGATCTCAGAAAGCCACCTAGAGGGTGGTGTTGGTTCCTGAGATCGCTTGATCTCATAAAGCTACCTGTAGGGTGGTGTTGGTTCCTAAGATCGCCTGGTCTTAGAGAACTACCAGATAACAGACATTCTATATTGGCGGGCTAGTAGGCGCTAGAAATGAACCATCTGGAATTTGATAAGGTGTTAGTCCCCGAGATCGCCGAATCTCAGGAAGCTACCTGGATGGTGTTGGTTCCCGAGACTGCTCAGTCTTAGAAAGCTTCCTGGATGGTGTTGGTTCCCGAGACCGCCGGTCTCAGAAAGTTGCCTGGAGTGCCTAAGGGTAATATGGTCTTTTCAGCTTCAATTGGGCCTTACGGGCCTGGGAAGGACTAGTTGACTGGATTGGAGTTTGAAAGAGTCGGACTGGGCTTGTATGTGTTGTGATGTTTGCAACTACATCTAGTCGGGCCGGATATTACTGAGCGGGCAAAACTAGAGTGCCTACATATGGCTTATTTTAAGAATTTTTTGTCACGACCCAAAACCTACCTTGTGCAGACTAGGAATCATAACAGGCCAGTAGCTTAACTACCCAAGGCCGAGCTAAACTAAAAGATTGATCACTTATATTTGATTTAATGCGGAAGTATGATTCACTCTTTTATATATTAGTAAACATAAAGCAAATACCTATGTCACCATCGTATCATAGTTTTATTACATAACTATAGTTTTAACACAAATCTAGTGAAATCTACTAGTTCAAACTTATTACAAATTAAAATATAACTCAAGTCTTTATGACATTCACATATAGTTAACTTAGCCAACAATTTTTCAAACTTAAGCTCTCAATCTTGTTTACCTGAAAATGTTTAAGAAAATATGAGCTACAAGTCCAGTGAATAATAGAATAATTGAAGCATCAAAATATACCATGGGTTTGATTTATATATGACATAAATATCATTTGTATAATATCTTGAAACAAGTAAAAGAGATATCCATACACTAAACATAAGCATACCTTTCAAAATATGTCAATTTAGTTTTATACTTGTGAAAGTATCTAAATATCAACATTATATATATAAGTTATAATGTACTCATAATCTCGGCTAAACAGAAAATCCAAAACAAAATGTATGCACTAGTGATGTGTAACAGAACAATAAGAAGTCGTGAGGAACGACTTCCTAATCATATCAAGCTTTCAACTTATTTTAAGTCCCCTTGATGTAGGACCTCCGAGTATGGCACATATAGTTTTCAAATCTTATTCATCGTATATAAAACTTAATCCATTTATTTTCTTGATAGAATAATACGAGGCTTAGCATCAAAATATAATAACTATTTTTGAAGAGTAACATAGACAGATTATCATTTGCTTTGAAAACGTATGGTTCAAACATAATTTGTAGAAAAAAAACATTTGTATTGGAAATATGTACGTTTTACTCCAAATACACCATCACTCACCTCAAGTGCTTAATGCTAGGAATTTCACTTCTAAAGATTGAAACTTGATTTTTAAGAGCAACCTCCTAACCTCTACTCTTCTCTCTTCACTATGCCTAGGCTTACTTGTATTCAAACCCTCTCATCTACATGTACTATTTATAGGATGAAGTAAAGCAAGCAGGTATAGTACTTTACTAATTCTTTATTATTCACTAATTTAGTAGGCTAACTTTTATTATTATTTAGGTTAAGATAATCATCCCACTTATCAAGTGGAGAACTTTATTCTTCACTCATCTAGGTATAGTAATACTATCATGATTACTTTGCTAAGTGTTGCCACCATTAGCTCCTTTTTAGTTGTGTATAAATAGAGAAGTATTAGCATAAAATCAATATATTCATAGAAGAGAATTATGGAATGAGTGTAACTTAGTGAGTGTGATGATTCTAGGGTGTTAAACCCTTCCCTCCATTAAGAGGTTTGATCCTTCACATTTAACATACCTTAAATGTCAATAGATACAGATATTTTTCTCGAATTTCGTCTTTGCTTTCCCAATTGGCTTCTTCCAAAGAATGACTTTTCCAACGAACCTTTACAAAAGAAATGACTTTGCTCCTTAACTCTTGGTCTCGACAACCTATGATTTCAACCGGTTGCTCTATATAACTCAAGTCTTCTTGTGCATTTAGTTTATTACGTGCGTAGGATCATGCACATAATATCGTAACATAGAAACATGAATCAAATTATGTACATGAGAAAGTTCAGGTGGAAGGGCTAAATGATATGCTACGAGTTCAATTTTCTAGAGTATCTTGAATGTGTTGACTCCATGACTTGATTTTGATGATAATAAAATATCGTTTAGTGATCTAATGACTCTACTTAGTGTGCAGATTATGTATTGTCTTTATCTAAATAGGTTCATGACTTGAAGCTTGTCACATTGGAAGATATTGAATTACTTGTGTGTTGTGAAGCTTGTTAAGAAGAATTGAAAGTTGTTGAACATGATGGGTTGACATATTCAACAAGTTCATATTTACAATATCATCTCAAAGAGATTTAAGATGCTCAAAGGTAATGAATACCAGTTGAAAGGAAATCACAAGACATGGAATCTCCATTGAAAATTATGTCGAAGTCTTAAGTGGATGGAAGAAGCTATGTTAATTGAAGAACCCTAGAAGCAATCAAATTGAAATAACTCTGTCTCAAAGAGATTGAAGGTATTCAAAGAAGAATAGAAGATCAATTGAAAAGATCACAAGACTTGGAAGCTCTCTTGAAGATTTTGGTGAAGTCTTGGATTAATGGAAGAAGTGATGTTGATTGAAGAACCCTACAAGTAATCAAAGTGGATTAATTTCATTTCGAAGAGATTGGAGGTGTTCTTGGGGACCAACATACCTTAAAGAAGTCATTTCAAGCTTTAGAAGCCTTAATTGGAGATCCATCAAGAGCTTGAAAACTTTAAAGAAGATTGAAGAAGACTTGCAAAAAGTGAAGGTCTAAGTTAAAAAGGAGTCAACACATTAAGACAGAAGCCATGGACCAAAGTCTACCCAGAAAAAGAGTCGACTCCTCCAGCTCAAAAGTCGACACATTAGTCTAGAATGCAAAGTTTTGAAGAATGTCTAAAAAGGGTTGACTCCTCATTTCTCAGGGGTTGACACATTTAGACAGAGCTTTGATGAAGTTTGGCCAAAAGCTAAAAGAGTTAACTTCTTGTTCTTTAGGGGTTGACACATTTGGATAGAGCCTTGATGAAGTTTGGTCAAAATCTAAAAGAGTTGACACCTTGTTCTTTAGGGGTTGACATATTCGGACAAAGCCTTGGTGAAGTCAGATAAAACTCTAAAAGAGTCAACTCCTATTTCTCAAGAGTCGACACATCGGGACAAAAAGCTAAGGAAGATAAGAGTAGAACAAAAAGAGTTGACCCTTTCAGAAAAAGAGTAGACTCCCTATTTGTAATGGCTTGTTTTTCAAATGGCCTGTTAATACGATCTTGCATTACATGCACCCCCAACCACCAACAACGGCTATAATCAATTTAAGGTCATATATACAAGATCCCCATAGTATTTATACATGAGAACCTGAAGATTTTTGAGAAAAACAACATCTTAATTGCTAATTCTCTGCACCGAACTGAGCAATTCTCTTTGTTGGGGTACTAGTTGCACTTTCACTTGCTTATACACTCTTTGAGAGAGTTAATCATTGTATAACCTTTGTATATTTCACTTCGGAGGGTTTGTAAACCTGTGAGTTTGAGTGTTCTTGTTATAAACACTTGTAAGTTTGAGGGAAGCTTAGACAAAATCACTTGGAGAGTTTGAGAGCTTGGAAATAGCTCTTGTCAGGAGTGAGCTGGGCACTTAGCAATTAGCACTTACTGTGTAAAGGATTTTTGCATAGTGGAAGAGCTTTCAAGGAGGTCTTGGAAATGAAGACGTAGATCACAAGTTATGACTGAATTTGGGTAAATTTGGTGTTCATTTTTGTGCTCTATTTTTCATTCTAGTATCTCATTACTTGTTTGCTGCACTTACACTATTTGACTTACAGTTTCTTTGGGTTATTATTTTTTAGATTATATTATTATGTAAATAATTTTGAAAAACCTAATTCACCCCCCCTCTTGGGTAGCATATTTGGGCTAACAATTGGTATCAAAGCTAGTGCTCTATTTTAAAGGCTTAACATCCTTAGAGTTTATTCATAGTAACCATGTTTAGAAATTCTCTAGGAGAGGGTCAATCCACCAATTGACCTCGCATATTCAATGAGACAAACTATAATTATTGGAAGAATACAAATGAGGATTTATATACAATCTGTTGACTATGAGTTATGGAGGATCATTATCAATGGTCCTAAGACTCCCACCCAACCTGTTGAAAGGGTAGTCATCCCCAAACCTTGAAAGTGAGTGGGACGAGAATGACTTGAAGCTTTTTCAATCCAATGTTAAAGCTATGAATATCCTATATTGTGCATTAGACCCAAAAGAATTCAATAGAATTTCTGTTTGTGAATCACCCAAAGAAATTTGGGATAGACTTGAGGTGACTCATGAAGGAACCAATCAAGTCAAAGAATCCAAGATTAATATTCTTGTGCATAACTATGAACTATTTAGAATGAAATCTAATGAGTCCATAACTGAAATATTCACTAGATTTACTGACATTGTTAATGGCTTAAAGTCTCTTGAAAGAGTGTATCCTAATAGTAAACAGGTAAAAAAAAAATCCTTAGATCTTTGCCAAAGACATGTGAAGCCAAAGTAACAACCATACAAAAAGCTAAAAATCTCAACATCTTTCCACTTAAAAAGCCACTTGGCATGACCTATGAGTTGACCTAAAAGCAAAATGCTTAAGAAGAAGAGAGCAAGAGAAAGAAATCTGCTGCATTTAAGTCCACCACATTAGAAAAGGAATTTGGAAGTGAAGATGAAGATGAAGATGAGGAAGATCTTGCTCTCATTACAAGAAAATTCAAGGGATTCATGAAAAGAAGGTGGAAAGAAGGAAGGAAGCTTGATGCAAAGGGAGAATCCATTAACAAGGATTCAACCATCATATGCTGTGAATGCAAGAAGCCAGGACACATGAAAGCTATGCTAAAGAAGAAAGGAAAGAAAGGCAAAGGTGAAACTACTTTGGCAACCACCATTTGGAGTGATGATGAGGAATTTAGCTCTGATGAAGAAGCTGAACCTCAAAAAGTTGCAAACCTATGTCTCATGGCACAAGAAGATGAATCTGAGGTATCATCATACCTCAGATTCGAGATACATTTGATGATTTTGTTACTGAATTTAAAAAGATTAGCATTAAAAACACACTTCTCAAAAAGATGGTATTCATTCTTGCTAAGGAATGTGAGGATTTACAAAATGCAAATGAGCTTTTAGAAAAGGAGAACTCTGTTTTGAGAGAAAAAGTAAAAAAATATGGAAAAATATATTTTAAAATGTGTTGATGGGAAGTAAAAATTAGATGCCATTATTGGAAAATAAAAATGCTTATTGGACAATGCAGACATTGGATACAAACCTTTTAAGAAGAGGAAGTCTTCTAAAAACAGATTTAAAACACCTGCAAGAAAAACTCAGATTACCTATTTTTATTGCCAAAAGAAAGGTCATCTTGCAATTGAATGCTACATTATGCAAAAATCTCATCTGCTAAGAAGGCTTGGGTCCCAAAATGACCATTGAAGACTAACCTCCAAGGACCCAAGATGATTTAGGTACCAAAGGTCAAAGGTTGAGTCATTTACTTTGTATATATGTCTTCAAGCAAAATTCAAGAAAGATCATTGGTACTTGGATAGTAGATGCTCAAGACACATAACTGGTGATGAAACTCAATTTACATATCTCACACCAAAGGATAGAGATGGTCACTTTTGGAGACAATAGCAAAGGCAAAATCATTGGTATAGGTAGTATTGGTAAGGATTTTTTCAACTTTTATTGAAAATGTTTTACTTGTTAAAGGCCTTAAGCACAACCTTTTAAGCATTAGTCAATTGTGTGATAAATGTTGTAAAGTTATGTTTGAATCATCAAAATATGATGTAGTGAACATCAATGATAACAAGATCATGTTGACTGTCACATACAAGGCAATATCTATATTTTTTTATTTAAATAACTTATCTCCTTATAAAATAAAATGTCTTGCAATTGTGAACCGTAAGATAGTTGGTTGTGGCATAGGAGACTTGGCCATATTAATATGAGCATTCTTTTAAAGATTTCAAAAAATAATTTGGTCAATAGAGTTCCCAAATTCAAATTTGAAAATGACAAGATCTGTGATGCTTTTCAAATAGGGAAGCAAACAAGAGTCTCTTTTAAATTCAAAAATCTGATTTCTACAACTAAACCACTTCAACTACGGCATATGAATCATTTTAGACCAACTAGGACTCTAAGTCTAAGTGCTAAACAATATGTTCTAGTTATTGTTGATGATTACTTAAGGTTCACTTGGACACTCTTTCTTGCCTGCAAAAATGAAATAATTGTTTTCTTCACAAAATTTTGTAAAAAGTTTCAAAATGAAAAGAGATTGACAGTCACAACAATAAAAATTGACCATAGAGGTGAGTTTGAATGCAAACTTTTTGAAGTTTATTATGATGAAAATGGTTTTGCACACATTTTTTCTGTATCTAGAACTCCTCAGCAGAATGGGATTGTTGAGAGGAAAAATAGGAATTTGCAAGACATGTGAAGCACCATGCTTTGTGAAAATAATTTACCAAAATATTTTTTGGCAGAAGTTGTTAACACAGCTTGTTATGTCTTAAATAGAGTCTTGGTTAGAAAATCTTTAAATAAAACCTCATATAAGCTTTGAAAAGACAAGAAACCAAATGTTTCATACTTTAAAACTTTTAGATTCAAGTGTTTTATGTTAAACAACAATAAAGACAACCTTGATAAGTTTGTTGTTAAATCTAATGAAGGTGTCTTTCTTAGATATTTCACTCATAGCAAAGTCTATAGAGTTTTCAATAAAAGAACATTAGTTGTTAAAGAATCAGTACATGTTATCTTTGATGAACTGACCTTCTTGCCTAGAAAAGTTATGAGTAATAATGTAAATGATGTGGAGCAAAGCTCAAACAATCTCAACATCAATCAAACACAAGTGAAGCCACACAAAAATAGAAAGATGAGCAAGATATTCCTTCAAACCAACAAAAAATAAATGAAGGGTTGCCAAAAGAATAAAAAATTATCCACAACCATCCAACAGAGCAAATATTAGATGGTCCATCACAAGGGGTCAGAACAAGGTCATCTCTAAAAAATGTATGTAATCATCTTACCTTTCTTTTCCAAATTAAACCAAAATATTTTCAAGATGCTGAAAATGATAAGTTTTGGATAATAGTCATACAAGAAGTGTTAAACCAATTTGAGAAGAATGAGGTTTGAAATTTTGTTCCTAAAATTGTAGATCATCTAGTTATTGAAACCAAATAGGTATTTAAAAACAAAATGGATGAATATGGAACTATAGTTAGAAACAAGGCTAGACTTATAGCTCAAGGCTACAGTCAATAAGAAGGAATTGAATTTGATGGGACTTATGCACCTGTAACTAGATTAGAAGCTATTAGAATGTTGGTTGCTTTTTCATATTTCAAAATTTTCAAACCTTATCAAATGGATGTAAAAAATGCATTTTGAATATATTTATTTCTAAAGAGGTGTAAATGAACCAACCTCCTGATTTTGAAAATCCTAAGTTTCCTAACCATGTTTTCAAACTCACAAAAGCACTTTATGGGTTAAAACAGGCCCCAAGGGCATGGTATGAAATGTTGAGCAAATTTTTTTATTGAAAATAGTTTTACAAGAGGAAAAGTTGATACCACACTTTTTATAAAGATTAGAGATCATGACATGTTTATTGTACAAATCTATGTTGATGACATTATATTTCGCTCTACTAATGAGAACTTTTGCAAAGAATTTACTAAGTGTATGCAGGATGAGTTTGAACTGAGCATGATGGGAGAACTTAACTACTTCCTTGTATTTCAAATCAAACAATTAAAGGACGGAATCTTTATTAACCAAGCTAAGTACATCGAAGATCTACTCAAGAAGTTTGGAATAGAAGATGCAAAACCACTGTGTACTCCTATGAACACTTCAACTAAGCTTGATAATGATGAAAAAGGTATTTTTATGGATACCAAGCATTACAAAAGTATGATTAGCTCATTGTTTTACTTAATTGCTAGTAGGCCTGATATCATGTTTAGTGTATGTTTATGTGCTAGATTTCAATCTAATCCTAAGGAATCATGTGTTATTGTTGTCTCAAGCACACACTTAACCTGGGGTTGTGTTATCCTAAGGGGACTTCATTAAGTCTTATTGGTTATTCAGATGCTAATTATGCTAGGAGTAAGGTCGATAGAAAGAGCACTAGTGGCTCTTGTCAATTTCTTGGTAATATGTTTGTTTTATGGTCTAGCAAAAAACAAAACTCAGTTGCACTCTCCACTGCTGAGGCTGAGTACAATATAGCTGGAAGTTGTTGTGCTCAAGTCCTCTAGATTAAACACCAATTGGAAGATTTTGGACTTACCTTTGAAGACATTCCCATAAGGTGTGATAGCACAAGTGCTATAAATTTGACCAAAAATCCTATTCAACACTCTTGCACAAAGCACATTGAAATTAGACATCATTTTATCTATGATCATGTACAAAAGGTGATATTATACTTGACTTTGTGAGCATTGAACGTCAATTAGCTGACATCTTCACAAAATCCTTGAATGAAGATAGATTTTGTATGATTAGGAGAGAATTGGGAATGAGCAATCCAATAGTTTTGATTGATTATGTTATTGTGTATATCTAATTATGCATTTGAATAGTTTGAAAATGAATTATATGCTTATTTGGTGCATTGCATTACATAAGTGTTTTTCTGCATTTCATAAGAAAATAGTCAACCCATGCCTTTAAGAAGTCAACCCCTGCATTATGAAAATGGCTTATGGTGACTTCTATTGAAAAGAATCGACCCCTCTTGCTTAAAGAGTCGACCATTTTAACAAAAAGCTCAGATAACACTTTACGCATACTTAAAGACAGAAGTCGACCCATTTGCATGATTGCTCAGCGCCTATATAAACCTCTTATTTTTGCCCAAATCAGACAATTTTTTCCTTCTCTCAATCAACCGTTGCCTCAACCACCGAAAATCTCTCATTCAACCTCTATAAAACTTATATTCGAACCACACTAATCATTCCTCAGCCCTGCTCAACCGCCATTGCAAATTCTAATGGCTCCCAAAACCTCAATACTAAAGAAGAGTAAAAAAAACCCTAGTGGAGTCGACTCCAAAATCTAAGGGAGGAAAGAAGAGGAAAGCCAAAGGAGAGTCTTTCGGGGCATTAAAGAAGAGAAAAGGAAAGAAAATTGTGGAGGAAGATGAAGATTTTCTTGAAGGCAACATCTACTTCAAAAAACAATCCAATCTAGATAAGTATGCTCAAGATTTTTCTTCTAGAGTTATTTTGAATGGTAGATGGATTGATTATGCATTCTTTACCAAGGAAAAGTTTACTTTTGAATCTAAACTAGAGAAACTTGAATAGAAGTCCATGACATTGCTAAAAGAAAATGTATACCCTGAGTTGGTTACATAATTCTATGCTTATGTTGAAAGAGAAACTGGGGAAGTAAATATTTTGAATTATGTTAAAGGGATATCCACCACACTCACTAAGGGAGTTATTTGTAAGATTTTAGATGTTAGTGGTGGTGGAGAAACAAGGTAGAAGAACATTGATAGATGTAGAGCCCTATCTCTTCTCATAGGAAAGGAGATCACTGATGATGGTCTCCAGCCCATTGCCAATGAACTCCTACTAGAATTGAGACTCGTCCACCATTTTGTGTGTTATATTCTTATTCCCATAGGTGAAAAGTTTGAATATATCTCTGAAAAAGAATTTTTTTTCATGTGGGCATATTTTACTGAAACAAAGGTTGATTTGGCTGACTTTATTTTGAACCGTATCAATAAGGCAACAAGGACAAAGGTTAATTTGCCTTATGGAATGTTTTTGACAAGGGTGTTCCAACACTTTAAGGTTGACTTGTCTAATGAAAAGAAAAGGACTCCTGATCCCAATTCAGATGAGTACAACCAGAAAACCTTATATAAAGTGAGGTATTTCTTTAACACCCACACCAAGAAGTAGACCCCAAAAAAAGAGGTGGTGGTGATGGTAGTACAACACCAAGGGGAAGGTCATTTGAAAGAGGTGAAACGTCTAGAATTCCAAGGAAACTTTTTTCCTTGGACCTTGTGCCCAACAATTTTGTGCAAACAACAATGATGATGGAAATGATAAAAGAATTGAAGAAATACCAAAAAGAGATGTTTACCAAAATTGATAAATATGTGGAGAATGGTGCAACTAAGCTATTATTTGTTGAAAAGAAAGTTAGAAAGTTGAGTAAAACTTTTGTGTCTAAGGGACACAAGCTAAGAGAAGGAGTCTCCAATGACATTGCTCTTTTAACTGGGCACCTTGGGAAATACATCAAGCAGATGATTGGAGATGAGTATAAGCCCCTCTACCCTGAAGCAACAAAGTTTACAAAGGAGGACTCTAGCACTGATGAAGTGGATGAATCTACTGAAAAGGGTCAACACCTCTCCTTATCAATCTTAGTCATCTCCTACAGTACCTTCAAATCCCTCTAGCCAAACCACTCCAAGGCCATCAGCAAGCACTCACAAGTATGGTTTTAAACAAAAAAACCTAACCAAGTTCTCCAACACAGCAGATGACCCTGTTAATCTCTCCCAAACCCCATCTCCTAAAGCTAAATGAGCACTCTTGCATTTACATTTAAATTTACATTTGCACTTTTTAAACAATATTTTTTAATAGGATAGTGTGTCATCCTTTAAGACTAATATGTTCGTAATTTTTTGTGGATGCTTTTAGTATTTTAACTCTTTAGATGCCTATTATTATAAATATTTTAGTTGCTTTCATGTTTTGCTTACATTTACTTTGGTTGATTTGATGAGCAAACTATTGCCATGGTTGCTTTGCGTCCTAACCTAACAATAGCTTTATTCATGTTTTAAGATTTTTTGCTATTGTACCTATTTTTAGTGTGCAGATTATATATTGTCTTTATCTAAATAGGTTTATGACTTGAAACTTGTCACATTGGAAGATATTGAATTACTTATGTGTTGATAAGCTTGTCAAGAAGAATTAAAGGTTGAAGAGCACGATGGGTTGACACATTCAACAAATTCATATTTACAGTCTCATCTCGAAGAAATTGAAGATACTCAAAGGTAATGAAAACCAGTTGAAAAGAAATCATAAGACTTGGAAGCTCCATTGAAGATTATGTTAAAGTCTTGAGGGGATGGAAGAAACTATGTTAATTGAAGAACCCTAGAAGCAATCAAATTGAAATAACTCTATCTCGAAGAGATTGAAGGTATTCAAAGAAAAATAGAAGATTAGTTGAAGAGATCACAAGACTTGGAAGCTCTCTTAAAGATTTTGGTGAAGTCTTGGATTAATGGAAGAAGTGATATTGATTGAAGAACCCTACAAGTAATCAAAGTGGATCAATTTCATCTCGAAGAGATTGAAGGTGTTCTTTGAGACCAACAAGCCTAGAAGAAGTCATTTCAAGCCTTAGAAACCTTAATTGGATGATCCATCAAGAGCTTGAAGACTTTAAAGAAGATTGAAGAAGACTTATACAAAGTGAAGGTCTAACTTGAAAAGGAGTCAACCCCTCTAGCTCAGGAGTTGACACATTGAGATAGAGGCCATGGACCAAAGTCTGCCCAGAAAAAGAGTCAACCCCTCCAGCTCAGGAGTCGACACATTGGTCCAGAATGCAAAGTCTTGAAGAAGGTTTAAAAAAGGTTGACTCCTTGTTTCTTAGGGGTTGACACCTTTGGACAGAGCCTTAATAAAGTTTGGTCAAAAGCTAAAAGAGTCGACTCTTTGGTCTTTAGGGGTTGACAAATTTGGATAGAGCTTTGATGAAGTTTGGTCAAAAGCTAAAAGAGTTGACTCCTTGTTCTTCAGGGGTTGACACATTCAGACAGAGCCTTGGTGAAGTCAGACAAAACTCTAAAAGAGTCAACCCTTATTTCTTAGGAGTCCACACATTAGGACAGAGAGCTGTGAAAGATGAGAGCAGAACAAAAATAGTTGACCCCTTCAGAAAAAGAGTTGACTCCTTATCTATAACGGCTAGTTTTTCAAATGGCCTATTAGTGCAATATTACATTACATGCACCCCAACCACCACCAACGGCTATAATCAATTCAAGGCCATTTATACAAAATCCCCACAGCATTTATACATGAGAACCTGAAGATTTTTGAAAAAAACAATATCTTAATTGCTGATTCTCTGCACCGAACTGAGGAATTCTCTTTGCTGGGGTACTAGCAGCACTTTCAATTACTTATGCATTCTTTGAGAGAGTTACCCATTATATAATCTTTGTATATTTCACTTGGGAGGGTTTGTAAACCTGTGATTTTGAGTGTTCTTATTAAAAACACTTGTAAGTTTAAGTAAAACTTGGACAAAATCATTTGGAGAGTTTGAGAGCTTGGAAATAGATCTTGTAAGGAGTGAGCTGGGCACTTGGCAATTAGCACCTACTGTGTAAAGGACTTTTGCATAATGAAGAGCTTTCAAGGGGGTCTTGGAAGATAGGACGTAGGTCACAAGTTGTGACTGAATCTCTGTAAATCTGGTGTTCATTTTTGTGCTTTATTTTTCATTCTAACACCTCATTACTTGCTTGCATTGCACTTACACTATTTGATTTATAGTTCCTTTAGGTTATTAGTTTTTAGATTGCATTATTGTGTAAATAATTTTAAAAAACCCAATTCACCCCCCTTCTTGGGTTGCATATTTGGGCCAACAAAATGGACCAATGTATCTTGGTTTTAATTTTCGTTTCTTACCAAATTAGATCACTCCTTTAGAAGGAGACACTTTCAAAAACATATGATCGCTTACTCAATATTCTATCTCTCTTCTTCTAATGTCCGCGTAATTCTTTTGATGACTTTGAGTGGTTTGAAGTCGTTGTCGAAAGGTGTCATACCAATATAAGCTTGGAAACTATTGTTGTATGCGAACTCTACTAATGGCAAAAGAACTTCTCAATTCCCTTGGAAATTGAGAATACAAAGTCGTAACATGTCTTCCAAAATCTGAATTGTTCTTTTCGATTGTTCGTCCGTTTGAGGATAATATGTTGTGCTAAATTTTAACTCCGCCCCCATAGCGCTTTGCAAACTCCTCTAAAATCTAGATACAAATCTAGGATTTTTATTCAACACAATGGACACAGGTACTCTATGTAAACAAACAATCTCACTGACATAAATGGCAGCAAGCCTCGCCAAAGAGTATATGGTTTTCATCGCTAAGAAGTAAGTAGATTTCATGAGCCTGTCAATAATAACCCAAACGGCATTACAACGTTGAGGGAATTGAGGTAATCCTGTGACGAAGTCCATTGCAATATGTTCCCATTTCCATTTTGGTATTGGAAGAGGTTGCAATGTTCCAACTAGCCTTTGATATTCAGTTTTCACTTATTGACAATGAATGTAATGTGACCCGAACTCAACTATATCTTTCTTCATTCTTGACAACCAGAAAGATTCTTTGAGATCTCTATACATCTTGGTATTACCTGGATGAATTATGAATTTGGAGTTGTGCGCTTCTCCTAGAACTTGCTTCTTAACTTCTGGCACGTTGGGAACACATATTCGATCTCTAAATTTGGGTACTCCATCTTGCATTGTGAAATTGAGTTTTGGACTTTCATTCATGCCATCACATATCTTCTTTAAATAAGGATCCTTGCGTTGACGTAGCTTCACTATCTCAAACAAAGTGGGTTGAGCATTCAAAGTGGAGAGTATACCATGTGAATTTAGCGACACAACCTCCACCTCTAACGCTCTTTGCTGTGTAGTGATCAACGATGTCAAGTTTGTAGTAGTTCTTCTAGTCAAAGCATTAGCAACTACGTTAGCCGGCTAGTAGCTTAGCTACTTAAGCTGAACTAAACCAAAAGACTGATCACCTACATTTAATATAATGTAGAAGTATGATTCACTCTTTTATTTATTAGTAAACATAAAGCAAATACCTATGTCACCATTGTAACATAATTTTATTACATAACCATAGTCTTAACACAAATTTAGTGAAATTTACTAGTTCAAACTTATCATAAATCAAAATATAACTCGAGTCTTCATAACATTCACACATATGTAGCTTAGCCAATAACTTTTCAAACTTAAGCTTTCAATCTTGGTTACCTGAAAATGTTTAAGAAAACGTGATCTACAAGCCTAGTGAATAATAGAATAATTGAAGTATCAAAATATACCATGGGCTTTATTTATATATGACATAAATATCCTTTGCATAAGATATTGAAACAAGTAAAAGAGATATCTATATACTAAATATAAGCATACCTTTCAAAATATGCTAATTTGGTTTTATACTTGCAAAAGCATCTAAATATCAACATTATATATATAAGTTATAATGTACTCATGATCTCAGCTAAATGAAAAATTCGTAAAAAAACGTATGCACTAGTAATGCGTAACAGAATGACAAGAAGTCATGAGAAACATCTTCCTAATTATATCAAGCTTTTGGCTTATTTTAAATCCCCCTGATGTAGGACCTCCGAGTATGGCACATATAGTTTTTAAATTTTATTCATTGTATACAAAACTTAATCCATGAATTTTCTTGATAGGATAATATAAAGTTTAGCATCAAAATATAATAACTATTTTTGAAGAGCAATATAGACATATTATCATTTGCTTTGAAAACGTATTGTTTAAATATAATTTGTAGAAAAAAAAAGCATTTGCATTAGAAATATGTACGTTTTACTCCAAATATACCATTACTCAACTCAAGTGCTTAATGCTAGGAATTCATCTTCTAAAGATTGAAACTTGATCTTCAAGAGTAACCTCCTAACCTCCACTCTTCTCTCTTCACTATGCTTAGACTTACTTGTATTCAAATCCTCTCATCTACATGTACTGTTTATAGGATGAAATATAGGAAGTAGGTATAATACTTTACTAATTCTTTATTCTCCACTAATTTAGTAGGTTAATTTTCATTATCATTTAGGTAAAGATAATCATCCCATTTATCAAGAGGAGAAACTTTATTCTTTACTCATCTAAGTGGAGTAATATTATCATGATTACTTTGCTAAGTGTTGTGACCATTGGCTTCTCTTTAATTGTGTAAAAATAAAGAAGTATTAGAATGAAATCAATATATGTATAGAAGATAATTATGTAGTGAGTGAAACTTAGTGAGTGTGAAGATTCTAGAATGTTACATTTTTTGCTTGGCTTTTTTTGACTAAAACAAAAGCCTTCTTTTTTTTTTTTTTTTGGTTGCTTTTATGTTAGTGTTAACTTATAAACGAAAAAAAAGCTGAAAATTTTAGCTTTTTTGCCTATAAGCCAAAAAAATAAATTCAAAAAAGTCATAAAAAAATTGTATCAAACGGGCCTTAAAGTAGAGTATAGCTTATTTTTAAAATGGTGTTCGGCTCACCCCTTAAAAAGTTGTTTCAAAAATTTACTTAGCAAACAACCATTAAAAAATTAATTTATAGACTATACACATTTTGTAAAAAGCCACTTCAAAAAGCTACTTTTAAAAATAACTTACAGCTTATAGCAAAGTTGTCCGTTCAAACACCATAGTATTAGCCTCTCAGCCTTAGCCTTAGGGCTTCACTGAATCACTAATGAGAGCTATACCTCAGGGTAACCATCACTGCCTTCACGATCACCAGTCACCAGCACAAAACCATCCTCACCTTGCCACACCCGGCTCCAATTCTACCAAATTAAGCACCCATCCCACCTACATTTACAACACTATGCATGTTTCAAGCTTATGCCTGAAAGCCTATACCCACAAGTACCCCTATTGGGCATTGGGAGATCCCATCCCTAATCCCTCCACTAGGAATATCTGAGAATGAAGTAAATCTAGAGATGTGATTAGTACCAATGAGTGGTTGGTTCAGTGGCTATGAATTCAGATTTTCTCATATAATGTTTGAGTTCAAGTCTTTATAACACCATTTGGTAAGACTTATTCTTCAGTGCTCAGAGTATGTGGTAGGACCTAAGTTTTGACCCCGACGTAGGTGCGATGAGATATCCTACAGATGATTATATAATACTAAGGAAACAATACTTTCTGATAGATGTGTAGAGTAGTTTCCCCTGATACACACTTTTAATAACAACAGGTGTGAGGAATCAATATATGATACTTCAGTGCACTCCGTCCTTGTTATTATTGATAATAGAGTAAAACTTTTAGCGAAAAGTTGGTATTAGATCAGTCGGTCGAACACCTGAACACTCTATAATAAATAAAAAAAAAACATCATTTCTCATACAGTGTGAGAAGTCACATATACTAGTCCCATGCTTCAACCTTACTATGCTACCAATATATTGAATCAAAATCAACACTAAACATGTGTGTACTCTAAAGGTGAACATTGGACGGGTTGGGTAGGGCTTGACCGGGAATACTCTTAAAAAAAATTCCCATTGGACCTAAATACAAATCTGAAGCCCTCCCAAAATAATATTTATGATTCCCAAGCCTACCCATCTAATAAATATTTTTCTTAAAAAATAAAGTTAAATAATATAAATTTAATAGCAAATAAAAATATTTTGTTTTATGTATATTTCAGGCTTGGACGGGTCAGCTTCAAATACAATTTCTAAGCTCGCTCATAAAACTAATTGGGCTTGAAGAAAAATTTCAAGCCCTATAAATGATGGCTGGGTCATTGAGCTCATATCCACCCTTAGTGTCCTTGAGGAGAGGATAATAGTTTTTCAAATAGTTATTATAATTATTTGTTGGATACTTAGGAGTTGAAAGATGAAACATAGTTATCAGAACTGAATCAGATCAGTCGATTCAACCGATTGAACCAAAAACCAAATTTGAATCATTACAGTTCAATTAAAATACTAAAAATACATAAGAACCAAATTGAACCGAAAGAATCAGCCGATATTTTAGAAAACTGGTGAACCAGTCAGTATTTACAGAAATTAAGCATAATTTAAAATCATATGCTTTTTTAAACATATTTTTTTGTGGTTTTCTGATGAAAAATATAATCAAAAAGTAAAAAATTTAAACTTAAACCAAAAAAAAGGGGAAAAGGAAGAAAGAGGAGGATACCAAAAAAAAAGAGAGAAAGCAAAAATGCACAATCTTACTTTCCTACTTTGCATTGTTTTCTCATTTTAAACTCATGTTTCTATATTATTTTCAGATTATAATTGGATATATCGATATAATTATTATACAAATAATATTTAAAATTTATAAACTATAAAATAAACTAAAAATAGGAAAAAAATAAAAATAAGAGAGAGAATAGTATAGGATAAAAAAAGAAATAAAAAAAGAGAATAGCCAAAAAGTAATGAACATTATTTTCTTAATAATACATATTATTGCCAAGTTTTACGCCATTTTTTTTAAAAATAAAAATACTAGTAGACACTATATTAAAATATATCAAATTAGAGGGGAAAAAAAAATCCACTTGAATGTTTCTATACTTATTTATTTGTATACTTTTTTTATTATAAAGTATTTATTTTTATACTTATTTTGAGTTATTGTATGAAAAGAAGTTTCATTTAACCCATTGATAATTTTTTTAACTATTATTTTTATTCAAATATATTATTATTATTTATTTATTGTATAATCGGTTGAAACAATTGAATCACGGTTGAATCAGTGAATCATCAAACCGATGTCTTGACCGGTTCAATCACTGATTCGATTCTAATAACTATAAATGAAAGGAAACAAGATTTGACTCAGGCAATATCTAAAAGAGTTAAAGACCCCTAAATTGCCAACATGTTGGGCTCATAGTTGACAAATAGAGTAGTAGAAGCGGAAAACGAAAAGGGAAATGGAACCATAAAATGCAGCCTAAATATAACCAAAAATGGGTAACGCTAGGTAGTATAAAATTAAATAGGACATTTACAAAAAATATATCAGAAACATAAAAAAATAGCAATATAAGGTATTTATAATACTATTATGATAAGTAAAATCTTAATGCTACACATTATCTATAGACTTTTATTGAAAAAAATTATATATTATTGTAAAGTAATAAGATTTGAGGGGATAAAAAATACTAAAAATTATGATAAATGTGTTTCGTGAGAGTTTCTACAATATTTTTAACAAGTTTTTTAAAATTATATAAGGGTTTCAAAAACGTTTTGGAATTGCTTTATGAAAGTTTTTCCTTAAATTTTATAAAAAATTTATCTCCATTTTAGAAGTGAGTTTTCAAAAAAGCATGTTTCTCCACTTTAAGAACGTTTTCTGGTAACTATAGTTGGAACTAGGGGCATTGGCCTGACTCAGAATTTGTTTTGAGAAAAACTAAGGTAAAATTTTAGGCCATGTTTGGAATTGGTTTCGGTTCCGGTTTCGTTTTCGTTTTTCGTGTTCTCGGAACCAAAAAATTTAAGAACAACTCGTTTTTCTTGTTCTCGGAAACAAAAAAATGAGACCATCGAAAACACTATCGTTTTCATATCGTTCTAATTTTCGTATAAAAATGGTTTCGGAAACTCAGAAAACATCTTTTTAATGGTTCCTGAAACTGGGCTGTTTTCTGAAAAAATTTTCGAAAACAAGTTCCGGAACCAATTTAACTAACGCGGTTTCGACGGAAACAGTTTTCGGAACCAATTTGCCAAACACGGTTTTGTCAAATTTCAAAAAACAAAAACAAAAAACTGAAACTGGAACCGATTCCAAACAGGGCCTTAAATTTTATAAGAACCAAGATGAAATTTTCTAGAGGGGTAACCCGGGTGACTAAGGGATTGACTGGCCCATTTTGCCCGGCTGATTGAGTGCAGTTTGCAGGAGTCAGGACTCGGGACCAACTCGTGTAATGGGAAATAATTAGGTCTCGAATCAAAGTGAAAAGCAAATGAAAATAAAAAGATAAAAGAAAAGATAATAAAATAAAAAAATATTTTATTATTTTTTCTCTCATAATTTTTTTATTTTTTTTATTACTAAAATTTTGATCTGCATACAATTTTAGTCAATGAAAATTTAATCAAGATCTCCACTTCATTGGGTAAAAAAGAAAAAGAGAAAGTAAGTTAAATCGATGACGTCTGGATAAAAATACTATTACTAACATCACTCAAAAATTTTACTTCGTGGCAAGAAAAATGAAATCAAATACAATGCCAGCATATCAGTAGGTGCCAAATGTATAATGCTGCAATGATTTGGGAAAATGCTGTAGCAAAATCCTTGGTTGCTTCGGGTTGACAACACATCACTATGTATAATCTAGTCCAGTCAAATTTAACCCAAAAGGGCACCGGAGGCACGTGAATTTCGTGAAAATATCTAGTCGGATTTTTAAACTCTTCATTCCTGCAAAAGACCATCCCAACTCAAAATATTTTTGAATTTCGCCGTTAGGTTTAAACAATTTGTTTTGAATTTCATACCTTTCGAGACTCTGTGATTTCAATTCCCAAGTCCATTTTCTTAGAACCAATAACTATGGCAAATTTCCTTCCACTTAATTGGGGAGTGGGCTGTTAAAAGAAAATAAAATTAATAGAGAAACACGCACAGACATATATATATATATATACAACATTGATTAATAAAGCATTGAAAAGTTCTCATTACAACCAAAAAAAAAGATTTGGAAAACAAAAACTCAACCTCATCTAATCTTCAAAGAAAAGCCGTTGACGACCGCCTCCACCCAGACATCTCTCGATCTGTCTATATAATAAAACCAACAAAAATGAAAAACAAAATCAACACCAAACTCCACCTGCCTGACTCTCACGTGCTCAACTACCAAATCGTCATCATACCACCACGGCTGAGAAATCAGCCCCATTTCTCTGTCGGAGTAGTTCTCGCAGGCGGCCGGCGGCATCAGATTCCGGCCAGAACACATTCCAGGATGTTTACTACTGAAATGAGATCAGATAGTACATCCACAGAAAACGAAGAAGAAGCAGAGCATCGAGACCAATGCCACGGACTCGACGGCGGTGATGAGGGACCACAGCACGTTGTCGACGATCGAGAGGTTGAGGTCCGGCCACCAAGCCAGCAGGTCCTGGGGGGCCCACCTCGGCGAGAATCCCGATAGCCCTAGTATGTGGGACCAGCTCGGCGTGAAATACGAGGAGAGGAGTCTCGGCCATCGGAAAGCCGTCGACGACCACCTCCACCCAGCCATCACTCTCTCTATCTCTTCTCTCTCTCTCTCTCTCTCTCTGTGTGTGTAAGCTGTAGCTGTCTCTCACTCCCTCGTGGTGATTCTCGCTTGCAGTAAAGGTGGGGGACCTTATATAATCATTCGAAATTTGAAGAGGTGATATACAGTGCTTTTCGCGTAAATGGGAATGGTACATGTGACTCCGCATGATTTGATCTGAGCCATTTAGTTGGAACCATCATTACACATCATTCAAGGAGAAAAAACGCAAACAAATTTTCAGTACAGAAAACTCCATAATGATGTGGCCTGTTATTTTTTAAATTATCAGGCAACATATTTTAATTTGAAATAAAAGAGTTATAAAATTATGTTAACTTTGTGGTGTACTGTGATTTATTAAATTAAAAAAATTATGTCGTGTGGCTGACTTGTCTCATATAAGTTTTGTTGCTTGCTTGTTTTCTCACATATATTTTTATGTCACATATATTTTTATCTCACCAATCGTTTCACGGTTAATATTGAATTTGTAGTGTATTGTAATTTGCTAAATCAAAAAAAAAAAAGTAGTCATAAACATTAAAATTTTGTACAATAATTAGGATTGTACAGCATTATTTGGAGTTAATTGGCATATAAATTTCTTAGTTCTTGTTTAGAACTTGGAGGAGGGGAGGGAATTTTCTCTTCCTTTTATCTTAAATCGCTCTATCTTTTTTTCTCTCTTTTTTCATTTTATTTTCATTTTATTTTTTTTACAAAATCAAACATGAAAGAAAAAAAAATTCTTTTATTTCCTCTTTCACTTCCTTTCTTCTTTTTTTTTTCACTTCCCTTCTTTTTTCCAAATTCCAACAGTCTATTAAAACAGTTAGGACTATATATTCATTTTCTCTTTCTGGGTAAGAAAATTACAAATTAAAAACTACAAGTGCAGGCCATGCGCTATCTAGAGTCTAGACCATATCTTGTGAAAGCCTCGAATGGTATATAGCCGGATTTGAATGAAGGACATGTATCCATGTGGAAGGTAAATGCATTACCCACCTTGAGTTTTCAAAACTGTACTAGGGAGAAATTAGCATTAAAGAAAGTCAAAATTCACCATACCAATGTATTTGCCTTCCATCCAACTTGAATTTGAAAAAAACATTGACGGAGGTCGCATCTGTGCTGTTGTTTTGGAGCTAGAAGATAAATCAAGTGACTACAACAAATGATGAACAAGCATTTATGCTATGGAGGTGCTGGCCCTCCAAATATCTCTCTGTCTTTATCTGTTAGAACTATGGATGCTACAAGTCAAACCTTTCACTCTCATGGATTTGATTTATCAACAACCGTGTTTCATTTGCAATTTTCCATTCCCACCAAATATTTTTGAATTCCCCCAAAAGTTTCAAATCTCGAGTGAGAAAATGACATGATGTTTGAATCATAGCGAGACTTGTTAATTCAAAATTTCAAACACCTTCTGTTGAAAGTAAATTCCATAGATATGTTTTTGTTTTGAATCTCTTACTTCATCAAGCCAGACCACCAAGTGCCTTGTTAACCTTCATAATTGATAATTGTTTTTAACCTAAATAATAATATTTTTGTCCTTTCAAATTTACACATGTTTGTAAGTCACAACACTCAGCATATATAATGTTTGCGTTTGTTCCCATAGCCTTACTTATTTTTATTTTATATTTTTTTTTACGTTCATAAGAAAAAAGACGCTCAACGCACGTGCAAGGAAGTATTAATTTATACGATATATGTTTTGTAAACAAACTACTCACGCTAAAGACACTCTTTTAACTCTTTATTCCTAGTCCTAAGCAAAATCTTTACTGGTCTCGTCGTTATCGTATTGTACACACAAATTTCTTGTTTAAAATAATAAGATAAAAAATTGTAATAACAAATTAATTTTTTTTGATTTTGAATGAGTGAATTACAATTTCTGAAACAATTTCTAATCAAAGAAATTAATCCTCTGATTTTTCTTTTCTAGAACGTTGACTCGAGAGCTTGAAACTTGATCCCGAATTGCACGCCGTGTTCTTCTCCAGTTTATGTGAAGAAGATGATTAAAAGAGAAAGTTCTTTAGGGCTTTGATGCTTGATCTGTAGAGCTCTCTCTTGCTTGTGTTGGCAAAAATCTTGTCTTCTGTGTGTCCTCCTCTTTAAAGGGTCATCATCTATTTGTAGTTAAGGATGGAGAATTTTGATAAGCTTGAACTTCTTCATGATAATTATCTTTATTTAATTTTGAAAGATAATAATCAACTAGGATATTTATAGACATGTGTCCAACTTTAATTAGAGAAAATATGTGTCTTCTTCCTAGTGGGTTCTATTTGAACAAGTGGCACACTTTGATTGGCTTAAAACTTGTCATTAAAAGGCTGCATCATTCTGACACGTGGTGGTATTTTATTTGCCCCGTCCTGCAAGTTTTGACACATGGCAATGCTTAATTAGTCAAAATGTATGGCTTTATAAAATACTTGACGACTTCCAATTGGTTAAATTTTGTGTGTCTACAAATGCTCTCTTGAGACTTGTTCACGTACATGCTCCAGCAGCGGTAAAAGTGAGCAGGTCTCGAAATTTGGATCGCATTTTACGTTAGTGGAAATTTTTATGTATTTGTCACTGACTTCTTGATTTTGAAATTTGATGTAAACCATTTTTTAGTTAGAATCGTGAATCTCCAAATTTAATAAGGAATTGGCCGTTGAAATTTTTTTTTTTGAACTCCAAATTTAGTAGGGAATTGTTAAAGATAAACTTGATCCCCTTGGAACTAATCATAATTCTAAATTTGATGAGGCTCCAAATTTGATTGACTCCAAATTTGATTAAGTTCCAAATTTGATGAGATTCTAAATTTGATGTAGTCCCAACTTTGATGAGAAATTGAGATACCAATTTGAGTAGGATTTGAACTCCTAATCATGAAAGGATTTAGCTTTTCCTTTTATAAAAGGACTTCACCCCTTTAGATTTTGCATAATTGATTCGGTAATCAAAATCTTGCTTGAAGGACTGTGCAACGGAGGTCCAAAAACAAAACAAAGAACTATCTTCTCTGGAAGCCGCGAGTTCTTGTAAAATTTGTACCATCGTCTTCTTTATTCAGTTATGTCGCCATAGAAGGTAAGTATCCTTCATATTCATGCATATCACATCACCACAAATATATTGATATATCATAACCTAAGTAACAACTCACACGGCAGCACACACACAAATCACTCATACCATGCTCTGAGATATGGCAGGACTGACCTAACACACCTTTTTTTCCTTTTCCCCTTGTGAATGCTTTAGATACTGCCATCAAAGCTGGAGTTGTATTTTTTCCTACTTTGTATTATAGGCACGTATATATATGAGAAGTCATATACAAATATAATATTTTCACATGCTATAAGTATCAACCTCGGGAAACGTGAAATCTCCCTTTGTATTTTCTTTGGGCTGTACCACCAATCACACAAAGCACACTGTTGTTTTTACTTCTCTCCGAAGCACCCTTTAGTAGACAATCACACGGAACACACTTTCTTTAGTATTGAAGGATGTCACACAGATTATTCAGATCACTTTCTTTTTTCCTTTTTTTTTTAACTTTTGTTTTTACACACAAATTTCCTTTCTTTTTTTTTTTTTTGTTGGTCCTTTTACGTACAACCAATATTTAGTCTTTAACCCTTTTTGACTTCGATACAAACTTTAGAATTTCTACCATGTCGCACTGTCCTGTCTCACGATCCAAGCAAGCATGAACAGATCAAAACTTTTAGCAGTAGTATAGACAACATATTTCAAGAATCCTTCACTGTATAATATAGTAGACCAAAATAATTTGTTCTTTTCTTTGTAGGCATAATCACATCTTTCTTTTATGATTAGTATACTGACTTGTGCACTGCTTCATGGGTAAGAAGCTGGGTTTTTTTTTCGCTTCTTAAAAACTATGGAGAACTACTGCTACGTCTCCCCAGATGTAGGCTTTTCTTTGTTGAAGTTTTTGTTTGGCTCGCTATCATAAACTCATCTCACAAAAATAGAAGATTTTCCTCTTCTTTTTTTTTTTTCCTCTTCGGTCTAGACAAGAGGAACACAAATCGGATGAAGTGCCGCCAAAGCCATTTTGGTAGATGAAGGGCTGCCCTTTCACCATTAGACATCATCTGTTAATGGTTCCGCAGCCGGAGCCTTTCAATTTGATGGAGGGCCGCCCCTTCACAAATTGACAGATTACTTAATGGATCCACCTCTGAAGGCACCCAAATTTGATGAAGGGCCGCCCCTTCACAATTAAATATATTATCTGCTAATAGTTCCGCTGCCAGAGCCTTTCAATTCAATGAAGGGTCGCCCCTTCACAAATCGCCGATGTCACCCAACTTTGATGAAGGATCGCCAAATCCATTCTAATTGATGAAGGGCTGCCCCTTCACAATTAGACATTATCTGTTAATGGTTCTGCTGCCGGAGCCTTCCAATTCGATGAAGGGCCACCCTTTCACGAATTGCCGACGTCACCCAACTTTGACGAAGGATCGCCAAATCCATTCTGATTGATGAAGGGCCGCCTTTTCACAATTAGACATTATCTGTTAATGGTTCTACCGCCAGAGCCTTCCAATTGGATGAAGGGACGCCCCTTCACGAATTGCCGACATCACCCAACTTTGACGAAGGATCACCAAATCCATTCTGATTGATGAAAGGCCGCCCCTTCATAATCCATCAAGTTGATGTTGGGATTCACTCTTTAGGCATTGTGTCATTGACGAGTCTTTTTCCATGAGTTCTATTCTCCCTTTATGGTGCCACCACCATGGTTGGATAGAACCTTCATGGAAAATCTTCCAAATACATGTTGCCCGCAATATTTATTTCTTGCTTGCAAATTTTAGCACATCGTGCCACTAATGATCAATACATTGCTTTATTGTCATAGTCATGTCTATTGTCGCTTCTGTAATGCTCAACTTCTTGATATTCTGCCTAACAAGTATGCTGATCTCACTTTTCTTTCTCTTTATTTTTTCAGGAAAAGCTTATACAATGGTAGTATTCAGAGATCTTTCTTCTTTAACGAAGAAGTAATTGCTTATTTTGAGGAATGAAAGCGAGCTCGAGGAGAATGCCATAAAACTACCTATTTACAAACCATTGATCGGCTCATTTGCCGACACATGGCCAAAACCTAGTGGCTTTTCCAATCTGTCCAATTGGACATTAGCAGCCACTC
>CM065379.1:41193317-41195817 GCA_033060915.1 Euryodendron excelsum
GTCTCTTTGGAGACGGTAAGACTCCTTTCAATCCCACTCTCAAGACAGTTTATTCCTCGAGACGACTCCAATCCAGGCACGTCTCTTCGGAGACGGTAAGACCCCTTCCAGTCCCACTCTTGAGACAGTTTATTCCTCGAGACGGTCCGAGTAGCAAAACTACTCACAAAACCGTTAGAGTGGCGGAAACACTCACAAAACCGTTAGAGTAGCGGAAATACTCACAGAACCGTTAGAGTAGCGGAAATACTCACACAGTCGTTAGAGTAGCGGAAATACTCACACAACCATTAGAGTAGCGAAAATACTCACAAAGCCGTTAGAGTAGCGGAAATACTCACAAATCATCAACCCCGTCCGAGTAGCGGAAATACTCACAAATCATCAAACCTCGTCGGAGTAGCGAAAATACTCACACTGTGAGAGTGGCGGAAACACTCAAAACCTAGGTCAACACCAGTGGTTGTTAGCCCACTTCGGTGGAAAATGACCAAACTACCCTTAGGACCTTTTTCGAGACTTTTCGGTCAAGATGACCATTTTGCCCCTAAGCATCCGAACGCCCCGGGAACCACACCGGCTTTGGGTATCAAATCGGTAATGTCCTGAGAATACTTTTTAGAGTATTCTCAACCTTCCTTTACCTTTCCGGATCATTCCGAGTCAATTCCGGCAAACCCGGTACAAAATGACCGTTTTGCCCCTAGTGGGCCGGTCTCCTTTTCCGACCACGCCGGCTCTGGGAATCAAACCGGCAACCTCTGGGAACATTCTAAATAATGTTTCCAGATCCCAAGTCTTTTTTCGGGACAATCTGGGTTCGCCCCGGCAGTTTTCCGGCCCGATTGACCATTTTGCCCCTAAAGGCCCAGTCAACCTTTCTGACCCACCTTATCCTCACTTTCCAAGTCAAATACCTCCAGGACACTGTTTTAAGTGTTCCTGCTCCCTTCCGGCCTTCCGGGTCATTCCCGGCTCCTTCAAATCATTCCCGGACTTTCCGGAGTCACTCCTAGTGAAGACAGGCTAAAGTTTACATGGTAGTCACTAGTACAGGCGCCCAAAAAATGGCCTGGCGCCACTCCTAGTGGCGCCAGTATAAATTTTGCCCTGGCGCCAGGCTTGTCCAACTTCTATAAATACAGAGTCTCGTTCAACGTGAAAGGGGTCTGCAAACTTAACCTAAAAATCCTATATTTCAATATACAGAGCTCGAGCACATCCAAAACCCTAGCCTCCCTAGGTTTTCCCAAACCCTAGCCACTATACACAAACTCTAGCCTCCTCTACGCTCATACACACCCCCATACACTCGTACACTAGCCTTCAACCATCCTTTGAAGACTTGAAGAGCTGCCATCCAAAGCTTGAAGACAACTCTTGAAGGGTGAAGGTGAAGGTGAAGATCAAGACAAAGACCGAAGACCGAAGACAAGCAAGGCGCGCAAATTAAAGAAGATACAAGGTAGGCTTTCTCTTTAAATTTTTGCATTCCCCCCTCTCTCTTCTCTCTTCTAACCCACTTGGGTTTTCTCTATTTTAATCCCCCATCTCTTCCCCGCCCTTTCTTTGCATGCTTGAAACAAGGGGATTCCCGGTCAATGTGTAGGATTAGGCTATTGGAGAGTCACCGTGTCGGGGGCTTTCTTCTAGTCTAACCAAAGACCACGTGGGTTCGGCCCCCTTGATTATGTGGTGAAGCCTTAGCCTTGTATATTCACAACCCCAAATTGCATTGTGCATATCATAGTCTTGCATCTTCCAAAAAGCGTTTTCAAAGTTGCTTTTCAAAACGTTTTCAAACTTGTTTTTCAAAATTGCATCAAAATCTCTTTTTCAAAAACTTGTTTTCAAAACCACAGTTCTAGGGTGATTCTAGCATTTCCATGGCTAGGGTTGCTTTAGGAAAGTGTTACATTAAAAGTGACCTTTTGGTCTATATTTTCAAGTCTTGTTGTTTTCAAAACCACTTTCCTAAAGTGGTTCTAGCCTTCTTATGGTTAGAATTGCTTTAGGAAAGTGAGATGTTTTTACACCTTCTAAAAACTCTCTTTAAAAATCTCTTCCTAAAAATCTCTTTTTCAACATACTTTCCTAAAACTCCCCTCTTCAAAATTGATTTCAAAAACTCCCTTCCAAAATCTATTTTTCAAAACTCCCTTTTTCAACTCCTTTCCAAAATCCTCTCCCCAAAATCCACTTTCTAAAAACCTTCCCCAA
This sequence comes from Euryodendron excelsum, assembly GCA_033060915.1. NCBI lineage: Eukaryota > Viridiplantae > Streptophyta > Magnoliopsida > Ericales > Pentaphylacaceae > Euryodendron > Euryodendron excelsum. The sequence continues at coordinate 41,195,538 of CM065379.1, forward strand.
AGATCTTTCCAAAAACTCTCTTCAATAATCTTTAACCAAAAACCTTTCTAGAAAAACTCTCTCCAAAAAAATCTTTCCAAAAAACTCTCTTTCCAAAATCTTCCTTCTAGAAATTCCCCTCTAGGATTTTCCTTCCAAAAACTCCCTCTTCAAACACACTTTCCAAAAACTCCTTCCTAGGATTTCCTTCTAGAAAACCTTCGTTTCCAAAAACACACTTTCCAAAAACTCTTTCCTTAAAGCCCAAATCAAGCCCTAAAAACCATAATTAGGAAACCCT